>CM053033.1:223550855-223758355 GCA_028564925.1 Lithobates sylvaticus
CGAATCTTTTCTCTCTCTGTCAAATCTTTTCTCTCTATGTCGAATCTTTTCTCTCTATGTCCAATCTTTTCTCTCTATGTCGAATCTTTTCTCTCTATGTCGAATCTTTTCTCTCTATGTCGAATCTTTTCTCTCTATGTTGAATCTTTTCTCTCTATGTTGAATCTTTTCTCTCTATGTCGAATCTTTTCTCTCTATGTCAAATCTTTTCTCTCTATGTAGAATCTTTTCTCTCTATGTCGAATCTTTTCTCTCAATGTCAAATCTTTTCTCTCTATGTAGAATCTTTTCTCTCTATGTAGAATCTTTTCTCTCTATGTCGAATCTTTTCTCTCTATGTCGAATCTTTTCTCTCTCTGTCGAATCTTTTCTCTCTATGTCGAATCTTTTCTCTCTATGTCGAATCTTTTCTCTCTCTGTCAAATCTTTTCTCTCTATGTCGAATCTTTTCTCTCTCTGTCGAATCTTTTCTCTCTATGTCGAATCTTTTCTCTCTATGTCGAATCTTTTCTCTCTATGTCGAATCTTTTCTCTCTATGTTGAATCCTTTCTCTCTATGTAGAATAATCTTGGACTAATATAGATAAGGTTAGGCACATTCGACCACAGGTTCGATGGACACAGATCGCTATTGTCAGCGTCATGTCGAATCTCCTATCTATATCGAACTGTTGTCACAACGAAAACGAAAATAAAGCATTTGTTTATGTCGAATCTTTCGGTTTTTCGGATTCTGCACGAAATTCGGGCGAAAATGCATTCGGACGAAAACGAATGCACGTGTCTAGCGCTTTGTATCGTGCGCGCTGCATGAGATAACACCTTGAAAAACACAGCGTCTGCCAATAACAATTAATGGCATGACGTCGATTTTCATGCATTTCTGAAATGCGTGGCAAAACGTTTACCTGTGCGTTTTGTCTCACAATCAGGAAACGTGTTGTGTGAATGGGGCCTAAACTGAGGTTTGCTTATATTTTTCCTTCTCTGATTCCTCCCCCCCATCATAGGGTTGGCACCCGTCCGAGATTCACCTGGACAGTCCGGGTTTTGAATCTTGTGTCTACCCCATCAATAAGACAGTTACATTTTTTAAATAAAACCTGCTTTTAATGCATATGTTATCAGACATCTCAAGTCTCCTGCAAATTGCGGGAGACTCCCGCATTTGGATGCTGGCTCACGGACACCCGCGGGCGCCGGGCGAACTCCCGGCTGAGCTTTTTACAAGGAAAGGCAGAGCAGCCGAGCGGTGGAATGTTACTGAGCCGATACGCTGCCGCTTCCCTTCCCAGTGTTATCAAATAGACAGCACCCCTCTAGACGTGCACTTCTCCCTTCCTGCCACTAGGTGCTGCTTGTATATGCAGGTGAATTGGAATGTGATTTTAGAGCATCCCCAGTTTGCTCTACCCGAGGCTGACTGTTCTTCATGTCCTACACCTAGGGTATGCCACTGTTTGCTAAAGTATATTGCAAATAGAAGTTTTCAGTAGATTATGCCACAAGTCTTTATAATATTTGATGTTGCAATGGCAGTCCTAGCGGATTCCTCTGTGAAGAGCTGATTGCTGGGGATATGGCAGGAGAACTTGCCATAATATGACATTATACATTTTACATTTTATTGCAAATTCAACCGGTGCCAATGTACGTCGGCAGAATGGCATGGATGCGCAAATGGGCGTACCCCCCCCTTCTGCTGACAGACCCCTGCTGTGTAAAATCACATGATGATGGCCCAGTACATCGCTGTACCTGTACAGGCTGCCCATCTGCAGTAAATTGCAGGCGAGGGAGGGTCCAGAAGTAGTTAAGGGATCAGGAGGGCTGGTGTCTCCCTTTCCATGAGTGGCGTCGGGGGGGGGGGGGGGGGCTGACAGTGGCTGGAGCCCTGAGTGGGTCCCCAAAAAGCCCCGGGTCTCGGGCATGCACAGTTTTGTTATTAGCCCCGAGCAGGGACATATCTGACTCCGAGCGCGGCCTAGTGACATAGCAGGTCCTGCCTTCTGGAGCCTGCAGCGCCTATGATGGACGTCCCACTGGTCCAATGCGGGGACGTGTGACATCCATCATAGGCGCTGCCGGTTCCAGAAGGCGGGAATTACAATGCGGCCACTGTGAGAAGATCCCCACTCGGCGCTCGGGTGGGCGGCTCTCTCTCCTGTCGTGTGTCATGGTTCTGGCTGCCTGCTGTCTACTCTACGGGCGCTAGAGTTGCCACCTCATCCCTTTAAATCCGAACACCTTTGAATTACACAGGTTCTGAGGTTAATTAAATGCAGATAAGGCACCAAGTGAGTTTAATTACCACCTTAATCAGCCACAGAACCTGTGTAATTAATATGTGTTCGGGTTTAAAGGTATGAGGTGGCAACCATAACGGGCGCGCTGCACACTACGGCTGAGCTGCAGGAGGAGGTCACGTCACCTGAAGTCTGGTGGTCAGGTAGGTCAGTGTATGTCAGGTAGGTGAGTGTAATGGTCAGTGTATGTCAGGTAGGTCAGTGTAGGTCAGTGTGGGTCAGGTAGGTCATTGTGGGTCAGGTAGGTCATTGTGGGTCAGGTAGGTCAGTGTGGGTCAGGTAGGTGAGGGTAATGGTCAGTGTATGTCAGGTAGGTGAGTGTAATGGTCAGTGTAATGGTCATTGTGGGTCAGGTAGGTCATTGTGGGTCAGGTAGGTCAGTGTGGGTCAGGTATGTCAGGTAGGTGAGTGTAATGGTCAGTGTGTGTCAGGTAGGTCAGTGTAATGGCCAGTGTGGGTCAGGTAGGTGAGTGTAATGGTCAGTGTATGTCAGGTAGGTGAGTGTAATGGTCAGTGTGGGTCAGGTAGGTGAATGTAATGGTCGGTGTATGTCAGGTAGGTAGGTGAGTGTAATGGTCAGTGTATGACAGGTAGGTGAGTGTAATGGTCAGTGTATGTCAGGTAGGTGAGTGTAATGGTCAGTGTGGGTCAGGTAGGTTAATGTGGGTTAGGTAGGTGAGTGTATGTCAGGTAGGTGAGTGTAATGGTCAATGTGGGTCAGGTAGGTGAGTGTGGGTCAGGTAGGTGAGTGTAATGGTCAGTGTATGTCAGGTAGGTGAGTGTAATGGTCAGTGTATGTCAGGAAGGTGAGTGTAATGGCCAGTGTGGGTCAGGTAGGTCAGTGTGGGTTAGGTAGGTCAGTGTATGTCAGGTAGGTCAGTGTAATGGCCAGTGTGGGTCAGGTAGGTCAGTGTATGTCAGGTAGGTGAGTGTAATGGTCAGTGTATGTCAGGTAGGTCAGTGTAATGGTCAGGTAGGTAACACACATAACCCCCCACACCCCCTCGGGGCTGGGCTCGGACTTTAGGTTGAAGCCCCTGTTTTTTTTTTTTGCCACCCAGCCACGCCCCTGCGGTTTCCATTCTTCTTGAGGAGACATCTGCCTGTCTATGGTCAGCACAATTCTGCTTTGAGCGGTCGCCTGACTCTTGAATGTGCAGTAAATCCCTACAAATCCCACAAATCCCATGACCTGTGTCTGTGTGGTTGCATCCCCTGCAAACCCTCCCCCAAACCCACCCAACCCCCCCCCCCAACCCCCCCACATAGGAAAGTTCTAGGTTAACAACCTTTTATTCCCGCAGCTATTAACCTCCCTCGATCTCCAGCAACCGGTCGTAGCTTAGGGGAAGGACATCTGAATTACGCTGCGAAACACGCACCATGCCAGCGTCTCCGCCCGCCCAGCAGCTTAGCGTCTTGAATCGCCGGGAAAAATTGTGTCAAATGAGGTTGCCGCCGCCAATCTAAATATATCCCGGGTGCTGAGCACCAACCGGGGCTGGAGATTGGAGGGCGGGTAGAGGGAGAGCGCCGCGTTGTTTGCACGCATCTCTAATGCCCGAGCATTCTGGGTCTCAGCGCAAGTAATCCTTCAACTGACAGCGCCGACCCGAAACTAGGTTACATGAAAAAACAGCAACACTGCGACGGAGAGCGACCGAAGCCCGGGGAGAGGGAGACCGCAATCGGACGCTCGACCAGATTAGATTTATTTTGTTTACACTGCTAGATATTTTAGATTTTTATTCCCTATAGAATCTATAAGGTACCTGAATTTTATATTTAAAGTGATACTAAAAGAACAATGCATTCTCTGCGTTGTGGTAAGAAAAAAAAAGTTCTTCATTCAGCCCACCCTAAATACTTACCTGAGACCGATCTCGATCCAGCGCTGTGCACGAGAGAAGCGTCTCTCTCCCTCCTCATTGGACATGGAGGCAGCAGCAGGAGCCATTGGCTGGCTTCTGCCAATCACAGCCAGCGAGGAGGAAACAGGGGGGCGGGGCCAAGCCGGCTTGGGAACAAGCACACAGGAGTCCAAGCAGTTTGCTTTGGGGGAGGAGCCAGGAGCACCGATGGGGGGGGGGGGGGGGGGGGGCACCAATGTAAGGAACATTCTTCTCACTGATCACCAATGTAAGGAACATTCTTCTCACTGACCCCCAATGTAAGTAACATTCTTCCCACTGACCACCAATGTAAGGAACATTCTTCCCACTGACCACCAATGTAAGGAACATTCTTCTCACTGATCACCAATGTAAGGAACATTCTTCCCACTGACCACCAATGTAAGGAACATTCCTCCCACTGACCACCAATGTAAGGAAATTCTTCTCACTGACCCCCAATGTAAGGAACATTCTTCCCACTGATCACCAATGTAAGGAACATTCTTCTCACTGATCATCAATGTAAGGAACATTCTTCTCACTGATCACCAATGTAAGGAACATTCCTTCCACTGACCACCAATGTAAGGAACATTCTTCTCACTGATCACCAATGTAAGGAACATTCTTCCCACTGACCACCAATGTAAGGAACATTCTTCCCACTGACCACCAATGTAAGGAACATTCTTCTCACTGACCACCAATGTAAGGGACATTCTTCTCACTGACCACCAATGTAAGGACATTCTTCTCACTGACCACCAATGTAAGGAACATTCTTCTCACTGACCACCAATGTAAGGAGCATTCTTCTCACTGACCACCAATGTAAGGAACATTCTTCCCACTGATCACCAATGTAAGGAACATTTTCCACTGACAATGTAAGGAACATTCTTCTCACTGATCACCAATGTAAGGAACATTCTTCTCACTGATCACCAATGTAAGGAACATTCTTCCCACTGATCACCAATGTAAGGAGCATTCTTCCCACTGATCACCAATGTAAGGAACATTCTTCCCACTGATCACCAATGTAAGGAACATTCTTCCCACTGATCACCAATGTAAGGAGCATTCTTCCCACTGACTACCAATGTAAGGAACATTCTTCCCACTGACTACCAATGTAAGGAACATTCTTCCCACTGACCACCAATGTAAGGAACATTCTTCCACTGACCACCAAATGTAAGGAACATTCTTCTCACTGACCACCAATGTAAGGAACATTCTTCCCACTGACCACCAATGTGAGGAACATTCTTCCCACTGACCTCCAATGTAAGGAACATTCTTCCCACTGATCACCAATGTAAGGAACATTCTTCCCACTGATCACCAATGTAAGGAGCATTCTTCCCACTGATCACCAATGTAAGGAGCATTCTTCCCACTGATCACCAATGTAAGGAACATTCTTCCCACTGACCACTGTAAGGAACATTCTTCTCAGTGACCACCAATGTAAGGAACATTCTTCCCACTGATCACCAATGTAAGTAACATTCTTCCCACTGACCACCAATGTAAGGAACATTCTTCCCACTGACCACCAATGTAAGGAACATTCATTCCACTGACCACCAATGTAAGGAACATTCTTTCACTGACCACCAATGTAAGGAACATTCTTCCCACTGACCACCAATGTAAGGAACATTCTTCCCACTGACCACCAATGTAAGGAACATTCTTCTCCATGTAAGGAACATTCTTCCCAATGTAAGGAACATTCTTCCCACTGACCACCAATGTAAGGAACATTCTTCTCACTGATCAACAATGTAAGGAACATTCTTCTCACTGATCATCAATGTAAGGAACATTCTTCTCACTGATCACCAATGTAAGGAACATTCTTCACTGACCACCAATGTAAGGAACATTCCTTCCACTGATCACCAATGTAAGGAACATTCTTCCCACTGACCACCAATGTAAGGAACATTCTTCCCACTGACCACCAATGTAAGGAACATTCTCCTCACTGACCACCAATGTAAGGAACATTCTTCCCACTGACCACCAATGTGAGGAACATTCTTCTCACTGATCACCAATGTAAGGAGCATTCTTCTCACTGACCACCAATGTAAGGAACATTCTTCCCACTGATCACCAATGTAAGGAACATTCTTCTCACTGATCACCAATGTAAGGAACATTCTTCTCACTGATCACCAATGTAAGGAGCATTCTTCCCACTGACCACCAATGTAAGGAACATTCTTCCCACTGATCACCAATGTAAGGAACATTCTTCCCACTGATCACCAATGTAAGGAACATTCCTTCCACTGATCACCAATGTAAGGAACATTCTTCTCACCACCAATGTAAGGAACATTCTTCCCACTGACCACCAATGTAAGGAACATTCCTCCCACTGACCACCAATGTAAGGAACATTCTTCTCACTGACCACCAATGTAAGGAACATTCCTTCCACTGACCACCAATGTGAGGAACATTCTTCTCACTGATCACCAATGTAAGGAGCATTCTTCTCACTGATCACAATGTAAGGAGCATTCTTCCCACTGACCACCAATGTAAGGAACATTCTTCCCACTGATCACCAATGTAAGGAACATTCTTCCCACTGATCACCAATGTAAGGAACATTCCTTCCACTGATCACCAATGTAAGGAACATTCTTCTCACTGATCACCAATGTAAGGAACATTCTTCCCACTGACCACCAATGTAAGGAACATTCCTCCCACTGACCACCAATGTAAGGAACATTCTTCTCACTGACCACCAATGTAAGGAACATTCCTTCCACTGACCACCAATGTGAGGAACATTCTTCTCACTGACCACCAATGTAAGGAACATTCTTCCCAATGATTACCAATGTAAGGAGCATTCTTCCCACTGATCACCAATGTAAGGAACATTCTTCTCACTGACCACCAATGTAAGGAACATTCTTCTCACTGATCACCAATGTAAGGAACATTCTTCTCACTGACCACCAATGTAAGGAGAATTCTTCTAATTTACTAATTATCACTATATGTGTGGCCATCTTAAATACAATTATATGGAGATTATACATTCAGAATCTATTGTGTATGATCACTTTAAATGAGATTGTACAATCAGACGGTATTGTGTATGGTCATCTTAAAGGTGATTGTTTAGAGATTGAATTGATTGTGTTTATCGAAACCTAAATTGATCACATTTCACAGGTGTGTGTGTGGCCACCTTAAAGAACATTCTGCATGTCCATCTCATAGGAGATTGGACAGCGATTGTATAATCAGATTGGAGAGTGCATGGCCACATTTAAGGGAGGGATTGTACCATCAGAATTCATCATGTATGGCCACCTTAAAGGAGATTGTACAATCAGTTTGTATGGTGTATGGAAATCATAAAGAAGATTGTACAGCGAGTATACACTCAGATTGCTTTGTGTATGGCCATCTTAAAGGAGATTGTACAGTCACTTTGTATGGTGTGAAGGAAGCTGCCATTGTGTGCAATGTGGGGGGGGGGGGGGGGTGGGGGGGGGGGGGGTTGGGATGAGAAGTGAGATGAGGACACAGGAAGGAAGTGTCGGAGAATTATTCTCTCTGTAGATGGATGGCAGAGAGGGGGTGACATGGGGTTGCCTTATTCCGTGATGTCACAGCTGGAGGCCGAGCACAACGGCAGGATTGTCATTGGCCGGCCTTGAAATGCTAATGTAGAGTCACACGCTGTCCCCGAGAGCTCGCCCCGCGTCACATACACGGCGGGGACAGATCACATCCCAGGACAGTCTGTGCCAGACACGGCCCTGTGTACAGCCAATCACACTCTGCAATACACAAATAGGAAAAAATTATTATATGTCCCCCCCCCCCATACTGTTATTCCATTTATTCTCCCTCCTACACTGCCCCCCCCCCCATCTGTTATCCTTCCATCTTTACTGACCCCCCTTTGCTGTCATTTCACGTGTGCTGTGCCCCCCCCTTTACTGCCCTCTCCATTTATATGACCCCCTTTTATTAATAAATACATTTATTTATTACAGGTACTTATATAGCGCCATCAATTAACAAAGCGCTTTACAAATTACAAAGGAATAGTAGTGGTAAAAAAAAAGCTCTTGCGGATTTAATTAACCTTTTTTTTTTGGTTAATTCTCCTTTAAAGGGGTGTGGCAGGGGGCGTGTCCTATGCCTACATACGTTTGTTAGTAGGTGTCCCTCATTCCCATCTCAAAATGTTGGGAGGTTTGCTCTAATGTCCCCCCACCCCCTTTTTTTTTTTGTTCCGCCCTACACTGTGTCCCCCCCGCTTTGATGTCCTTTCATCATTATTGTGCTCTGTTACTGTCCTCTCCCTTTAATATCCCACCCTTCTATCATTCCTCTAATGTTCCCCCCTTTTTTTTTTCTTCCCCCTACACTGTGACCTCCGCCCCCCCCCCCTCCAATTTTGTGACCTTCCATCATTACTGCGCCCCTCGCTGCTGTTATTTCATGAATACTGTGCCCCCCCCCCCCTTTACTGTCCTCATTCCTCTAATGTTCCCCCTTTTTTTCTCCCCGCTACACTGTGACCCCCCATTTTTCCAATTAGTTGTCCCTCCATCATTTATTTACTATGATTCATCAACTCCATCTAGTGGCCATAAGGCAGCATTTTCCTGATTTAGTCTATTCTGTGTAATATAATAACATTCGACCTGGGGAGAAAATAGCCTAAGGCCCCTTTCACACTGGGGCGGGGAGCCGCGGCGACGGTAAAGCAGCGCTATATTTAGCGCTGCTTTACCGTCGTTTTAGCCGTGGGATTCGGCCGCTAGTGGTGCGGTTTTAACCTCCGCTAGCGGCCGAAAAAGGGTTAAAATCCCCCGTAAAGTGCGGCCGTAGCGGCGCTTTGCGGCGGTATTGCCGCAGTATTACCGCGGTGTCCCATTGAAATCAATGGGTAGGAGCGGTATAGGAGCAGTGAATACACCGCTCCTATACCGCTCCAAAGATGCTGCTAGCAGGACTTTTTTTTACTGTCCTGCTAGCGCACCGCTCAAGTGTGAAAGCCCGCCGGCTTTCACACAGGAGTGAATGGGGCCGGTTTTTTCAGGCGGTATACAGGCGCTATTTTTAGCGCTGTACCGCCTTAAAAACGCCCCAGTGTGAAAGGGGCCTAATAGCATTCAATTTGGCTGGCATTTGCACAGAGAGAATGTACATGCAGTTTTGCAGGATGAATATCTCTGCAATATGTTTTGGAAATACACCCCATTATGTGTCATCTGTTGAGAGCAGCAACTGTCATACCGAGGAAGCCTGCATATTCATTCTGTGCAAAGGCTGGCAAAATCCAATGTTATTAGGTGATTTTTTTTCCAGGTCTGATGATCTTTATGTAAGCGCTGGGCTCAGCCCTTCCTTCTTGAAGCTGGCCGCTCAGCTGTCGGCTAATTGCCAGCTCCTATCTCTCCACAGTGACTCCCATGTTGATGATATCCTGCTCGTCAGTCCTGCCTACTTAAGCCGTCCAGTCCAGATGATCTCTGCCTTCGCCTTGGTCACATCTCTAGAGACGCTCGCCTGTGTTTCTGACATTCCTTCTGGCTACAGATCCTGCTTGCTGTTCTACTACGCTCATCTCTGGCTCCCTGACGTTTTGGCTTGTCTGACTATCCGTTCCGGCTCCTGAACTCTGGCTATGTTTACTCTGTTTACCTTTTTTTATTATAATTTTTAAACAAGTGTGATTTAACTGTACTTCTGTCTCAGTCTGATTCATGGTTTCCTACACTTTATTCATAGTTATAATGTGAATCATAGAAAGAAATAGCACATTTTGGCCACTAGATGAGCCGATGATAACAGAGAATGAATATTTATTTACTATGATTCATCAGCTCCATCTAGTGGCCATGATGCTGTATTTTCCTGATTCAGTCCATTCTGTATGAATTATTAACATTCGACCTGGATTGAAAATAGCCTAGTAGCAGTTTTGCAGGACGAATAGCTCTGCAATGAATTGCAGTGTGTCATCTGCCAGCTGAGATGGCAGCAACTGTCGGGCCTAGGGAGCCTAATGGCGCTAACCTTCGGACCTGAGAGTCAGCCGCAGACAAAGTAGAGCAAAATAAGGTAGGCAAAAAATGTAAATGTTTCCTAAGGAAGCCTCCTTTTCCCCAGAGGACAGGAAATGGTGTCAGAATGCTAGGGGCCCAACCAAGGTCCGGACATACATGACCTGATGTTAATGAGTCATGGTCTAAGCCAGGGATGTCAAACTTACCTTCTTACGGGCCGCATCAGCATTATGGTTGCAATCAAAGGCCAGTTGTATCTGTAAGACTAGAAGTCTAGAGCACCCCCTTACGTCAGATGCCAAGAGCCCCCCTACCATCAGATGTGAAGAGCCCCCCTACCATCATATGTCAAGAGCCCCCCTACCATCAGATGTCAAGAGCCCCCCTACCATCAGATGTCAAGAGCCCCCCTACTATCAGATGTGAAGAGCCCACTACTATCAGATGTCAAGAGCCCCCCTACCATCAGATGTCAAGAACCCCCCTACCATCATATGTCAAGAGCCCCCCTACCATCATATGTCAAGAGCCCCCCTACCATCATATGTCAAGAGCCCCCCTACCATCAGATGTCAAGAGCCCCCCCTACCATCAGATGTGAAGAGCCCCCCTACCATCAGACGTGAAGCTCTCTCTACCATTAGATGTGAAGAGCCCCCCTACCATCAGATGTCAAGAGCCCCCCTACCATCAGATGTCAAGAACCCCCCTACCATCATATGTCAAGAGCCCCCCTACCATCATATGTCAAGAGCCCCCCTACCATCAGATGTCAAGAGCCCCCCTACCATTAGATGTGAAGAGCCCCCCTACCATCAGATGTCAAGAGCCCCCCTACCATCAGATGTCAAGAGCCCCCCCTACCATCAGATGTGAAGCTCCCCCTACCATCAGATGTCAAGAGCCCCCTACCATCAGATGTCAAGAGCCCCCCTACCATCAGATGTCAAGAGCCCCCTACCATCAGATGTCAAGAGCCCCCCTACCATTAGATGTGAAGAGCCCCCCTACCATCAGATGTCAAGATCCCCCCTACCATCAGATGTCAAGAGCCCCCCTACCATCAGATGTCAAGAACCCCCCTACCATCATATGTCAAGAGCCCCCCTACCATCATATGTCAAGAGCCCCCTACCATCAGATGTCAAGAGCCCCCCTACCATTAGATGTGAAGAGCCCCCCTACCATCAGATGTCAAGAGCCCCCCTACCATCAGATGTGAAGCTCCCCCTACCATTAGATGTGAAGAGCCCCCCTACCATTAGATGTCAAGAGCCCCCCTACCATCAGATGTCAAGAGCCCCCCTACCATTAGATGTGAAGAGCCCCCCTACCATCAGATGTCAAGAGCCCCCTACCATCAGATGTCAAGAGCCCCCCTACCATCAGATGTGAAGATCCCCCCTACCATCAGATGTCAAGAGCCCCCTACCATCAGATGTCAAGAGCCCCCCTACCATCAGATGTCAAGAGCCCCCCTACCATCAAATGTCAAGAGCCCCCCTACCATCATATGTCAAGAGCCCCCCTACCATCATATGTCAAGAGCCCCCCTACCATCAGATGTCAAGAGCCCCCCTACCATCAGATGTCAAGAGCCCCCCTACCATCAGACTGGAGAGCCCCCCTACCATCAGATGTCAAGAGCCCCCCTACCATCATATGTCTAGAGCCACCCTACCATCATATGTCAAGAGCCCCCCTACCATCAGATGTGAAGAGCCCCCCTACTATCAGATGTGTAGAGCCCCCCTACCATCAGATGTGAAGAGCCTCCCTACCATCATATGTGTAGAGCCATCCTACTATCAGATGTGAAGAGCCCCCCTACTATCAGATGTGAAGAGCCCCTCCCACCATCAGAAGTCAAGCGTCCGCCATCCTCCCTTATATGACAGTGCACTGCACCTTAACTTGTGCTGCTGCTGCTGGGAAGAGGCTGGGGTGAAGCTTGGAAGCAGAAATTCCAGGGTCTAGAAGAGGACCAGAGGAGGGCTGGAGAATGGCGGACGTATAAAAATGTTAAGTGCCTCCAACGCGTTTAAAGGGGGTGTGACAGGGGGCGTGTCCTATGCCTACATACGTTTGTTAGTAGGTGTCCCTCATTCCCATCTCAAAATGTTGGGAGGTTTGCTCTAATGTCCCCCCAACCCCCTTTTTTTTTGTTCCCCCCTACACTGTGTCCCCCCGCTTTGATGTCCTTTCATCATTATTGTGCTCCGTTACTGTCCTCTCCCTTTAATATCCCACCCTACTATCATACCTCTAATGTTCCCCCCTTTTTTTTTCTCCCCCCTACACTGTGACCTCTGCTCCGCCCCCCCCCCCCCCCTCCAATTTTGTGACCTTCCATCATTACTGTGCCCCTCGCTGCTGTTATTTCATGAATACTGTGCCCCCCCCCCCTTTACTGTCCTCATTCCTCTAATGTTCCCCCTTTCCCCCCCCCCCCTACACTGTGACCCCCCCCCCATTTTTTCAATTAGTTGTCCCTCCATCATTTATTTACTATGATTCATCAACTCCATCTAGTGGCCATAAGGCAGCATTTTCCTGATTTAGTCTATTCTGTGTAATATAATAACATTCGACTTGGGGAGAAAATAGCCTAATAGCATTCAATTTGGCTGGCATTTGCACAGAGAGAATGTACATGCAGTTTTGCAGGATGAATATCTCTGCAATATGTTTTAGAAATACACCCCATTATGTGTTGAGAGCAGCAACTGTCATACCTAGGAAGCCTGCATATTCATTCTGTGCAAAGGCTGGCAAAATCGAATGTTATTAGGTGATTTTGTTTCCAGGTCTGATGATCTTTATGTCAGCGCTGGGCTCAGCCCTTCCTTCTCAAAGCTGGCCGCTCAGCTGTCGGCTAATTGCCAGCTCCTATCTCTCCACAGTGACTCACCTGTTGATGATATCCTGCTCGTCAGTCCTGCCTACTTAAGTTGTTCAGTCCAGATGATCTCTGCCTTCGCCTTGGTCACATCTCTAGAGACGCTCGCCTGTGTTCCTGTTAGAGACTTGCTTGGCTGACATTCCTTCTGGCTACAGATCCTGCTTGCTGTTCTACTACGCTGTTCTCTGGCTCCCTGATGTTTTGGCTTGTCTGACTATCCGTTCCGGCTCCTGAACTCTGTTTTGACTACGTTTACTCTGTTTACCTTTTTTTTTATTATTTTAAACAAGTGTGATTTAACTATACTTCTGTCTCAGTCTGATTCATGGTTTCCTACACTTTATTCATAGTTATAATGTAAATCATAGAAAGAAATAGCACATTTTGGCCACTAGATGGAGCTGATGATAACTGAGAATGAATATTTATTTACTATGATTCATCAGCTCCAACTAGTGGCCATGATGCCGTATTTTCCTGATTCAGTCCATTCTGTATGAATTATTAACATTCGACTTGGATTGAAAATAGCCTAGTAGCAGTTTTGCAGGACAAATAGCTCTGCAATGAATTATTATTATACAGGATTTATATAGCGCCAACAGTTTGCGCAGCGCTTTACAACATGAATTGCAGTGTGTCATGTGCCAGCCGAGATGGCAGCAACTGTCAGGCCTAGGGAGCCTAATGGCGCTAACCTTCGGACCTGAGAGTCAGCCGCAGACAAAGTAGAGCAAAATAAGGTAGGCAAAAAATGTAAATGTTTCCTAAGGAAGCCTCCTTTTCCCCAGAGGACAGGAAATGGTGTCAGAATGCTAGGAACCCAACCAAGGTCCGGACATACATGACCTGATGTTAATGAGTCATGGTCTAAGCCAGGGATGTCAAACTTAATTTCTTACGGGCCGCATCAGCATTATGGTTGCCATCAAAGGCCAGTTGTATCTGTAAGACTAGAAGTCCAGAGCACCCCCTTACATCAGATGTGAAGAGCCCCCCTACCATCATATGTGAAGAGCCTACCTACCATAAGATGTCAAGAGCCCCCCTACCATCAGATGTGAAGAGCCCCCCTACCATCAGATGTGAAGAGCCCCCCTACCATCAGATGTGAAGAGCCCCCCTACCATCATATGTGAAGAGCCCCCCTACCATCAGATGTGAAGAGCCCCCCTACGATCAGATGTGAAGAGCCCCCCTACCATCATATGTGAAGAGCCCACCTACCATCAGATGTGAAGAGCCCCCCTACCATCATATGTGAAGAGCCCACCTACCATCAGATGTGAAGAGCCCCCCTACCATCAGATGTGAAGAGCCCCCCTACCATCAGATGTCAAGAGTTCCCCTACCATCAGATGTCAAGAGCCCACCTACCATCAGAGGTCAAGAGCCCCCCTACCATCAGAGGTCAAGAGCCCCCCTACCATCAGATGTGAAGAGCCCCCCTACCATCATATGTGAAGAGCCCCCCTACCATCAGATGCGAAGAGCCCCCCTACCTTCAGATGTGAAGAGCCCCCCCTACCATCAGATGTGAAGAGCCCCCCTACCATCACATGTGAAGAGCCCCCCCTACCATCAGATGTGAAGAGCCCCCTACCATCAGATGTGAAGAGCCCCCCTACCATCAGATGTGAAGAGCCCCCCCTACCATCAGATGTGAAGAGCCCCCCTACCATCAGATGTCAAGAGCCCCCCTACCATCAGATGTGAAGAGCCCCCCTACGATCAGATGTGAAGAGCCCCCCTACGATCAGATATGAAGAGCCCCCCTACCATCAGATTTCAAGAGCCCCCCTACCATCAGATTTCAAGAGCCCCCCTACCATCAGATGTGAAGAGCCGTCCTACCATCAGATTTCAAGAGCCCCCCTACCATCAGATTTCAAGAGCCCCCCTACCATCAGATGTGAAGAGCCATCCTACCATCAGATGTGAAGAGCCGTCCTACTATCAGATGTGAAGAGCCCCCCTACGATCAGATATGAAGAGCCCCCCTACCATCAGATGTGAAGAGCCCCCCTACCATCAGATGTCAAGAGCCCCCCCTACCATCAGATGTGAAGAGCCCCCCTACCATCAGATGTCAAGAGCCCCCCTACCATCAGATGTGAAGAGCCCCCCTACCATCAGATGTCAAGAGCCCCCTACCATCAGATGTCAAGAGCCCCCCTACCATCAGATGTGAAGAGCCCCCCTACGATCAGATATGAAGAGCCCCCCTACCATCAGATTTCAAGAGCCCCCCTACCATCAGATTTCAAGAGCCCCCCTACCATCAGATGTTAAGTGCCCCCCTACCATCAGATGTGAAGAGCCCCCCTACCATCAGATGTGAAGAGCCGTCCTACCATCAGATATGAAGAGCCCCCCTACTATCAGATGTGAAGAGCCCCCCTACGATCAGATATGAAGAGCCCCCCTACCATCAGATGTGAAGAGCCCCCTACCATCAGATGTGAAGAGCCCCCCTACCATCAGATGTGAAGAGCCCCCCTACCATCAGATGTGAAGAGCCCCCCTACCATCATATGTCAAGAGCCCCCTACCATCAGATGTGAAGAGCCCCCTACCATCAGATGTGAAGAGCCCCCCTACCATCAGATGTGAAGAGCCCCCCTACCATCAGATGTGAAGAGCCCCCCTACCATCAGATGTGAAGAGCCCCCCTACCATCAGATGTCAAGAGCCCCCCTACCATCAGATGTCAAGAGCCCCCCTACCATCAGATGTGAAGAGCCCCCCTACGATCAGATGTGAAGAGCCCCCCTACCATCAGATGTGAAGAGCCCCCCTACGATCAGATATGAAGAGCCCCCCTACCATCAGATTTCAAGAGCCCCCCTACCATCAGATTTCAAGAGCCCCCCTACCATCAGATGTTAAGTGCCCCCCTACTATCAGATGTGAAGAGCCCCCCTACGATCAGATTTGAAGAGCCCCCCTACCATCAGATTTCAAGAGCCCCCCTACCATCAGATTTCAAGAGCCCCCCTACCATCAGATTTCAAGAGCCCCCCTACCATCAGATGTGAAGAGCCGTCCTACCATCAGATGTGAAGAGCCCCCTACCATCAGATATGAAGAGCCCCCCTACGATCAGATATGAGGAGCCCCCCTACCATCAGATGTGAAGAGCCCCCCTACCATCAGATGTGAAGAGCCCCCTACCATCAGATGTCAAGAGCCCCCCTACCATCAGATGTCAAGAGCCCCCCTACCATCAGATGTCAAGAGCCCCCCTACCATCAGATGTCAAGAGCCCTCCTACCATCAGATGTGAAGAGCCCCCCTACCATCAGATATGAAGAGCCCCCCTACCATCAGATTTCAAGAGCCCCCCTACCATCAGATTTCAAGAGCCCCCCTACCATCAGATGTTAAGTGCCCCCCTACTATCAGATGTGAAGAGCCCCCCTACCATCAGATGTGAAGTGCCCCCCTACTATCAGATGTGAAGAGCCCCCCTACGATCAGATATGAAGAGCCCCCCTACCATCAGATTTCAAGAGCCCCCCTACCATCAGATTTCAAGAGCCCCCCTACCATCAGATTTCAAGAGCCCCCCTACCATCAGATGTGAAGAGCCGTCCTACCATCAGATATGAAGAGCCCCCCTACCATCAGATGTGAAGAGCCCCCCTACGATCAGATATGAAGAGCCCCCCTACCATCAGATGTGAAGAGCCCCCCTACCATCAGATGTGAAGAGCCCCCCTACCATCAGATGTCAAGAGCCCCCTACCATCAGATGTCAAGAGCCCCCCTACCATCAGATGTCAAGAGCCCCCCTACCATCAGATGTGAAGAGCCCCCCTACGATCAGATATGAAGAGCCCCCCTACCATCAGATTTCAAGAGCCCCCCTACCATCAGATTTCAAGAGCCCCCCTACCATCAGATGTTAAGTGCCCCCCTACTATCAGATGTGAAGAGCCCCCCTACCATCAGATGTGAAGTGCCCCCCTACCATCAGATGTGAAGTGCCCCCCTACTATCACATGTGAAGAGCCCCCCTACCATCAGATGTGAAGTGCCCCCCTACTATCAGATGTGAAGAGCCCCCCTACCATCAGATGTGAAGAGCCCCTCCCACCATCAGAAGTCAAGCGTCTGCCATCCTCCCTTATATGACAGTGCACTGCACCTTACCTTGTGCTGCTGCTGCTGCTGGGAGGAGGCAGGAGGTGAAGCTTGGAAGCAGAAATTCCATGGTCTAGAAGAGGACCAGAGGAGGGCTGGAGAATGGCAGACGTATAAAAATGTTAAGTGCCTCAAGCGCGTTTCGTCGGAAAGCCTCATACTTCTTCAGGGCTTAGGTGTAAGATTTGTAATTAAACCAAGAAGAGATTCATTTGAAGACCTGTTTTGGGGCTAAACATGACTAAGATGTCAAGGTGTCCTCATGGAAATGAAAGAGGTCAACCCACATAGCTCTGTGCTGGCATAGATGAGTGTATTATAGCCACACCCCCATAATCACCATGGCTGGGCAGAGGGGTAGGTAGAGGAGACAACTGCCTTGGGCTCTTCAGCAGAACGTGCTCCCAAGATGGGCAGAACCCTCCACCTATGAGGATGGACTAGTTCACAGCTCATGGAGGGGCCCATTTTGGCCTTTTTGTCTTGGGTGTTAAAGGAGCTTATCCCGCTACTGCTCATCACATAGATGGTAAAAGGCAGAGGCGGCTCTAGGCTTTGTGAGGCCTTAGGCAAATCTTAGACATGAGGCCCCACTCATGCCCAAAATGGGAAAAATAATTAAAGCAATAGCAATTAACTGTATAAATTGCATGATATTCCCTTCAACTGTAACACACACATCAGGCGAATTAGGCGGCCGTGAGGCCCCTAGGAGTGCGAGGCCTTAGGCGACCGCCTAATTTGCCTAATTGGAGAGCCGCCTCTGGTAAAAGGCAATAACATGGATTTCTCCCAAATTCTAAATTTGTCAACAGATTTCATTACTGCTGGAAGAGATTTATTATACATTCACATCACTCTCTGCCCTCAAGGAGCTTACAATCTAAGGTCCGCCAATGCAGTACAGTGCACATTCAAGCCCAAAGAAGAAAGAAGACGGAAGTGGCCTTGGCCATGGAATTAGGAGATCCTAGTAAGAAACGGTCGTGTAGCTTGGTTATTAGTATAAAATCTTTGAGTACCTCCAATGGATTTGTAGTTAAACCAGGACAAAATTCATTAGAAGACTTGTTTTGGGGCTAAATATGACTGAGGTGTCAAGGTATCCTCGTGGAAATGGAGGTGGCCAACGGAGCTCTGTACTGGCATAGATGAGATGATGCCATAATCACCAAGGCTGGGTGGAGGGCTGGTGCTACATTTTTTGGGAGGGGGTGGCAAACTAACCACTCTGCACCACAAGCCCACCCTTTTTTAAGCCAATTAGAGCCTCAGGCTCTAATCATGTGTAACAGCCATAACCCCTGGGGGGGCGGCTTATGGATTTGCTGGGCTTACCAATTACCTCCTCCTTGTAGCTCGCCGTTCGTTGTCTAGGGGTTCCCAGGGTTAGTACCCAGTAACTTCAGAAGCTGAAACGCAAAAGTCCTTTTTAGGATTTTTATTTGCAAAGGGTAACGTTCAACCATAACACCGTCTCTCAATTGGGAATAGAGGGTATGGGTGATAAAACTCAGGCACTTCGGAACTGCTGACATCAATTTAATCACTTTCAGCCCCGGACCAATTGGCAGCCAAAGGACCAGGCCCCTTTTTGCGATTCGGCACTGCGTCGCTTTAACTGACAATTGCGCGGTCGTGCGACGTGGCTCCCAAACAAAATGGACGTCCTTTTTTTCCCCACAAATAGAGCTTTCTTTTGGTGGTATTTGATCGCCCCTGCGGTTTTTATTTTTTGCGCTATAAACAAAAAAGAGCGACAATTTTGAAAAAAAACACATTCTTTTTTATTTTTTGCTATAATAAATATCCCCCAAAAATACATAAAAAACATTTTTTTTCCTCAGTTTAGGCCGATACGTATTCTTCTACATATTTTTGGTAAAAAAAAAATCACAATTAACGATTATTAAATGGTTTGCGCAAAAGTTATAGCGTTTACAAAAAGGGGATAGTTTTATAGCATTTTTATTAATATTTTTTTTTTTACTAGTAATGGCGGCGATCAGCGATTTTTATTGTGACTGCGACATTATGGCGGACACATCCGACATTTTTGACACATTTTTGGGACCATTGTCATTTATACAGCAATCAATGCTATTTAAATGCATTGATTCCTGTATAAATGACACTGGCAGTGAAGGGGTTAACCACTAGGTGGCAGTGTAGGGGTTAAGTATGCCTAGAGGTGTGTTTCTTACTGTGGGGGGGCGTGGCTGTCAGCTAGTGAATGCTGATCTCTGCTCCAACCACAGGGAGCAGAGATCGGCGTCACTAGTTGCTAGGCAGAACGGGGAGATGCTGTTTATTTCCGCATCTCCCCGTTCAGCCTTCCCGTGAGACGATCCGCCCGCGGTGATCGAGTCTGTGGGACCCGCCCCGGCCTCACGGGGGTCCCGACCGAGCGGCGCGCGACCGATGGCACGGCGGCATCTTAAAGGGGACGTATTTATACGCCCTTATGCCTGTCCGTGCCATTCTGTCGACGTATATCGTCGTGTGTCGGTCGGGAAGCGGTTAATGTCTCTTTAGATAGCCCAGAGAGTAGCCACTCGTAACTGGGCGCTTCACTGCTGGATAAGCCTCTAACTGTAGATTTAGCAGCCAACAGTGACTCGAAAATTTGCAAAGTCTCTGCCACAGACTAGATTGTAACTGAAGATAATTTAGGAACTCCTTCCACGGTACCAGAATCTTTCAGCCAGCTTGGTGATACCGTAAGAAATGTGGATTCACTAGTTTCCATACAACTTCAGCTCCCAGGCTCTTACTGAGCAGCCAGCTTGTTGGCCCTCCTCCGAAGAGTCCTCCCCTGGTCACTTGTACGAGTTGCCGTGTCCCTCCAATACCGAGAGCACACCGGGACACCTCCGAATCCTCTTTCAGTTACTGGGCCTCGAACTAGCCAGTTCCGAGGCTCGGGAACGGATGGATCCCCACCCCAGACCATGAGGGCTTCTGGGTCTGGTCAGGGTGACCAGGCTCACGGGGGCAGCAGACACTCCTGGGTCCGGGACCCCTCACGGGGTTGGTCCGGACCGGAACCAGGAATCAAAGAGCAAGCCGAACCCTGAACACGTGACTTCAGCATCTTAAATACCCCTTCCCAGAATTCACAGCGGGGCCAGACACTCCCACTGATTCCCTCAGAGAAAGATTGGTACCCAACACGTCCAACCAGGCTTGGTTCTCAGCCTGTCACAGGTGCCTCACTGCACCCATGACCAGGCGGAAATCCAGTACAGCCCAGCCAGACTGATGCCAAAGTAAAAGACCTATAAAATTAACCCCCAGAACTCCGTTACAGTTCTGGAAAGACTAAATTTGCATTATAGCGCACACTTTAGAAAAGTGTCGGCGCTACACATGTGCTTCAAAAAAGAAAAAAACCCCATTGAAATCCATGCGTCCGGCACCCTGCATGTAGATTAGGGGCCGGGCACATGCATTCGGGGGCCGCCGCCACTGGTGGAGGGGTAGATAGAGGAGACAACTGCCTTGGGTCCTTCAGCAGAAAGATCTACCAAGATTGGAAGAACCCTCAACCCTCAGCCTCTATGAGGCTGGAGTCGTTCACAGCTCATAGGGGGGGGGGGGGGGCCCATTTTGGCCTTTCTGTCTTGAGTGCTAAAGGACCTTGTCCCGCCACTGCTCATCATCACATAGGGATGTAGAACAGAGATAGAGAGCGGGGGTGACTGACCGGGCCAGGGGCGGACTGACAACTCATGGGGCCCCCAGGCAATCAGAGATTATGGGGCCACACAGTATACACAGACATGTTTCTATTAGGCTGCTTTCACACTGGGGCGGTTTTCAGGCGGTACAGCGCTAAAAATAGCGCCTGTACACCGCCTGAAAAAACCGGCCCCATTCACTCCAGTGTGAAAGCCGGCGGGCTTTCACACTGGAGCGGTGCGCTAGCAGGACCGCAACAAAAGTCCTGCTAGCAGCATCTTTGGAGCGGTGAAGGAGCGGTGTATTTACCGCTCCTATACCGCTCCTTCCCATTGAAATCAATGGGAAACCGCGGGGATACCGCCCGCAAACCGCCGCTGCAGCGGCGCTTTGCGGAGGTTTTTAACCCTTTTGCGGCCGCTAGCGGGGGTTAAAACCACCCTGCTAGCGGCCGCATACCGCGGGTAAAACGATGGTAAAGCAGCGCTAAATATAGCGCTGCTTTACCGTCGCCGCCCCGCACCGCCCCAGTGTGAAAGCAGCCTTAGACATGTGCAATTCGTTTCGTCTTTCGTTTTTTTTTTCATTATTTTCGTTCATTCGTTTTCGTACGAATGAACGAACGATTTGCTAAAATTTTTAACGAATCGTTCGAATCGAACAAATCCGAAAATAACGAAAATCCAAAAAAAAACAAATTAGAAACAACGAATGTACGAATGAAGAAAATCAGAAAAACCAAAACAGGAACAACGAAAATCAAAATGAACGAAAAAAAATTTGTACATTCGTAACTTTTTTTTTTTGTTGAATTGGTAATTTTCCGTGTCCCTAACAATGGCGCTGCTTAACGTGCTTCGAATGGATTGTACGAAAAAATTCGTACATTCTTAACATTTTTTTTATTTTTTTCCGATTCGTAATTTTCCGTGTCTCTTACAATGGCGCTGCTTAACGTGCTTCGAATGGATTGAACGAAAAAAAATTCGTACATTCGTAACTTTTTTTTTCGATTCGTAATTTTCCGTGTCTCTTAAAATGTAATAATAGCATACACATTACATAAAATTATGAATTATGCTCCGATTACGAATCTACGAAAACAATGTTA
This sequence comes from Lithobates sylvaticus, assembly GCA_028564925.1. NCBI lineage: Eukaryota > Metazoa > Chordata > Amphibia > Anura > Ranidae > Lithobates > Lithobates sylvaticus. Next base: position 223,572,965 of record CM053033.1, read on the forward strand.
CGAAAGTACGAATAAATCAATCTAACGAAAGTACGAATGTAACTAAATCTACGAAAATACGAAGGCGTCCGAATTTCGAATAAACGAAAAACGGAACAACGAAAATCAAACTGATTTTTATTTTTTTTTCGATTCGTAATTTTCCGTGTCCCTTACAATGGCGCTGCTTAACGTGCCTCGAATGGATTGAACGAAAAAATTCGTACATTCTTAAAAAATTTTTTATTTTTTTCCGATTCGTAATTTTCCGTGTCTCTTACAATGGCGCTGCTTAACGTGCCTCGAATGGATTGAAACGAAAAAATTCGTACATTCGTAACTTTTTTTTTTCGATTCTTATTTTCCGTGTCTCTTAAAGTGTAATAATAGCATACACATTACATAAAATTATGAATTATGCTCCGATTACGAATCTACGAATGTTACGAATGTACGAATAAAATACGAATGCGTCCGAATTTCGAATAAACGAAAATTAAACTAACGGAAAAACGAATCAACGAAAAAATAACTCTTACGAAAATACGAATCGTTCCGAATACGAACACCGACGACGAATCGTTACGAATCAACGGAAACGAAAATAAACGATTTTTTTTCGGAAACGAAATGAAAACAAATTTTTTTGTTGTGCACATGTCTAGTTTCTATTGGCTGAGAAGGTACTGGAGAGGTGGGGCAGCTATAATCTCGGGATTTTTAGACCAAAAGGATGTCGGTAAGGGACATTTCAGAGACAGATGTAAAAAAAACACAGATTTTTACATACTGTCCCTGGTTTTACTGAGGCTGGCAACCCTGATGGGGCCCCCTAGTGGCCCGGGGGCCCATCGGGCAGTGCCCGAGTGGCCAAATGGTCAGTCCGCCCCTGGACCGGGCTGTTGGATTCTGGACCTTTCTGTCATTTGGACTGTGCTATCGTCTGTAGATACACCATGCAATTACTGTAACATGAAAGTAAACGTGAAAACTGCACAACGTCTATCTCAGCAAATACTCATTTCTTTGGCCTTCCTCGAGCTTTCAGCAGGCAAACACCACATAGTTCAGTTGGGGGTCACGATGGGTCCGGCGGGCACATCATTCAGCGAGGACACAGGATGAGCTCTCTGCCCATCACTGTTGGAACTGCATACCATTAGGACAGCTCTCAGTGGGTGGTCTGCTTGAGTATGGAAGCCATTAAAGGGAAACGATATTGTATTTTCAACAAGCTTATATTATGAACCAAGAACATAGATTGGGGTTGCCGGCGCATCGGAGTCCTTAACTGTCCAGATCCGGTGACTCCGGCTGAAGAGTGCCGGCTGGAGAAGAGCTTATCTCAGCTCAATGTGTAGACATGTAGAGAAAAAAAGGTCCCAAATGTCGCACATCCAGCAAAACCCGGCTATGGTAAAAGCAGCCTCGGGGCAAGCTCCACCCAGGCCATGTCCATCGATGAATTTAGCCCCAACCACAAGTCTTAGTCATGGAGGTCCTCCATGACAGAGCCCCAAGGGTGCGACAAAATGCGTCAGGGGGTTTGGCCTAGATGGAGCTTGGCCTGAGGCTGCTTCTACCATAGACGGGTCTTGCTGGATGCGCGACATTTGGGACCCCGTCGTTGGTGTCAGTGGAAGGAGTAGTACCCCATCGTTAGTAGTTGGAGGAATTGTACCCCACTGTTGGTGTCAGTGGGAGGAATAGTACCCCATTGTTAGTAGTTAGAGGGATTGTACCCCATCGTTAGTAGTTAGAGGAATTGTACCCCATCGTTGATGTCAGTGGGGGGAATCGTGCCCCATCATTGGTGTCAGTGGGAGGAATAGTACCCCATTGTTGGTGTCAGTGGGGAGGAATAGTACCCCATCGTTAGTAGTTAGAGGAATTGTACCCCATCGTTAGTAGTTGGAAGAATTGTACCCCATCATTGGTGTCATTGGGAGGAATTGTACCCCATCGTTAGTAGTTGGAGGAATTGTACCCCATCGTTGATGTCAGTGGGAGGAATCGTGCCACATTGTTGGTGTCAGTGGGAGGAATAGTACCCAATTGTTGGTGTCAATGGGAGGAATAGTACCCCATTGTTGGTGTCAGTGGAAGGAATAGTGCCCCATTGTTGGTGTCAGTGGGAGGAATAGTGCTCTGTTTTTGGCATCAGTAGGAAGAATCTTACCCCATCACTGGTGTCAGTGGAAGGAAAAGTATCCCATCATTAGTAGTTGGAGGAATTGTACCCCATCATTGGTGTCAGTGGGAGGAATAGTACCCAATTGTTGGTGTAAGTGGGATGAATAGCGCCCCATCATTGGTTTCAGTGGGAGGAATAGTACCCAATTGTTGGTGTCAGTAGGAGGAATCGTGCTCTGTTTTTCGCATCAGTAGGAAGAATTGTACCCCATCAGTGTCAGTGGAAGGAGTAGTACCGCATCATTAGTAGTTGGAGGAATTGTACCCCACTGTCAGTGGGAGGAATAGTACCCCATTGTTAGTAGTTAGAGGAATAGTACCGCATTGTTAGTAGTTAGAGGAATAGTACCGCATTGTTCGTGTCAGTGGGAGAAATTGTGCCCCATCGCTGTAGTCATTGGGAGAAATAGTACCCTATCATTAGTTTCAGAGGGAGGAATAGTACCCCATCATTGGTGTCAATGGTTGGAATAGTGTCTTGTATCAGTGAGATGAACACGGCCCGAGAGCCAGATAAGGGCAAGAAAGGGGCCATATCTGGCCCCCGGGCCGCAGTTTGGAGCTCACTGCATAGTACATTGGGGTGCCCTTCAATGTCCGTCACTGTATGTCGCTGTGTGTTGCAGTATGTCGCTGTACGTCACAGTATGTCGCTGTGTGTCGCTGTATGTCGCTGTACATCGCTGTATGTCGCTGTACGTCACAGTATGTCGCTGTACGTCACTGTATGTTGCAGTATGTCGCTGTATGTCGCTGTACGTCACAGTATGTCGCTGTATGTCACTGTATGTTGCAGTATGTCGCTGTATGTCGCTGTACGTCACAGTATGTCGCTGTATGTCACTGTATGTCGCTGTATGTCACTGTATGTCACTGTATGTCACAGTATGTCGCTGTACGTCACTGTATGTTGCAGTATGTCGCTGTATGTCGCTGTACATCGCTGTATGTCGCTGTACGTCACAGTATGTCGCTGTATGTCACTGTATGTTGCAGTATGTCACTGTATGTCGCTGTATGTCACTGTATGTCGCTGTATGCCGCTGTATGTCACTGTATGTCACTGTATGTTGCAGTATGTCGCTGTATGTCACTGTATGTCGCTGTATGTCGCTGTATGTCACTGTATGTCACTGTATGTCACTGTATGTTGCAGTATGTCGCTGTATGTCGCTGTACATCGCTGTATGTCGCTGTACGTCACAGTATGTCGCTGTATGTCGCTGTATGTTGCAGTATGTCACTGTATGTCGCTGTATGTCGCTGTATGTCGCTGTATGTCACTGTATGTTGCAGTATGTCGCTGTATGTCACTGTATGTCACTGTATGTCGCTGTATGTCACTGTATGTTGCAGTATGTCACTGCATGTCGCTGTATGTCACTGTATGTCGCTGTATGTCACTGTATGTCACTGTATGTCGCTGTATGTCACTGTATGTTGCAGTATGTCACTGTATGTCGCTGTATGTCACTGTATGTCGCTGTATGTCACTGTATGTCACTGTATGTCGCTGTATGTCACTGTATGTTGCAGTATGTCGCTGTATGTCGCTATATGTCGCTGTATGTCACTGCATGTCGCTGTATGTCACTGTATGTCGCTGTATGTCACTGTATGTCGCTGTATGTCACTGTATGTTGCAGTATGTCACTGCATGTCGCTGTATGTCGCTATATGTTGCTGTATGTCACTGCATGTCGCTGTATGTCGCTATATGTCGCAGTATGTTGTAGTATGACGCTGTATGTCGCAGTATGTCGCTGTATGTCGCAGTATGTCGCAGTATGTCGCTGTATGTCGCAGTATGTCGCTGTATGTCGCTATATGTCGCTGTATGTCACTGCATGTCGCTGTATGTCGCTATATGTCGCTGTATGTCACTGTATGTCACTGTATGTCGCAGTATGTTGCAGTATGACGCTGTATGTCGCTATATGTCGCTGTATGTCACTGTATGTCACTGTATGTCGCAGTATGTTGCAGTATGACGCTGTATGTCGCTATATGTCGCTGTATGTCACTGCATGTCGCTGTATGTCGCTATATGACGCTGTATGACGCTGTATGTCACAGTATGTCGCTGTATGTCGCAGTATGTCGCTGTATGTCGCTATATGTCACTGTATGTCGCAGTATGTCGCAGTATGTCGCTGTATGTCGCTGTATGTCGCTGTATGTCGCAGTATGTCGCAGTATGACGCTGTATGTCGCTGTATGTCGCAGTATGACGCTGTATGTCGCTGTATGTCGCAGTATGTCGCTGTATGACGCTGTATGTCGCTGTATGTCGCAGTATGTCACTGTATGTCGCTGTATGTCGCAGTATGTCACTGTATGTCGCTGTATGTCGCTGTATGTCGCAGTATGTTGCAGTATGTCGCTGTATGACGCTGTATGTCGCTGTATGTCGCTGTATGTTGCAGTATGTCGCTGTATGTCGCTGTAAGTCGCTGTATGACGCTGTATGTCGCAGTATGTTGCAGTATGTCGCAGTATGTCGCTGTATGTCGCTGTATGTCGCAGTATGTTGCAGTATGTCGCTGTATGCCGCTGTATGACGCTGTATGTCGCAGTATGTCGCTGTACGTCGCTGTATGTTGCTGTATGTCGCTGTAAGTCGCTGTAAGTCGCTGTATGTCGCTGTATGTCGCTGTTTGACGCAGTATGTCGCTGTATGTCGCTGTATGTTGCAGTATGTCGCTGTATGTCGCTGTATGTCGCTGTATGTCGCAGTATGTCGCTGTATGACGCAGTATGTCGCTGTACGCCGCTGTATGTCGCAGTTTGTCGCTGTATGTCGCAGTATGTCGCTGTATGTCGCTGTATGACGCAGTATGTCGCTGTACGCCGCTGTATGTCGCAGTATGTCGCTGTACGCCGCTGTATGTCGCAGTATGTCGCTGTACGCCGCTGTATGTCGCAGTATGTCGCTGTATGTCGCTGTATGACGCAGTATGTCGCTGTACGCCGCTGTATGTCGCAGTATGTCGCTGTATGACGCAGTATGTCGCTGTGTGTCGCTGTATGTCGCTGTATGTCGCTGTATGTTGCAGTATGTCGCTGTATGTCGCTGTATGTCGCAGTATGTCGCTGTATGACGCAGTATGTCGCTGTACGCCGCTGTATGTCGCTGTATGTCGCAGTATGTCGCTGTATGACGCTGTATGTCGCTGTATGTCGCAGTATGACGCTGTATGTCGCAGTATGTCGCTGTATGACGCAGTATGTCGCTGTACGCCGCTGTATGTCGCTGTATGACGCTGTATGTCACTGTATGTCGCTGTATGTCGCAGTATGTCACTGTATGTCGCTGTATGTCGCTGTATGTCGCAGTATGTTGCAGTATGTCGCTGTAAGTCGCTGTATGTCGCTGTATGACGCTGTATGTCGCTGTATGTTGCAGTATGTCGCAGTATGTCGCTGTATGTCGCTGTATGTCGCAGTATGTTGCAGTATGTCGCTGTATGCCGCTGTATGACGCTGTATGTCACAGTATGTCGCTGTACGTCGCTGTATGTTGCTGTATGTCGCTGTAAGTCGCTGTAAGTCGCTGTAAGTCGCTGTATGTCGCTGTATGTCGCTGTTTGACGCAGTATGTCGCTGTGTGTCGCTGTATGTTGCAGTATGTCGCTGTATGTCGCTGTATGTCGCAGTATGTTGCTGTATGACGCAGTATGTCGCTGTACGCCGCTGTATGTTGCAGTATGTCGCAGTATGGCGCTGTATGTCGCAGTATGGCGCTGTACGCCGCTGTATGTCGCAGTATGTCGCTGTATGTCGCTGTATGTCGCAGTATGTCGCTGTACGCCGCTGTATGTCGCAGTATGTCGCTGTATGTCGCTGTATGTCGCAGTATGTCGCTGTATGTCGCTGTATGACGCAGTATGTCGCTGTACGCCGCTGTATGTTGCAGTATGTCGCAGTATGGCGCTGTATGTCGCAGTATGTCGCTGTACGCCGCTGTATGTCGCAGTATGTCGCTGTATGTCGCTGTATGTCGCAGTATGTCGCTGTACGCCGCTGTATGTCGCAGTATGTCGCTGTATGTCGCTGTATGACGCAGTATGTCGCTGTACGCCGCTGTATGTTGCAGTATGTCGCTGTATGACGCAGTATGTCGCTGTGTGTCGCTGTATGTTGCAGTATGTCGCTGTATGTCGCTGTATGTCGCTGTATGTCGCAGTATGTCGCTGTATGACGCAGTATGTCGCTGTACGCCGCTGTATGTCGCAGTATGTCGCTGTATGACGCAGTATGTCGCTGTACGCCGCTGTATGTCGCAGTATGTCGCTGTATGACGCAGTATGTCGCTGTATGTCGCTGTATGTTGCAGTATGTCGCTGTATGTCGCTGTATGTCGCAGTATGTCGCTGTATGACGCAGTATGTCGCTGTACGCCGCTGTATGTCGCAGTATGTCGCAGTATGTCGCTGTACGCCACTGTATGTCGCAGTATGTCGCTGTACGCCGCTGTATGTCGCAGTATGTCGCAGTATGTCGCTGTACGCCGCTGTATGTCACAGTATGTCGCAGTATGGCGCTGTATGTCGCTGTATGTCGCTGTATGTCGCTGTATGACGCAGTATGTCGCTGTACGCCGCTGTATGTCGCTGTATGTCGCTGTATGTCGCAGTATGTCACTGTATGACGCAGTATGTCGATGTACGCCACTGTATGTCGCTGAATGTCGCTGTATGTCGCAGTATGTCGCAGTATGTCGCTGTACGCCACTGTATGTCGCAGTATGTCGCTGTACGCCGCTGTATGTCGCAGTATGTCGCAGTATGTCGCTGTACGCCGCTGTATGTCACAGTATGTCGCAGTATGGCGCTGTATGTCGCTGTATTCGCTGTATGTCGCTGTATGACGCAGTATGTCGCTGTACGCCGCTGTATGTCGCTGTATGTCGCTGTATGTCGCAGTATGTCACTGTATGACGCAGTATGTCGATGTACGCCACTGTATGTCGCTGAATGTCGCTGTATGTCGCAGTATGACGCAGTATGTCGATGTATGTCGCTGAATGTCGCTGTATGTCGCAGTATGTCACTGTATGTCACTGTATGTCGCTGTATGACGCAGTATGTCGCAGTATGTCACTGTATGTCGCTGTATGACGCAGTATGTCACTGTATGTCGCTGTATGGCGCAGTATGTCGCAGTATGTCGCAGTATGTCGCAGTATGTCGATGTATGACGCTGTAAGACGCCGTATGACGCTGTACGCTGCTGTATGTCGCAGTTTGTCGCTGTACGCCGCAGTATGTCGCAGTAACGCCGCTGCATGTCGCAGTAACGCACACATTCTGGTGACGCTTCGCTATAAATGGCCCCTGATTGCAGATCTGCGTGTATTTGCGTCTTTTCCATCTGCCGGGGAGTTCATCTTTCAGGAAGGCCGCGCATGCGATGGTAATGAGGGATCTCCCCGCTGGGTGATCGGTGGCGGAGTGAGCCGCATTCTCTGTCTCCATCCTGAACCCACTCACCAATCAGCAGACACATGCGGCTGTAAGCGACTCCCCGCAGGGGGTCCTCCACTCCCACACAGGCGTGGGGGGGGTGGGGGGGAGCGCAAGGAAAATGAGCCGTTACTCCGCAGCAACCTCCAGCATCCGAGTGACGCCACATAAATGTCAAATCAGGTAGAGAGCCGCGTGACGAAGCGGCAAACGCAAATCAATGCGATTAAAAGCTGGGACTGGGGGGAGCGGCTCTGGTGTGTACAAAGAGCTGACGCTCTACATCATCAGACCACCCGAGATTTCCATGTTTGGCGCAAGCTGCAGAATTAAAGCCGCATTATACCAAAAATGGAATATATTGCAGCTTACCGGTCATTAGATGTGGGGCCTGCATTCGTTTTTCTAGGCTTTTTTTATTACCTCCTGGTGATCTGGTCAGTAACACACCTTCTGTAATAGAGCGCCCCCACTCTGGGCGAAGGAGAACAGGAGGCACAGCAGGCAGCAGCATTTCTTGTAAGATTTGTATTGGCTCGATACAACTTCCCATCAACTCTAAACAGCTTCCCTGTCCCTGCTGAAGAAAAGCATCCCCACCACATGATGCTGCCACCACCATGTTTCACAGTTGGGATGGTGTGTTCAGGGTGATGTGCAGTATTAGTTTTCAGCCACACATTCAGCCATGGTCTCATCTGACCAGATCACCTTCTTCCACATGTTTGCTGTGTCCCCCACATGGCTTCTCACAAACTACAAACAGGACTTCTTATGACTTTCTTTCTCCAATGTCTTTCTTCTTGTCACTCTTCCATAAAGGGCAGATTTGTGGAGAACACGACTAATAGTTGTCCTGTGGACAGACTCTCCCATCTGAGCTGTGGATCTCTGCAGCTCCTCCAGAGTTCCCATGGGCCTCTTGGCTCTTCTCTGATTAATGCTCTCCTTGCCCGGCTGGGTCAGTTTAGGTGGACGGCCATGTCTTGGTAGGTTTGCAGTCGTGCCATACTCTTTCCATTATCGGATGATGGATTGAACAGAGCTCCGTGAGATGTTCAAAGCTTGGGATATTATTTTATAACCTAACCCTGCTTTATACTTCTCCACAACTTTATCCCTGACCTGTCTGGTGTGTTCCTTGGCCTTCATGATGCTGTTTGTTCACTAAGGTTCTCTAACAAACCTCTGAGGGCTTCACAGAACAGCTGTATTTATACCGAGATTAAATTACACACAGGAGGACTCTATTTACTAGTTAGGTGACTTCTGAAGGCAATTGGTTCCATTAGATTTTAGTTATATCAGAGTAAAGGGGGCTGAATACAAATGTACCCCCCCCCCCCCACAGTTTTCACATATTCATTTGTAATTTGTATTTCCCTCCACTTCACAATTTTGTGCCACTTTGTGTTGGTCTATCACATAAAATCCCAATAAAATACATTTACGTTTTTGGTTGTAACATGACAAAATGTGGAACATTTCAAAGGGTATGAATACTTTTTCAAGGCAATGTAAACTGATACGTTCTGCTGGAGAGCTTGTGCTTTTGAAAAAAGAACAGACTTGCTGGTTGGATCACAAGATAAAAATAGAAGAAAGAAAGAAAGAAAGAAAGAAAGAAAGAAAGAGAAAGAAAGAAAGAAAGAACCCTTCAATATACCCAGTGAGGGGACCGGCCTCAGGTGATACACAGAGAGGAAACAAATCCTCCTACATAAGTTGTATCTGTTTATCTGCAGTATTCTCTTCTCTTCTCTACATCCCTTTAAATTCCAGAATTTATAATGCTTGTCTGAGATGTCAAAAAGCAGGGGGGCGGGGAGCCAAAGTTAACCACTTGCCTACCGGGCACTTCCCCCCCTCCTGCCCAGGATCATTTTTAGCGTTCAGCGCTGTCACACTTTGAGTGACAATGGCGCGGTCGTGCTACACTGTACACATATCACGTTTTTATAATTGTTTTCACATAAATAGAACTTTCTTTTGGGGGTATTTAATCACCTCTGGGTTTTTTTATTTTTTGCTAAACAAACAAAAAAAAGACAAAAAACAAAACAAAAACATTTTTTTTATATAGTTTGTTATATAATTTTGCAAACAGGTAATTTTTCTCCTTCACTGGTGGGCACTGATGACAAAGCACTGATGGGTATTGATGAGGCACTAATGGGCTCAGATAGCCAGCACCAAAGGGCACTGATAGGTGGCACTGATAGGCAGCACTGATGGGCACTGATTGACAGCACCGATGGGCGTCGATTGGCAGCACTGAGGGACACTGATAGACAGCACTGGTGGGCACTGATTGGCAGCACTGATGAGCATCGATTGGCAGCATTGATAGGCACTGATAGGCAGCACTGATGGGCACTAATAGACAGCACTGATGGGCATCGATTGGCAGCACTGATGGGCATAGATTGGCAGCACTGATAGGCAGCACTGATGGGCATCAATCGGCAGCACTGATGGACATAGATTGGCAGCACTGATGGGCATCGATTGGCAGCACTGATAGGCAGCACTGATGGGCATCGATCGCCGGCACTGATGGGCATAGATTGGCAGCACTGATAGGCAGCACTTATGGGCATCGATTGGCAGCACTTATAGGCAGCACTGATGGGTATCGATCGGCAGCACTGATGGGCATAGATTGGCAGCACTGATGGGCATCAATTGGCAGCACTGATAGGCAGCACTGATGGGCACTGAATGGCAGCACTGGTGGGCACTGATAGGCATTGATGGGCACTGGTAGACGGCACTGGTGGGCATCGATTGTCCGCACTGGTGGGCACTGATAGGCAGCACTGATGGGCACTGGTAGACGGCACTGGTGGGCATCGATTGTCAGCACTGGTGGGCACTGATAGGCAGCACTGATGGGCATTGATAGGCAGCACTGATGGGTACCGATTGGCAGCACTGGTGGGCACTGTTGTGACTGCACTGATAATCAGTGCCCAGTCTTCTGGGACATGTGATGTGTCCCAGAAGACTGCAGGGAAGGGGGGGGGGGGGTGAATTCTCATCTCAGATTGTCATCACCCCCCAAAAAGTGCCAAAAGTGGCAGTGGAGGGGGGAGGGGGGTGCAAACAAAGTGAAATTCCCCTTTTGGCTGGAGCTCCGCTGTAAAGGCCCTTATATCGGACATTTCCTGGTTCCTCCCTCTTCTCTCTTTAACATGATATCTGACATTTTCATACATTATTTTCGATCCAGTGATGTCATCGCCGGGTCTCTGTTCTTCTCTATGCAATGCAGGCAGATCATGGCTGGTAGGGGGGGGCGGCAGAGGGCTGTACATAGATTCCTGACATCACATCACCCCGCCTCTGTACTCCTCTCATAATACAAGTCCTCAGCCCCGATGCAAGCAGTGTGCTGGATTGTGGGAGGAGCCTTGTTAGTCTGGAGGAGTGGGCGCTCCTAGGTGGGCGGCATGGGTAATGTCCAGGGCCGGCACAAGGGGGGTGGGCAGGAGGAGCGGCTGTCCTGCACACTGTGGTGTCATGGGGGTGGGGGGGGCACCACAAGGAGGGGGGATTTGGGGGGTGGAAGAGGATAAGAGTTGTTATAGGAGAGGAGATTTGGGGAGGTGGGCTGGGAGGGGTGATTTGAGGGGGATTTGTGTTGGGAGGGGGGATTTTGGGGGGGGTTTGTGCTAGAAAAGGTAATATTGTAGGGGGGAGGGGATCTTTGCTGAGAGGGATTTTTTTATTTGGGGGGGGGGTTGTGATAGCAGAGATGATTGGGGGGATTTGTGCTAGGAGGGGAGATTTGAGGGGGGGGGGTTGTGCTATGATGGGGGATTAGGGAGAATTTGTGCTGGGAGGGGGGATTTGGAGTGGGGGGGGAGGATTTGTGCTCAGGGGAGACATTTGAGGGGTGGATGATTTATCCTAGAGGGAGGGGATTTTTTTGGGGGGGGGGGTGACTTTATGCTGGGGGCATATGGGGAATGAAAGTATTTGAGCTGGGGGGGGGGGGAGATTCATGCTGGGAAAGGGTTTTTCGGCAGGGGGCAGATTTTAATTGGGAGGAGGGGGAATTTATTCTTAAGGGGTGCTTGATTTTTTTTTTTTAGGGGGGGGGGGTATATTTGATGACACATAATGCTCATACATCTTGGAGGGGGGTGTAATAGCAGAGATGACTGGGGGATTTGTGCTAGGAGGGGAAATTTGAGGGGGGGGGGGTCTGTGATAGCAGAGATGATTGGGGGGACTTGTGCTATGATGGGGGATTAGGGAGAATTTGTAATGGGGGGGGGACTTGGAGTGGGGGGAGACATTTGAGTGGTAGAGGATTTATCCTAGAGGGAGGGGATTTTTTTTGGGGGGGGGGTGACTTTATGCTGGGGGCATATGGGGAATGAGAGCATTTGAGCTTGGGGGGGGGGGGGGGGGGGGGGGGGGGGGGGGGGGGGGTTGTGCTGTGATAGGGGATTAGGGCGAATTTGTGCTGGGAGGGGGGAATTTGGAGTGGGGGGGGGATTTGTGCTCAGGGGAGACATTTGAGGGGTAGAGGATTTATCCTAGGGGGAGGGGAGTTTTTGTTTTTTGGGGGTGGGGGGGTGAATTTATGCTGGGGGCATATGGGGAATGAGAGCATTTGAGCTGGGGGGGGGGGGGGGCAAAGATTAATGCTGGGAAAGGGTTTTTCGGCAGGGGGCAGATTTTTACTGGGAGGAGGGGGAATTTATTCTTTGGGGGCGCTTGATTTTTTTTTTAGGGGGGGGGGGTATTATGATGACACATAATGCTCATACATCTTGGGGGGGGGGGCACAATTTGCCATGTTCCCCCTGGGCTCTAGATGACCTTGTCCCGGCCGGCGCTTGTAACATCCACATGTGATGCTGAGCCTCTGTGATTGGAAGAACTGAAATCCAATGAATGAAAGGGGGCGGGGCCAGGGACAGTCAAGCCAAGGAGGATATGCAATTAGCGGACCTCCAGCTGTTGCAGAACTACAAGTCCCATGAGGCATTGCAGGTCTCTGCCAGCCACAAGCATGACGCCCAGAGGCAGAGGCATGATGGGACTTGTAGTTTGTGGCTGTCAGTCCTGCTATGCCTCATGGGACTTGTTGTTCTGCAACAGCTGGAGGGCCGCTAATTGCATATCCCCGGAGTAGAAGATGTTACTGGACGCCCTCCGACCGGGAAACGAGGCGGGGCTCTGTCTGACTTGCTGCAGCTTCTAATGCACACAGTGAGAAGCTCACAGTGTGCGGTGAAATCAGAGGAAGCCGTTTCAGTCCAGGAGAGGAGGCGCTACAACTGGAAGGGAAGACCTGGCTGCTACAGGACCGCAATCCCCAGCTTGCCTTGTCTTGCTGGTACTTGTAGTCCCGCTGCATCCTCCGAGACGCAGTTTTTTTTTAAGTCCCCCCCAAAGTGAGAGAAGAGAATGAGAACAATGGGCCTGATGGATGAACGGCTCGTGCGCTTAGTCGTGCGCTTAGTCGTGCGCTCAGTCGTGCACAGTCGCCCTCCCTCCCTGCCTCCCCATTGTGCATTGTCTGTGTCTCTCCATGGCGGGCGGGTGACTCACGCAGGAAGCGGGGTGAGATTTCCCCCTGCCGTTGGAAGGACGCAGCAGATGGCCGACCGTCCTTCTTCCATCTTTTTTTTTTTTTTTTTCGTGAGTGTGCGGTCACCAGCTTCCCCCGTCTGCAGGCGGCGCCCCCCCTCCCCCCCGACCGCATACTTTCTGCAAGCCATCATTGCATGCCAACCCCGCCCCCCCCCCTCTTCATTCCCCACCGACACCTTTCCACGCCAATATCTGCAGGCAATGGACACGCCCTTGCTGCGACCCATGACGTACTTCACCGCCTGCGATAGGAGAGAGAGGCCGAGCCAAGGACGCGGTTTACCATATAAGTCGTAGTCGCAATTTTGTTTGGAAGCGATTTGCGTGCGATTTTGCCTGTCGCATAGAGCCAGCCCATTCACGTGAATATCGCATTCGTCACCCGAAAAAGAAGCTCCTGCTCCTTTTTTTTTTTTTTGAGCGACAAGCTTTATGCGGTTTTTTTTAAAGGCGCTTTTTTCCACAGCTGCCGCGCAACCGCGCAATTGTGCAACAATCGCGGCAGAATCGCATGCGGTTTGGGGCGCCATTTACGCGTCGCGCATTGTGCAGCAATGGCTGTCATCCTGCCAGCTTTTCCAAATCGCGCGGCGATCGCTGTACAATGCGCGACGGGAGTTTGGGGGCGGCGCACGCCCAATCAGTATGCGATTCTGCCGCGATCGTTGCACAAAAAGGATCGCGGCAAAGCGACTTTAAAAAACGCATAAAGCTTGTCGCTCAAGTAAAAAGGAGCAGGAGCTTCTTTTTTCAGGTGACGAATGCCGCATTCAAGTGAATGGGTTGTGGCTCCATGCGACATGCAAAAATCGCGCGCAAATCGCTATGACAGGATCGCGCATTGTGCAGCAATCGCCACAGGATTTGGGATCGCAGGCAGGATCGTGGCGAATCTGCCCAACGGTTCCAAAACGTGGGCAGAGGTGTGAATGGCGCCTTAGCAAGATAAAAAAAAATATATGACTTAGGTTCCGTTCACACTTGGGCGACTCCAAAGTCGCACGATTTTCAGCGCGCCTTTGGGGCGCGACCTTGATCTGACTTTACGCCCTCTGGCACTCGGGCTCCTTTCACACTTGTGAGATGGCAAAGTCGTGCAACTTGCATTGCGACTTTACAGAGCAACTTTGATTTACAGTGCGACTTTTGGTGTGACTTTGATGCGACTTTACACTTTTGCCGGGAGGCCGTCATATGCACGTTCCCCACACGCCCCGCTGTGATTGCCGAGTCAATGATCCCGGCCCCTTACCATGTGATCAGGTGTCAGCCAATGAGAGCTGATCACGTGATGCAAACAGAAGATCAGTAATCAATTTTTTTTTCTTTCCTCACACTGACAGCGTCAGGAGAAAAAAAAAGCTGATCAGCGGCTTCAGTGAAAGGGACATCGGTCCCGAAGAGGAACAGCCACCTCATCTGTGCCCACCAGTGCCACCTGCCAGGGCCCATCAGTGCCACAGATCAATGCCAAACCAGTGCCACCTATCGATGCCCACAAGTGGTGGCAATCTGTGCCTCATCAGTGCCAACTAGCAGTGCTGCCTATCAGTGTCACCTACCAGTGCCCATCACTGCCACCCATCAGTGCCAGCTATCAGTTCCACCTATCAGTGCCACCTATCAGTGCCCACCAGTGCCACCAATCGATGCCCACCAGTGGTACCAATCAGTGAGTCATCAGTGCCACCTAGCAGTGCTGCCTATCAGTGTCCATCAGTGCCCATTACTGTCACCCATCAGTGCCAGCTATCAGTTCCACCTATCAGTGCCACCTATCAGTGCCCACCAGTGCCACCAATCAATGCCCTTCAGTGCTGCCTATCAGTGCCCATCTGTGCCACCCATCAGTGCCACCTGTCAGTGCCCATCAGTGCCACCTATCTGTGCCCTCCAGTGCCACCTATCAGTGCCCATCTGTGCCACCCATCAGTGCCACAGTGCCACCTGTCAGTGCCAACCAGTGCCACCTATCAGTGCCCATCTGTGCCACCTCTCAGTGCCCACCAGTGTCACCTCATTAGTACCCACCAGTGCTGCCTTATCAGTGCCCACCAGTGCCACCTCATCAGTGTCCACCAGTGTCGCCTATCAGTGCCCATCTGTGCCACCCATCAGTGCCACCTATCAGTGCCCACCAGTGTCACCTCATTAGTACCCACCAGTGACGCCTTATCAGTGCCCACCAGTGCCACCTCATCAGTGCCCACCAGTGTCGCCTATCAGTGCCCATCTGTGCCACCCATCAGTGCCACCTATCAGTGCCCACCAGTGTCACCTCATTAGTACCCACCAGTGTCGCCCATCAGTGCCCATCTGTGCCACCCATCAGTGCCACCTATCAGTGCCCACCAGTGTCACCTCATTAGTACCCACCAGTGCCGCCTTATCAGTGCCCACCAGTGCCACCTCATCAGTGTCCACCAGTGTCGCCTATCAGTGCCATCTGTGCCACCCATCAGTGCCACCTATCAGTGCCCAACAGTGTCACCTCATTAGTACCCACCAGTGACGCCTTATCAGTGCCCACCAGTGCCACCTCATCAGTGCCCACCAGTGTCGCCTATCAGTGCCCATCTGTGCCACCCATCAGTGCCACCTATCAGTGCCCATCAGTGTCACCTCATTAGTACCCACCAGTGACGCCTTATCAGTGCCCACCAGTGCCACCTCATCAGTGCCCACCAGTGTCGCCTATCAGTGCCCATCTGTGCCACCCATCAGTGCCACCTATCAGTGCCCACCAGTGTCACCTCATTAGTACCCACCAGTGTCGCCCATCAGTGCCCATCTGTGCCACCCATCAGTGCCACCTATCAGTGCCCACCAGTGTCACCTCATTAGTACCCACCAGTGCCACCTATCAGTGCTGTCTTATCAGTGGCCATCAGTGAAGGCAAAAAATTCCCTGTTTGCAAAATTTTACAATAAAATCTAAAACTGTTTTGTTTTTTGTTTTTAAATTTTCAGTCTTTTTTCATTTTTTTAACAAAAAATAAAACCAGCAGAGGTGATCAAATACCACCAAAAGAAATCTCTATTTGTGGGGAAACAAAATGATAAAAATGTTAGAACGGTACAGTGAAGTATGACCGCGCAATTGTCATTCAAAGTGTGAGAGCGCTGAAAGCTGAAGATTGTCTGGGCAGGAAGGGGGTTTAGGTGCCCGCTAGGACTGCATGAGACTGCAACGTTGTAAACTTTGTAGGAAGTCGGGTGAGAGGAAGCAGCAGGGGCTGATCTGTGTCAAACATTTGCGCACACAGCCCAAAAACTGCTCAGGCACCAGAATTGACACGACCAGGTCATCTCTGGGGGCCAGCATCGGAGTGCAGGGAGTGGACAATGACCCGGGAGGATGCCTGAGCAAAGATGGCGCTGTCCTTCCGGAGAGAAAAGCGAATGAAGGCATGTACTGTGAAAAAAAGGGGACTAACCAGCTTTCATATTATAGACTCCCCCCAAAGACCCGGAGGGGGGAGGATTATCCCCCCCATAGACCCGGAGGGGGGTGATTGTCCCCCTCCCATAGACCCGGAGGGGGGTGATTGCCCCCCCATAGACCTGGCGGGGGGTGATTGCCCCCCATAGACCCGGAGGGGGGTGATTGCCCCCCCCATAGACCCGGAGGGGGGTGATTGTCCCCCCCATAGACCTGGAGGGGGGGTGATTGTTCCCCTCCCCCCATAGACCTGGAGGGGGGTGATTGTCCCCCCCCCATAGACCCGGAGGGGGGTGATTGTTCCCCTCCCCCCATAGACCCGGAGGGGGCTGATTGCCCCCCCATAGACCCGGAGGGAGGTGATTGCCCCCCCATAGACCCAGAGGGGGGTGATTGTTCCCCTCCCCCCATAGACCCGGAGGGGGGTGATTGCCCCCCCATAGACCTGGAGGGGGGTGATTGTCCCCCCCATAGACCTGGAGGGGGGTGATTGTCCCCCCCATAGACCTGGAGGGGGGTGATTGCCCCCCCCCCATAGACCCGGAGGGGGTGATTGTCCCCCCCAGGGCATAGCCATGCAGAGCTCTCCATACACAGAGAGGGGGAGGAGTCAGGTGTAATAAAATGTATCCCCCCCCCCCATAAATCTATTCCTCCCCAGCGATAGTAATAGAAAAGCACCGTCTTGTGAGCATCAAATGCTTTGCAAACCCGGATATTACCTTGTAAAAGTAGCAGTGACATCATCACTGGGCTGTACAGAGCCTGTGCATAGCTGTGGGAGGGGCCCAGCAGGCCCCACCCACTGCAAGCCGCCTGCTGTAATTTACAGGAGGGGCGGAGACAAGATCAGCCTCCCCCCCGCACAAGGAGAGAGGGAGAGCAGAGCAGGGGAAGGGGTTTGAGTAGGCTCCACCCACTAGCTGCCTGCAGAAAATGATAGGAGGGGCGGAGACAAGACCAGTCACCCTGCACAAGGAGAGGGGGAGAGCAGAGCTGTGGGAGGGGTCGAGCAGGCTCCACCCACTACTAGCTGCCTGCAGAAAATGACAAGGAGGGGGCGGAGACAAGATCAGCCTCCCCTGCACAAGAAGGCTACATTCACATCTCCGCGTTTTGGTGCGATTCTACCCGCGATATCAAAGCGCTGAGGTGTGGATGACGAATCGCATTTGTGGGGAGGTTCGGCCCGTGATCGTCACACGATAAATCGCGCTGCAATCGCAGCAACCCGCATCGCATTAGTTATTTGCTTATTACATTTTTTATTATTTTTTTTATTTTATTCAAATTAATTAATTTATTTTATTTATTTAAATAAATGCATTTGAATAAAATAAAAAAATAATATAATAAATCAAATTTATTTATTTTATTGATCAATTTATTTATTTTATTCAAAATTTATTTTATTCAAATGTATTTATTTATTTATTTGTTTATTTATTTAAATAAATACATTTGAATAAAATAAATAAATACATTTGAATAAAATAAATAAATTATAAAATAAATCAAATATATTTATTTTATTTTATTTATTTTATTATTTATTTATTTTATTCAAAATGTATTAATTTATTTTATTCAAATGTATTTATTTTATTTGTTTATTTATTTAAGTAAATACATTTGAATACAATAAATAAATAATAAATGAAAAACTGAATAAATAATAAAATCAATCAAATTAATTTATTTTATTTATTCATTTATTTTATTATTTCTTTATTTTATTCAAATAAAATGTATTCAAATAAAATAAATAATTTTGAATAAAATAAATAAATAAATTTGAATATAATAAATAAATAATAAAATAAATCAAATGTATTTATTTTATTAATTAATTTATTGAATTATTTATTTATTTTATTCAAAATGTATTAATCTATTTTATTCAAATGTATTTATTTAATTTATTTAAATAAATAAATCAACTAAAATAAATGTATTTATTAATTTATTTTATTATTTCTTTATTTTATTCAAATGTATTTATTTTATTTGTTCATTTATTTAAATAAATACATTTTAATAAAATAAATAAATAAATACATTTGAATAAAATAAAAAATTAATAAAATCAATCAAATTTATTTATTTTATTTATTCATTTATTTTATTATTTCTTTATTTTATTCAAATAAAATGTATTCAAATTAAATAAATACATTTGAATAAAATAAATAAATACATTTGAATAAAATCAATAATAAAATCTAATTTATTTATTTTATTAATTCATTTATTGTATTATTTATTTATTTTTAATGTATTTAATTTAATGTATTTAATGAATAAAATAAATAAATACATTTGAACAAAATAAATAAAAAATAAAATAAAAAAATAAAAAACTAAATAAATTTGATTTATTTATATTATTATTTTATTTTATTCAAATGTATTTATCAATTAATTTATTTAATTTTTTGAATAAAAATAAATGAATAAAATAAATGAATAAAGAAATACATTTTAATAAAATAAATAAATTAAACAAATAAAATAAAATGAATAAATATAAAAAAAAAATAAATACATTGAACAAAATTTTAAAATAACAGTATTTATGCTTGCACATGATTGGATGACGGAAGTCAGCAGACCTCATTCACTACGCTAAGTGAGAACAGCGAGCAGCCTATTTGCCTTCAGTAAATCAACCCCATTGCATTCACCGAGCAATGTCCCCGTGAACACGCCGGCCGGCCATAGCTCTGCAATTCCTGGGGTGGCCAGTAGGTGGGGCCCTGGAGCTAGAATCCTGGGGCTGGGAACGCATCGTTTTTCGGAGCGCTGACTATCGCAGGCCGGGATAATCTGCAGTCACACAGGCCTGACTCCCGGGGTCAGCTCACATTACTGGAGGCCGTGAAATACATTTAAAACGCCGCTCACATCTCCGCCTGTCCTGAAAGCGCCGCTGCGTTTTACCAAAGGCGCAATTGCTGGAAAAAAATGCATGAAATCGCATTTTGAAAAGCGTTTTTAACGTGTTTTTGATGCATTTTCTTAATTCCCGCCTCCCAGCAAGCACCTGTGAAACATGTCACTCTCGCCTAAAATTCCCCCTGCAGGTGCGACTTTGATGCGTTTTTGGTGCGTTTCCTATAGATGTCATTGGGCGGTGAGATTTGCACCAAAGATGCGGCATGCAGGACTTTTTAGGGCCCGTTCACATCTATAAATACAGAATTGCCGGCCACAATTCTGCTCGCGATTCCGAATCGCACTGCAGTGCTGGCAGTACACCGCGCGGGGGCTCCTGCTCCTTTTTTCGGGTGACACAATTCGGTTTGCCCGTCATTTACCGCGGAACAGTCGCAACAAAACCGCACCGCGTTTAGGCGCCATTGAGCCCCAGGTCACACTTTCACCTCATTTATTTGCAAATCACATGCGATTCTGTGCGGTGAGATTTGAACCCCTTAATTTTGAAGGGGCTCAAATCGCACCGCATCCCCATGAAAAAGTTGCTTCCAGCATTTTTTTTTTTGATCGCATTGGGTGGGATCCACTTCAGGCAAATGCACTGCACTTTGTGACCTGCTTTTCTGGGTGTCCTTAATTTTTAATTGACACCCGCAGCAGATCGCATGAAGGCAGTGCGATTGCGGGAAACAGCTTTTCCCTCATTAGATCAGTGTGAACCTGAAAATGAACGGCACCCCGACACCTGCGCTGTGTTCTGCCTTTTGTAATGCAATTTGGATGTTTTCATGAAGCTCCCATCAGCCATGAACTGCCTGCATTGCATAGAGAAGCACAGAGACCCAGTGATGACATCACTGGTTCTAAAATATAAGGCTGATGAGGCTGCATTTATGGGCCCTGATGAGGTTGCACTGATGGGCACTGATAGGTTGCACTGATGGGCACTGATAGGCAGCCCAGAGAGGTGGCATTGACAGGCAGCACTGATGGACACAGAGAGGGGGCAGTGACAAGCTGCACTGATGAGGTGGCACGTATGAGGTGGCACTGATGAGGCTGCACTGTTGGGCACTAATAGGTGGCACTGATAGGCGGCACAGAGAGGGGGCACTGACAGGCAGAATTGATGGACACAGAGAGGGGGCACTGACAGGCAGCACTGATGAACACAGAGAGGGGGCACTGACAGGCAGCACTGATGAACACAGAGAGGGGGCACTGACAGGCAGCACTGATGAGGTGGCACTGATGGGCACTGATGAGGTGGCACTGATGGGCACTGATGAGGCTGCACTGTTGGGCACTAATAGGTGGCACTGATAGGCGGCACAGAGAGGGGGCACTGACAGGCAGCACTGATGGACACAGAGAGGGGGCACTGACAAGCAGCACTGATGAGGTGGCACTGATGGGCACTGATGAGGCTGCACTGTTGGGCACTAATAGGTGGCACTGATAGGCGGCACAGAGAGGGGGCACTGACAGGCAGAATTGATGGACACAGAGAGGGGGCACTGACAGGCAGCACTGATGGACACAGAGAGGGGGCACTGACAAGCAGCACTGATGAGGTGGCACTGATGAGGCTGCACTGTTGGGCACTAATAGGTGGCCCTGATAGGCGGCACAGAGAGGGGGCACTGACAGACAGCACTGATGGACACAGAGAGGGGGCACTGACAGGCAGCACTGATGGACACAGAGAGGGGGCACTGACAGGCAGCACTGATGAGGTGGCACTGATGGGCACTGATGAGGCTGCACTGGTTGGCACTGATAGGCGGCACAGAGGTGGCATTGACTGGCTGATGATATGGGGCCCCTGGCTGATGATCTGGAGCACCTGGCTGATGATCTGGGGCACCTGGCTGATGATCTGGGACCCCTGGCTGATGATCTGGGGCACCTGGCTGATGATCTGGGGCCCCTAGCTGATGATCTGGGGCACCTGGCTGATGATCTGGGACCCCTGGCTGATGATCTGGGGCACCTGGCTGATGACCTGGGGCTCCTGGCTGATGATCTGGGACCCCTGGCTGATGATCTGGGGCACCTGGCTGATGATCTGGAGCACCTGGCTGATGATCTGGGGCACCTGGCTGATGATCTGGGGCACCTGGCTGATGATCTTGGGCCCCTGGCTGATGACCTGGGGCACCTGGCTGATGATCTGGGGCACCTGGCTGATGACCTGGGGCACCTGGCTGATGATCTGGGGCACCTGGCTGATGACCTGGGGCACCTGGCTGATGATCTGGGGCACCTGGCTGATGACCTGGGGCACCTGGCTGATGATCTGGGGCACCTGGCTGATGATCTGGAGCACCTGGCTGATGACCTGGGGCACCTGGCTGATGATCTGGGGCACCTGGCTGATGACCTGGGACCCCTGGCTGATGATCTGGGGCACCTGGCTGATGACCTGGGGCTCCTGGCTGATGATCTGGGACCCCTGGCTGATGATCTGGGGCACCTGGCTGATGATCTGGAGCACCTGGCTGATGATCTGGGGCACCTGGCTGATGATCTGGGGCACCTGGCTGATGATCTGGGGCCCCTGGCTGATGACCTGGGGCACCTGGCTGATGATCTGGGGCACCTGGCTGATGATCTGGGGCCTCTGGCTGATGATCTGGGGCACCTGGTTTATGATCTGGGGCACCTGGCTGATGATCTTGGGCACCTGGCTGATGATCTGGGGCCCCTGGCTGATGATCTGGGGCACCTGGCTGATGATCTGGGGCACCTGGCTGATGATCTTTTGCACCTGGCTGATGATCTGGGGCCCCTGGCTGATGATCTGGGGCACCTGGCTGATGATCTGGGGCACCTGGCTGATGATCTGGGGCACCTGGTTGATGATCTGGGGCACCTGGCTGATGATCTGGGGCCCCTGGCTGATGACCTGGGGCCCCTAGATGATGATCTGGGGCACCTGGTTAATGATCTGGGGCACCTGGCTGATGATCTGGGACCAGTGCTGACCAGCGAACCCGTACTTAACACTGCACAGAGCACATGGAACCATTTGCACCCCGGAGCTAGCAATCTAATGTCACTACCGCACCCGTACACAAAGTTTTACTTTATCCACCAGTATGTTTTTGGACTGTGGGAGGAAACTGGAGCACCTGGAAATTATTTTGGGATTTCAGACCGTCCACGTATAAATCTTTCAGTTCTTTGCGTAAATCTTTTTTGGCCGCCTTTCCTCGCTAAGCAGAATGTATCATTAATTTGTTTTACTAGTTCACTGGGAAGGAGTGACATCACGGCGCACTAATTCCACCTGGCGATTATTTCGGAACTAGTGACACGTTATAGTTGACTCACCGCGAGTTCTCTTCTATTTATAATGCCCATCCTATGCAAAGCGGGGTGTGACCTCGGGAGGGTTATTATCATCTAAGGATCTATAAAGGTTAATATAGCGATTAACTCTTTTGCAGCCATAAGATTCTTTCCATGGCTGACAGTACAGATCCCGTGTCCGGACTTGGAGGCCAGGCTTCCGAAAACGTGACTCATTATTTATATCTCTACAACAAACGCACTGATGTGTTTACCTGCGTGCTGCAGGATGTTACTTAATTCTTTACCTGCGCTAAATTATCATTCTTATTCTATGACTGCCTTGCCAGCTCCTCATTTTATGGCACGTCGTTCCAAACATTTTTGAAGTGGGATTCACAGTATTGTATTGTGGTAATAATGTGCAGTAAAAGGCATGTCTTACCCTTGCACAAGACACCAGGCATGGGTAGTGGATGGGCAATATGTATCCCCATTGTTTGAGTTGTGGTCCCTTTGAGGACAAAAAGAAACATTTTGTTGTAAGAACTTAGGGGTTCTCACTCACTCAGGGTGAGGGGATCTGGGATGGTCCAGTTGTAGAGGAGAGAACTGATTTCCCATTCGCTCAGGATTAGTAAGTCTTCATTTGGGACCCGGAATTCAGAGTCTCAGAGAGTTTTTGGGTGGGAATGAGCCTCCGGCACTGATTATAGGGACTTTGGTTATCCTGCCTGCAGGGGAGGCTTGAAAAGGAGTAGGAAGGACTCAGCAGCTAGGGTGGTGTAGTTTACATTTTGTTGGAAAAATTCAGGGGTTCTCGTAAATGTTTCTGGGGTGGTCCGGTTAGAGAGGAGAGAACTGATTACCTGTTCTCTCAGGATTGGTAAATCCTCATTTGCGACCTGAAATTCAGAGTCTCAGAGAGTCTTTGGGTGGGAAAGAGCCTGCAGCACTGATTATATAGATCTTGGTCTTGAAAGGGTTATGCCCCATACACACGGTTGGATTTTCCGACGGAAAATGTCCTATCGGGCAATGTTGCCGGAAATTCCGACCGTGTGTAGGCTCCATCGGACTTTTTCCGTCGGATTTTCCGACGGACAAAGTTTTATCTCCTGCTCTCAAAATTTCCGACAACAAAGTCCTATCGGACTTTTTCCGATCGTGTGTAGCGAATTCCGACGGACAAAGTGCTACGCATGCTCAGATCACATTACAAGACCAAAGCTATTGGCTACTAGCTTCTACGTAGTCCCGTCGTAGGCAACAAACGTCACCACATTCAGAATGATCGGATTTTCCGACAACTTTGTCCGACCGTTTGTATGCAACACCAGTGTCGGACAAAATCCGTCGGAAAAAATCCGATGGATTTTGTGGTCGGATTTTCCGACCGTGTGTACGGGGCATTACCCTGCCTGAAAACAGGGAAGGCCTGAAAACGAGCAGGAAGGACACAGCACATGTCAGTGAGGTGGAGTGGTGTAGTTCACATTGTGTTGAAAGAACTCCAGAGTTCTCACCCATGCATGGTAAAGGATTCTGGGGTGGTCCGGTTAGAGAGGAGAGAACTGATTACCCCTTCTCTCGAGATTGATAAGACCTCATTTGTAACCTGGAATTCAGAGGCTCAGAGAGTCTTTGGGTGGGAAAGAGCCTCAAGCACTGATTATAGTAACTTTGGTCTTGAAAGGGTTATCCTGCCTGCAGGGGAGGCCTGAAAAGAAGTAGGAAGGACTCAGCACCTGTCAGTGAGGTGAAGTGGTGTAGTTCACATTGTGTTGAAAGAACTCCAGAGTTCTCACCCATGCATGGTAAAGGGTTCTGGGATGGTCCAGTTGGAGAAGAAAGAACTGATTTCCAGTTCTTTCAGGATTGATAAGCTTTGTTAGAAGAACTTAATGGTTCTCACCCATGCACGGCAAAGGGGATCTGGGATGGTCCAGTTGTAGAGGATTGAACTGATTTCCCATTCGCTCAGGATTAGTAAGTCTTGATTTGGGACCCGGAATTCAGAGTCTCAGAGAGTTTTTGGGTGGGAATGAGCCCCCGGCACTGATTATAGGGACTTTGGTTATCCTGCCTGCAGGGGAGGCTTGAAAAGGAGTAGGAAGGACTCAGCACCTGTATGTAAGGTGGAGTGGTGTAGTTTACATTTTGTTGGAAAAACTCAGGGGTTCTCACCCATGCAACGTAAATGTTTCTGGGGTGGTCCAGTTAGAGAGGAGAGAACTGATTACCTGTTCTCTCGAGATTGATAAGACCTCATTTGTGACCTGAAATTCAGAGGCTCAGAGAGTCTTTGAGTGGAAAAGAGCCTGCAGCACTGATTATATAGATCTTGGTCTTGAAAGGGTTACCCTGCCTGAAAACAGGGAAGGCCTGAAAACGAGCAGGAAGGACACAGCACATGTCAGTGGGGTGGAGTGGTGTAGTTCACATTTTGTTGGAAGAACTCGGTGGTTCCCACCCATGAATGGTAAAGGGTTCTGGGGTGGTCCGGTTAGAGAGGAGAGAACTGATTACCCGTTCTCTCGAGATTGATAAGACCTCATTTGTGACCTGGAATTCAGAGGCTCAGAGAGTCTTTGGGTGGGAAAGAGCCTCAAGCACCGATTATAGGAACTTTGGTCTTGAAAGGGTTATCCTGCCTGCAGGGGAGGCCTGAAAAGGAGTAGGAAGGACTCAGCACCTGTCAGTGAGGTGAAGTGGTGTAGTTCACATTGTGTTGAAAGAACTCCAGAGTTCTCACCCATGCATGGTAAAGGGTTCTGGGATGGTCCAGTTGGAGAAGAAAGAACTGATTTCCAGTTCTTTCAGGATTGATAAGCTTTGTTAGAAGAACTTAATGGTTCTCACCCATGCACGGCAAAGGGGATCTGGGATGGTCCAGTTGTAGAGGAGAGAATTGATTTCCCATTCACTCAGGATTAGTAAGTCTTCATTTGGGACCCGGAATTCAGAGTCTCAGAGAGTTTTTGGGTGGGAATGAGCCCCCGGCACTGATTATAGGGACTTTGGTTATCCTGCCTGCAGGGGAGGCTTGCAAAGGAGGAGGAAGGAGGAGGCACCTGTATGTAAGGTGGAGTGGTGTAGTTTACATTTTGTTGGAAAAACTCAGGGGTTCTCACCCATGCAACGTAAATGTTTCTGGGGTGATCCGGTTAGAGAGGAGAGAACTGATTACCCGTGCTCTCAAGATTGGTAAATCCTCATTTGCGACCTGGAATTCGGAGACCCAGAGAGTGTTTGGTTGGGAAAGAGCCTGCAGCACTGATTATAGGGACTTTGGTCTGGAAAGGGTTACCCCGCATGCAGGGAAGGCCTGAAAAGGAGTAGGAAGGACTCAGCACCTGTCAGTGAGGTGGAGTGGTGTAGTTCACATTTTGTTGGAAGAACTCGGGGGTTCTCACCCATGCATGGTAAAGGGTTCTGGGGTGGTCCGGTTAGAGAGGAGAGAACTGATTACCCGTTCTCTCGAGATTGATAAGACCTCATTTGTGACCTGGAATTCAGAGACTCAGAGAGTCTTTGGGTGGGAAAGAGCCTCAAGCACTGATTATAGGAACTTTGGTCTTGAAAGGGTTATCCTGCCTGCAGGGGAGGCCTGAAAAGGAGTAAGAGGACTCAGCACCTGTCAGTGAGGTGGAGTGGTGTAGTTCACATTTTGTTGAAAGAATTCCGGAGTTCTCACCCATGCATGGTAAGGGGTTCTGGGATGGTCCAGTTGGAGAAGAAAGAACTGATTTCCAGTTCTTTCAGGATTGGTAAGCTTTGTTAGAAGAACGTAATGGTTCTCACCCATGCACGGCAAAGGGGATCTGAGATGGTCCAGTTGTAGAGGAGAGAACTGATTTCCTTTTCTCTCAGGATTAGTAAATCTTCATTTAGGACCCGGAATTCGGAGTCTCGGAGAGTCCTTGGGTGAGAATGAGCCTCCAGCACTAATTATAGGAACTTCGGTCCTGAAAGGGTTACCCCACCTGCAGGGAAGGCCTGAAAACGAGCAGGAAAGACTCAGCACCTGTCAGTAGTTCACATTGTGTTGAAAGAACTCCGGAGTTCTCACCCTTGAACAGTAGGAGTTCTGCTATGGTCCAGTTGGAGAAGAAAGAACTGATTTCCAGTTCTTTCAGGATTAGTAAGCTTTGTAAGAACTCAATGGTTCTCACCCATGCACGACAAAGGGGATCTGGGATGGTCCAGTTGTAGAGGAGAGAACTGATTTCCCGTTCTCTCAGGATTGGTAAGTCCTCATTTGTGACCCGGAATTTGGAGACTCTGAGAGTCTTTGGGTAGGAAAGAGCCTCCAGGATTAGTAAGTCCTCATTTGGGACTGGGAATTTGAAGGCTTGGAAAGTCTTTGGGTGGGAAAGAGCCTCCAGCACTGATTATATGGGCTTTGGTCACACAAGGGTTATCCCACCGGCAGGGGAGGCGGAAAACAACCCCCCCCCCCCCTGCTGTTTTCCGGCACTTACCCCACCATGGCAGGTGGCAGGCAGCGGGGTGCAGCGGCTCCGTGTCCTCTTCTCCATGGCAACTTCCAGCTCCTCCCCTCCTCCTCCTAGGCGTCCAATAGAATTGCCTGTCCTTTCAACCAATCTGGTGAGAGGTGTCAAAACCCGCTTCCTGATTGGTCAGGAGGAGGATCAGTGTTACAACAGCGAATGAATATTCGTAACACACCTGGGTGGGATTGGAGCACACTCTCTGCCCCCCTGAGCCCACCCTATATTTAAGCCTATTAGAGCCTCTGGCTTTTAATCGGTGCTTCAAAAAAGCAGCCCCTCTGCATTGGAATGCATGTGCCGGTGTCCTGAAAGGGGCGGGATGCATGGATGGGGGGGGGGGGGGGCGGCGGGCGATCGCCGGGGGGGCGGCGCCCGTGTGCCCTTAATGGATGGGCCGCCCCTGACGTAAACCTATCAATCTACGCTTATTGGGATTTTTTTTTTACCAAAACATGTAGCAGAATACATATTTGTCTAAAATTTCTAATGAAATTAAATTACTATTATTATAAAGTCTTAATTTTTTTTTTTATTCGATATGTTTTATAGTAGAAAGTAAAAAAAAAAATATATATATATTTTTTTATTTTTTTATTTATTATATACAGAGGGGAGAACAAGTATTTGATACACTGACGATTTTGCAGGTTTTCCTACTTACAAAGCATGTAGAGGTCTGTAATTTTTATCATAGGTTCTCTTCAACCGTGAGAGACGGAATCTGAACAAAAATCCAGAAAATCACATTGTATGATTTTTTAATAATTAATTTGCATTTTATTGCATGACATAAGTATTTGATCACCTACCAACTAGTAAGAATTCCGACTCTCACAGACCTGTTATTTTTTCTTTAACCACTTCAGCCCCGGACCAATTTGCAGCCAAAGGACCAGGCCCCTTTTTGGGATTCGCTTTAACTGACAATTGCGCGGGCGTGCGACGTGGCTCCCAAACAAAATTGACGTCCTTTTTTCTCCACAAATAGAGCTTTCTTTAGGTGGTATTTGATCGCCCCTGCAGTTTTTATTTTTTGCGCTATAAACAAAAATAGAGCGACAATTTTGAAAAAAATTCAATATTTTTGGCTTTTTGCCATAATAAATATCCCCAAAAATATATAAAAAAACATATTTTTTCCTCAGTTTAGGCCGATACGTATTCTTCTACATATTTTTGGTAAAAAAAAAATCGCAATAAGCGATTATAGATTGGTTTGCGCAGAAGTTATAGCGTTTACAAAATAGGGGATAGTTTTATTGCATTTTTATTAATTACTTTTTTTTTTAGTAGTAATGGCGGCGATCAGCGATTTTTATTGTGACTGCGACATTATGGCGGACACATCGGACATTTTTGACACATTTTTGGGACCATTGTCATTTATACAGCTATTTAAATGCATTGATTCCTGTGTAAATGACACTGGCAGTGAAGGAGTTAACCATTAGGGGGCGGGGAGGGGTTATGGTCTGTGACGTGTGTGTTTTTTTTTACATGTAGGGGGCGGGGCTGACGTCATTGATCGGCTTTCCCGATGACAGGGAACAGCCGATCGGTGACAGGCAGTGTAGGAAGCGCGGGAAGAGGTTTACACAGACCTCTCCCCGTTCTTCAGCTCTGTGACCCGATCGCAGGACACCAGCGGCGATTGGGTCCACTGGTCCCTCGGCCACGGAGCTCCCAACCGGGTCACGCGCGACCCCACGACTAGGCAATTAAAGGGGACGTACCTGTACGTGCTTTTGCCTAGCCATGCCATTCTGCCGACGTATATGTGCAGGAGGAGGTCGGGAATCGGTTAAGAAGCTCTCCTGTTCTCCACTCGTTACCTGTATTAACTGCACCTGTTTGAACTCGTTACCTGTATAAAAGACACCTGTCCACACACTCAATCAAACAGACTCCAACCTCTCCACAATGGCCAAGACCAGAGTGCTGTGTAAGGACATCGGGGATAAAATTGTAGACCTGGCTGGGATGGGCTACAGGACAATAGGCAAGCAGCTTGGTGAGAAGGCAACAACTGTTGGCGCAATTATTAGAAAATGGAAGAAGTTCAAGATGACGGTCAATCTCCCTCAGTCTGGGGCTCCATGCAAGATCTCACCTCGTGGGGCATCAATGATTATGAGGAAGGTGAGGGATCAGCCCAGAACTACACGGCAGGACCTGGTCAATGACCTGAAGAGAGCTGGGACCACAGTCTCAAAGAAAATCATTAGTAAGACACCACGACGTCATGGATTAAAATCCTGCAGCGCACGCAAGGTCTCCCTGCTCAAGCCAGCGCATGTCTAGGCCCGTCTAAAGTTTGCCAATGACCATCTGGATGATCCAGAGGAGGAATGGGAGAAGGTCATGTGGTCTGATGAGACAAAAATAGAGCTTTTTGGTCTAAACTCCACCCGCCGTGTTTGGAGGAAGAAGAAGGATGAGTACAACCCCAAGAACACCATCCCAACCGTGAAGCATGGAGGTGGAAACATCATTCTTTGGGGCTGCTTTTCTGCAAAGGGGACAGGACGACTGCACCGTATTGAGGGGAGGATGGATGCGGCCATGTATCGCGAGATCTTGGCCAACAACCTCCTTCCCTCAGTAAGAGCATTGAAGATGGGTCATGGCTGGGTCTTCCAGAACGACCTGAAACACACCAGCCAGGGCAACTAAGGAGTGGCTCAGTAAGAAGCATCTCAAGGTCCTGGAGTGGCCTAGCCAGTCTCCAG
This sequence comes from Lithobates sylvaticus, assembly GCA_028564925.1. Taxonomy (NCBI): domain Eukaryota; kingdom Metazoa; phylum Chordata; class Amphibia; order Anura; family Ranidae; genus Lithobates; species Lithobates sylvaticus. Next base: position 223,603,131 of record CM053033.1, read on the forward strand.
ACCTGAACCCAATAGAAAATCTTTGGAGGGAGCTGAAAGTCCGTATTGCCCAGGGACAGCCCCCGAAACCTGAAGGATCTGGAGAAGGTCTGTATGGAGGAGCGGGCCAAAATCCCTGCAGCGGTGTGTGCAAACCTGGTCAAGAACTACAGGAAACGTATGATCTCTGTAATTGCAAACCAAATATTAAGTTCTGCTTTTCTGATGTATCAAATACTTATGTCATGCAATAAAATGCAAATTAATTACTTAAAAATCATACAATGAGATTTTCTGGATTTTTGTTTTAGATTCTGTCGCTCACAGTTGAAGAATACCTATGATAAATATTACAGACCTCTGCATGCTTTGTAAGTAGGAAAACCTGCAAAATAAGCAGTATATCAAATACTTGTTCTCCCCACTGTATATTATATATATTATATATTTATTATTTATTTATTTATTTAAAAAAAAAAAAACAGCAGAGGTGATCGAATACGACCAAAAGAAAGCTCTATTTGTGTACAGTGTTGCATGACCGCGCAATTGCCAGTTAAAGTAACGCAGTGCCAAAAAGCAAAAAATGGCCTGGTCATGAAGGGGGGGGGGGTAAATCTTCTGGAGCTGAAGTGGATATACAAACTCCATGCAGTCAGTGGCTTTGGTGCAAAGGGGCTAAACAGAAGAAGGAGCGCAGCTCTTATTGCAAAGCTTCTTTCAGCTGCAGAATACTGGGACGTCCCGCTTCCAGCAGACAGGTAATTCCGGTGATCCGGTAGCAGCCGTCCCGTGACGTCACCAAGGATGGTCAGGCTCAGGTTACGACAGGTGGAGCTGTGCTATTTGTCCCTCGCAGCTGTTCCGGGGAGCTCCATTCATTGGGTCACCTGTCACGTCAGACATTGAATTCTTCAGTTAGCTGTACTTTCCCCTGAGCTCAGTTATCTTCATCACGAGACACGTTCAGAACCACACAAGAGATCCCAATCAATAAACTAAAGGCCCTATAGCTAGGAAACCATGAAACGACGCCATAGTCAGAAAGGCAGCTGAGTTGATCCTTTGTTTGATGGTATTGGCTTCAGGCCCTGCAGTCTCTGGTCACATGACTCTGCTGCGTAATCCCCTCCTGCTACAGCAGGTGGCGCCCAGGACAATTTGTTTAATCAGTGACTCCTATTGCCTGTTCGTGGCTCCAGTGGCCTTGCAGGCCCCAGGTTTGGCAGTGATCTCCATTTGTGGGGGCTCATCAGGAAGCAGCGACATATTTCCACCTTGGTTTTTCATTTTTGCGGCTGAGCGCGTTGAAGTATCTAACACAGTTGGGTCAGTAATTATGGTAGCTGTATATTACATCCTGAAATTACCCCCCCCCCCCCGGGTGCCCTTTTGGTGGGAGGGAGAAGGAAGCCAGCAGTGCTGCAAGGGAAAAATTACAAGGGGGAGGGGGGGCCAGATAGCAGGGGGGTGGGAGTGATCAGGGCAGTGGAGGGGGGATGGGGGTGCAGATACTAGAGCTGATCCCCCTGTAGTGCAGACAGAGGGAGGAAGAGGAGGGGAGCCGGAAGAGCTGCAAGAAAAATGGTACAGGGGGGGGGGGCAGACAACAGGGGGGTGATCAGAGCAGCAGAAGCGGGGATGGGAGTACAGATACTGGAACTGATCCTCCTGCAGCGCAGCGAGAGGGAGGGAGAGGAGGGAAGCCGGTAGCGCTGCGAGGGAAAGGGTACATGGGGGGCTAAGCAGCAGGGGGATGGGGTTCAGACACTAAAACCGATATCCTTACAACGCAGCCAGGGTGGGTGATCAGAGCAGTGGAAGCGGGGATGGGAGTGCAGATACTGGAACCGATCCCCCTGCAGCACAGCCAGAGGGAGGGAGAGGAGGGCAGCCGGTAGCGCTGCGAGGGAAAGGGTACATGGGGGGCCAAGCAGCAGGGGGATGGGGTTCAGATACTAGAACCGATATCCTTGCAGGGCAGCCTTGGGGGGGTGATCAGAGCAGTGGAAGCGGGGCTGCAGTGCAGCTGGAGGGAGGGAGAGAAGGGAAGCCGGTAGCGCTGCGAGGGAAAGGGTACACGGGGGGCTGAGCAGCAGGGGGGATGGGGGTTCAGTTACTAGAACCGATATCCTTGCAGCATAGTCAAGTGGGTGATCAGAGCAGTGGAAGCGGGGATGGGAGTACAGATACTGGAACTGATCCCCCTGCAGCGCAACCCGAGGGAGGGAGAGGAGGGAAGCCAGTAGCGCTGCGAGGGAAAGGGTACACAGGGGCAGAGCAACATGAGGAGGGGGGATGGGGGTTCAGATACTAGAACCGATATCCTTACAACGCAGCCAGGGGGGTGATCAGAGCAGTGGAAGCGGGGATGGGAGTGCAGATACTGGAACCGATCCCCCTGCAAAGCAGCTGGAGGGAGGGATAGAAGGGAAGCCAGTAGCGCTGCGAGGGAAAGGGTACACGGGGGGCTGAGCAGCAGGGGGGATGGGGGTTCAGTTACTAGAACCGATATCCTTGCAGCATAGCACCCATAGTGGGTGATCAGAGCAGTGGAAGCGGGGATTGGAGTGCAAATGCTGGAACTGATCCCCCTTGCAGCGCAACCCGAGGGAGAGGAGGGAAGCCAGTAGCGCTGCGAGGGAAAGGGTACACAGGGGCCGAGCAGCACGAGGAGGGGGGATGGGGGTTCAGATACTAGAACTGATATCTTTACAACGCAGCCAGGGGGGGTGATCAGAGCAGTGGAAGCGGGGATGGGAGTGCAGATACTGGAACCGATCCCCCTGCAGCGCAGCCCGAGGGAGGGAGAGGAGGAGAAGCCAGCAACGCTGCAGGATCGGTGTCAGCAATAAGGCAGTTCAGCCGGCCCTCCTGCTCGACAGGTGCTCAGACCCCCCCCCCCCCATTTGAACTGATGGGGCCCGAGCCCAGTAGAGGAGGACCGGCTGTACTGCCTTACCAGCATCCCGGCGTAACATGACATAAAGCACATATACCCCCATAATTGACCAGACTGGAGTGAATGGACCCTCAGGGTTCAGTTGGTCTTTAAAGAACAGAGTTATAGTCGTTGTGCCCACAATCCCATCATTTGTTATTTATGTGCGTTGGCTGGTCATTCCTACGGGCCTGAAAACTCACTACTGTAGCAAAAACGCTGCACGGCAATTAAGGAAAGCCTGAGCGGCAGCACATAGACGTGAGCCGGAAACGTATTGGTAGGATTTCTGCAGGACATGCTCTTTTCATGCAGCAATGTGTAACAGCGCAGATCAGAAGACGAACGTCAGTAAAGATATTGGAGTCAATCCTGAAATTTCCATGTCTGACCAGAATGCATCCTAAAGTTTTCACAAACACAGCTTTGTACGGCTGCAATGTAATTCATAATGTGCTCCAGAGCAACACAAGCTACTCCGGGGCAACTCTTATATTCCTGCATGTTGGTGGGCAGGCGGCTCACGCCGAGCAGTGAAAATCGCCCTTCCTTCTAATAGCATAGCTGTTCTGACCTGCCTACCTATTGACCTAAATTATGATGACATGGTTTGATGTATGATGACATCTAGTGGCAATTTTGGGCCACTACGACTTGTTTATTTTTGTGATTTGGTATTGCCTTCTATTCTGCCCTCCTGTTTAGTGCTAGTTAGTTCTGTCCTTGTCAGTGTTAGTTCTTCACAAAGAGATGGCTTAGGAAAATCTTTCTACACTCTATGGGTTCGTTCTCACATGTGGTAGCTCACGCCGCCCCACCTTTTCAGGGGGTGTTTGACAGGTAATGAGGAGGCAACGTGTTGCCTCTAGACATGTGCGGTTCATTTAGTTCCAATTTGAAATTTCGACCAAATTTTTTATTATTCGGAAATTCGGATGTATCCGAATTTCCGAATGACAATAGTAGCGAATTTAAACGAATCCAAAATCACGAAAGGAAATTTTGGAGGAAATTCAAATTGTTTTTGAATCAAATTCGAATTTCCAAAGAGAATAAAATAGAATAGAAAATAGAGGAATGGAGTATAATAGAGCAGAATAGAATAGAAAATGAAAGAATAGAACATTTTTTTAATTAGAATAGAAAACAAAATTAAATAGAATAGAATAAAAAAAACAATAGAATAGAATAGAAGGAATATAACTATCTTCCGAAATTTGAATTTTAATTAGAATAAATTTAAATTCAAATAGAATAGAATAGAAAAGAATAGAATACAATAGAACAGAATAGAAAATAAAAGAATAGAATTTTTTTTTTAATTAGAATAAAAAACTAAATTAAATTAGAATAGAATAGAATAGAAAAGAACAGAATAATAAAAAAAACAATAGAATAGACTAGAAGGAATATAACCATCTTTTGAAATTCAAATAGTAACGAATTTAAACGAATCCGAAATCACGAAAGGAAATTTTGGAGGAAACTCGAATTGTTTTTGAATCAAATTCGAATTTCCAAAGAGAATAAAATAGAATAGAAAATAGAGGAATGGAGTATAATAGAGCAGAACAGAATAGAAAATAAAAGAATAGAACATTTTTTTAATTAGAATAGAAAACAAAATTAAATAGAATAGAATAAAAAAAAACAATAGAATAGAAGGAATATAACTATCTTCCGAAATTCGAATTTTAATTAGAATAAATTTAAATTCAAATAGAATAGAAAAGAATAGAATACAATAGAACAGAATAGAAAATAAAAGAGTAGAATTTTTTTAATTAGAATAGAAAACAAAATTAAATAGAATAGAATAGAATAGAATAAAAAAACAATAGAATAGAATAGAAGGAATATAACTATCTTCCGAAATTCGAATTTTAATTAGAATAAATTTAAATTCAAATAGAATAGAAAAGAATAGAATACAATAGAACAGAATAGAAAATACAAGAATAGAATTTTTTGTATCCGAATTTCCGAATGACAATAGTAACGAATTTAAACGAATCCGAAATCACGAAAGGAAATTTTGGAGGAAATTCGAATTCGAATTGTTTTTGAATCAAATTCGAATTTCCAAAGAGAATAAAATAGAATAGACAATAGAGGAATGGAGTATAAAAGAGCAGAACAGAATAGAAAATAAAAGAATAGAATTTTTTTTTAATTAGAATAGAAAACAAAATTAAATCGAATAGAATAGAATAAAAAAACAATAGAATAGAATAGAAGGAATATAACTATCTTCCGAAATTCGAATTTTAATTAGAATAAATTTAAATTCAAATAGAATAGAAAAGAATAGAATACAATAGAACAGAATAGAAAATAAAAGAATAGAATTTTTTGTATCCGAATTTCCGAATGACAATAGTAACGAATTTAAACGAATCCAAAATCACGAAAGGAAATTTTGGAGGAAATTCGAATTCTAATCGTTTTTGAATCAAATTCGAATTTCCAAAGAGAATAAAATAGAATAGAAAATAGAGGAATGGAGTATAAAAGAGCAGAACAGAATAGAAAATAAAAGAATAGAATTTTTTTTTAATTGGAATAGAAAACAAAATTAAATAGAATAGAATAGAATAGAATAAAAAAACAATAGAATAGAATAGAAGGAATATAACTATCTTCCGAAATTCGAATTTTAATTAGAATAAATTTAAATTCAAATAGAATAGAAAAGAATAGAATACAATAGAAAAGAATAGAAAATAAAAGAATAGAATTTTTTGTATCCGAATTTCCGAATGACAATAGTAACGAATTTAAACGAATCCGAAATCACGAAAGGAAATTTTGGAGGAAATTCGAATTCGAATTGTTTTTGAATCAAATTCGAATTTCCAAAGAGAATAAAATAGAATAGAAAATAGAGGAATGGAGTATAATAGAGCAGAACAGAATAGAAAATAAAAGAATAGAACATTTTTTTAATTAGAATAGAAAACTAAATTAAATAGAATAGAATAGAAAAAAAAAACAATAGAATAGAATAGAAGGAATATAACTATCTTCCGAAATTCGAATTTTAATTAGAATAAATTTAAATTCAAATAGAATAGAAAAGAATAGAATACAATAGAACAGAATAGAAAATAAAAGAATAGAATTTTTTGTATCCGAATTTCCGAATGACAATAGTAACGAATTTAAACGAATCCGAAATCACGAAAGGAAATTTTGGAGGAAATTCGAATTCGAATTGTTTTTGAATCAAATTCGAATTTCCAAAGAGAATAAAATAGAATAGAAAATAGAGGAATGGAGTATAAAAGAGCAGAACAGAATAGAAAATAAAAGAGTAGAATTTTTTTTTAATTAGAATAGAAAACAAAATTAAATAGAATAGAATAGAATAGAATAAAAAACAATAGAATAGAATAGAATAGAAGGAATATAACTATCTTCCGAAATTCGAATTTTAATTAGAATAAATTTAAATTCAAATAGAATAGAAAAGAATAGAATACAATAGAACAGAATAGAAAATAAAAGAATAGAATTTTTTGTATCCGAATTTCCGAATGACAATAGTAACGAATTTAAACGAATCCGAAATCACGAAAGGAAATTTTGGAGGAAATTCGAATTCGAATTGTTTTTGAATCAAATTCGAATTTCCAAAGAGAATAAAATAGAATAGAAAATAGAGGAATGGAGTATAAAAGAGCAGAACAGAATAGAAAATAAAAAGAATAGAATTTTTTTTTAATTGGAATAGAAAAGAAAATTAAATAGAATAGAATAGAATAAAAAAAAAACAATAGAATAGAATAGAAGGAATATAACTATCTTCCGAAATTCGAATTTTAATTAGAATAAATTTAAATTCAAATAGAATAGAAAAGAATAGAATACAATAGAACAGAATAGAAAATAAAAGAATATAATTTTTTGTATCCGAATTTCCGAATGACAATAGTAACGAATTTAAACGAATCCAAAATCACGAAAGGAAATTTTGGAGGAAATTCGAATTCGAATTGATTTTGAATCAAATTCGAATTTCCAAAGAGAATAAAATAGAATAGAAAATAGAGGAATGGAGTATAATAGAGCAGAACAGAATAGGAAGTAAAAGAATAGAATTTTTTTTTTTTAATTAGAATAGAAAACAAAATGAAATAGAATAGAATAAAAAAAAACAATAGAATAGAATAGAAGGAATATAACTATCTTCCGAAATTCGAATTTTAATTAGAATAAATTTAAATAGAATAGAAAATAATATAATACAATAGAACAGAATAGAAAATAAAAGAATATAATTTTTTTTTTTTAAATTAGAATAAAAAACAAAATTAAATTAGAATAGAATAGAATATAAAAGAACAGAATAAAAAAAAAACAATAGAATAGAATAGAAGGAATATGACCATCTTTTGAAATTCAAATTTTGATTAGAATAAATTTGAATAGAATAGAAAATAATAGAAAAGAAAAGAATAGAAAAAAAAAAATAGAATAGAAAAGAATAGCGTAGAATAGAAAATAGAATAATATGGAATAGAAAGAATATAACCATCTTCAAAAATTCGAATAGAATAAATTAGATTTTGAATGGAATTCAAATTCAAATTGATTCTGATTTTCCGAATTTGGGAAATTAGAATTGATTCAAACGCAAAGAAACAAAAGAAATTCCGAAAACGAATTAAAAGAATTTAACTAAACGAATTTATGTAAATAACGAATCGTTCTCTGCTTTAACCCCATAACGGCTGAACCATCATATGCCACAACTGTGTGCATTAAACGTGGTCGCAGGGCGGTTGTGGTGCGGCCTTATACACTACAGGCTCATTCTCATTTGCAGCAGCTCTTGCTGCCCCTCTGAAAAGCAATCCATGGTGGATCACTTTTCAGAGGGCGTTTGGCAGATGGTTAGGAGGCGATGTGTTGCCACCTCACTGCCTGTTTTAACCCTAAAAAGGCTGAACCATTGTGCTGCCATGGCACTGTTTTCAAGGATGGTTGCAGCACAGCCCAATAAACTTAAATTACATTCAAATTAAATTTCCTGCTGCGACATAAGTTCAGCCCGGAGCGGCTACTTGCCTCTGTGTAGGTAGGTGATGGGGGGGTACCATCCTGATCCCTTAACCACTTTAAGACCAGCCTCGTTTTGGATTTTAGGTGTTTACATGTTTAAAACAGTTTTTTTTGCTAGAAAAAAACTTAGAACCCCCAAACATTATATATTGTTTTTTTTTTCAAACACCCTAGAGAATAAAATGGCGGTCGGTGCAATACTTTTTTTCACACCGTATTTGCGCAGCGGTCTTGCAAGCGCACTTTTTTTGGAAAAAATTCACTTTTTTGAATAAAAAAATAAGACAACAGTAAAGTTAGTCCAATTTTTTTATATATTGTGAAAGATAATGTTACGCCGAGTAAATTGATACCCAACATGTCACGCTTCAAAATTGCGCCCGCTCGTGGAATGGCATCAAACTTTTACCCTCAAAAATCTCCATAGGCGACGTTTAAAAAATTCTACAGGTTGCATATTTTGCGTTACAGAGGAGGTCTATGGCTATAATTATTGCTCTCGCTCTACCGATCGCGGCGATATCTCACATGTGTGGTTTGACCACCGTTTTCATATGCGGGCGCTACTCACGTATGCGTTCGCTTCTGCGCACGAGCTCGTCGGGACGGGGCGCTTTAAAAAATTTTTTTTTTGTTCTTCTTATTTATTTTTCTTGATTTTATTTATTTTGACACTGTTTTTTTAAAAAAAAATTAATTGGCTCACTTTTATTCCTATTACAAGGAATGTAAACATTCCTTGTAATAGAAAAAAGCATGACAGGTCCTCTTAAATATGAGATCTGGGGTCAAAAAGTCCTCAGATCTCATATTTGGACTTCAATGAAAAAAAAAAAAAAAAAATGACATTTGAAAATTCCTCTTTAAGAGGTATGGGCGGAAGTGACGTTTTTGACGTCGCTTCCGCCCTCCTATGGTATAGAGATGAGTGGCGGCCATCTTAGCGTCACTCATCTCTAGACACATCAGGGGAACGGACCCGATCGCCTCCGCCGCTGCCGACGGTTCCGGTAAGCGGCGGAAGGCGCGGGAGAGCAGCGGGAGGGGGGGGCACCTCTCCCGCCGCCGATAACGGTGATCTTGCGGTGAATCCGCCGCGATGACCACCATTATCGGACAGCCGACCGGCGCCTGAAGAGATGGATACCTCGGTTGTGGCAGCAGCTGCTGCCGTTGCGGAGATATCCCTCTTCAAAAAATCGTCGTGCGCCGGTCGGAAAGTGGTTAAAGACTGGAAAAGTAAAGTAAATTAGCATTGGATCCAACTTCTGTGTCTCATTGAGTTAAGCTGCCTGTGGATGGTGCCAAGTTAGCAGGTGACCATACTGTCTGGACAGACTGTGGAAAGTCATAGGGAGGGCCCTGAAGGCAACAGTAAAAATACCTGAGGGCCACAGAATATCTCCCAAACATCAAGGGAGGCCCCAAAAAGCCTACAGCCTCCATCTCTGTGGGATGGAGGGTGCATCAACCTCTGAACCCCCCTGAGGCACATGACTCCTAACAGGGCAAAGGTACTCTTGTCCATCTAGGCTGAAGTTAGGTGGACCCTCTTCTCTAGGGACCTGCTAAAGCCGGTCCTCCAAGTTCTTGGTGAGGGATCTTCCAAAGAGAGAGCAATGAAGGGAGGAGGAAAAAGACCCAAGGGCCACAGATTCTCTCCCTAACATCAGGGGAGGCCCCTGTTCTCTAGGGACCTGCAGAAGCCGGTCCTCCAAGTTCTTGGTGATGGCTCTCCCATAGAGAGAACCCCAAAGGGAAGAGGAAAAAGAACTGAGGGCCACAGAATATCTCCCAAACATCAAGGGAGGCCCCAAAAAGCCTGAAGCCTCCATCTCTGTGGGATGGAGGGTGCATCAACCTCTGAACCCCCCTGGGGCACATGGCTCCTAACAGGGGAAAGGTACTCTTGTCCATCTAGGCTGAAGTCAGGTGGACCCTCTTCTCTAGGGACCTGCTAAAGCCGGTCCTCCAAGTTCTTGGTGAGGGATCTTCCAAAGAGAGAGCAATGAAGGGAGGAGGAAAAAGACCCAAGGGCCACAGATTCTCTCCCCAACATCAGGGGAGGCCCCTGTTCTCTAGGTACCTGCAGAAGCTGGTCCTCCAAGTTCTTGGTGATGGCTCTCCCATAGAGAGACCCCCGAAGGGAAGAGGAAAAAGAACTGAGGGCCACAGAATATCTCCCAAACATCAAGGGAGCCCCCAAAAAGCCTGAAGCCTCCATCTCTGTGGGATGGAGGGTGCATCAACCCCAGGGGCAAGGTGTTCTGGTCCACCTAGGCTGAAGCCAGGTGGACCCTGTTCCTTAGGGTCCTGCTGAATCCGGTTCCTCCAAATACTTGGTGAGGGCTCTCCCAAGGAAACAGCCCTGATGGGAAGAAGAAAAAGACTCAAGGGCCACACAATGTCTCCCAAACATCAAGGGAGGCCCCAAAAAGCCTGGGGCCTCCATCTGTGTGAAATAATGTGTGTGAGAGATTTTATAGCTGTACAATGGCTCAGTGACAAGCTCTGCTGCATACCTACCTCTGAAACCGATGGTAGTAACAGTTGCCACGGGCACCGTGTTTCCCCTGAATTACTTTGCATGAGGTAGAATATGACCCTTTTCCTTCCAGGATACAGAGCTGGGCTTGATTGGCCAATCCTAAGGCCTGAATACCGTTAAGTGGGGGAGGGGAGAAAGTCATTACCCTGTGAAAGCTCCAACACAGAGCTTACACTAAGATTGGATTACATGGGAAAATATTAACGGAAGGGAAAAAGGGGGGCTTTCAAGAGAACCTGTTATTTGCTATTAATTGGAAAGTTAACGGATTCCCTTGAAATCATCTTACAGCTGCCTTTGCGCAACAGAATATACATTACGAAATCGGACATTCAGCATTTTTTACTGAACAATACGGTCAAAACTGGAACTCCCCTTCAAAAGTGGTAACAGGAAACCTATACTGAGGAAGTATGAAGGCTGCTGTTGTTGACCTCTCTTACAGAAAATGCTGTTCAGACAGTCTTGTGATCCACACACCCCTACCGAGGGGCCCCCAAAGGGAAAAGGAAAAAGACCCAAGGGCCACAGATTCTCTCCCCAACATCAGGGGAGGCCCCTGTTCTCTAGGTACCTGCAGAAGCCGGTCCTCCAAGTTCTTGGTGATGGCTCTCCCATTGAGAGACCCCCGAAGGGAAGAGGAAAAAGAACTGAGGGCCACAGAATATCTCCCAAACATCAAGGGAGCCCCCAAAAAGCCTGAAGCCTCCATCTCTGTGGGATGGAGGGTGCATCGACCCCAGGGGCAAGGTGTTCTGGTCCACCTAGGCTGAAGCCAGGTGGACCCTGTTCCTTAGGGTCCTGCTGAATCCGGTTCCTCCAAATACTTGGTGAGGGCTCTCCCAAGGAAACAGCCCTGATGGGAAGAAGAAAAAGACTCAAGGGCCACACAATGTCTCCCAAACATCAAGGGAGGCCCAAAAAAGCCTGGGGCCGCCATCTCTGTGAAATAATGTGTGTGAGAGATTTTATAGCTGTACAATGGCTCAGTGACAAGCTCTGCTGCATACCTACCTCTGAAACCGATGGTAGTAACAGTTGCCACGGGCACCGTGTTTCCCCTGAATTACTTGGCATGAGGTAGAATATGACCCTTTTCCTTCCAGGATACAGAGCTGGGCTTGATTGGCCAATCCTAAGGCCTGAATACCGTTAAGTGGGGGAGGGGAGAAAGTCATTACCCTGTGAAAGGAGGGGAGAAAGTCATTACCCTGTGAAAGCTCCAACACAGAGCTTACACTAGGATTGGATTACATGAGAAAATATTAACGGAAGGGAAAAAGGGGGGCTTTCAAGAGAACCTGTTATTTGCTATTAATTGGAAAGTTAACAGATTCCCTTGAAATCATCTTACAGCTGCCTTTGCGCAACAGAATATACATTACGAAATCGGACATTCAGCATTTTCACGGAACAATACGGTCAAAACTGGAACTCCCCTTCAAAAGTGGTAACAGGAAACCTATACTGAGGAAGTATGAATGCTGCTGTTGTTGACCTCTCTTACAGAAAATGCTGTTCAGACAGTCTTGTGATCCACACACCCCTACCGTGGGGCCCCCAAAGGGAAAAGGAAAAAGACCCAAGGGCCACAGATTCTCTCCCCAACATCAGGGGAGGCCCCTCTTCTCTAGGGACCTGCTGAAGCCAGTCCTCCAAGTTCTTGTTGAGGGTTCTTCTGAAGAGAGAGCAATGAAGGGAAGAGGAAAAAGACCCAAGGGCCACAGATCCTCTTCCCAACATCAAGGGAGGCCCATGTTCCCTAGGGACCAGCAGAAGCTGGTCCTCCAAGTACTTGGTGATGGCTCTTCCATAGAGAGAGCCCTGAAGGGAAGAGGAAAAAGAACTGAGGGCCACAGAATATCTCCCAAACATCAAGGGAGGCGCTAAAAAGCCTGTAGCTTCCATCTCTGTGGGATGGAGGGTGCATCAACCTCTGAACCCCCTAGGGCACATGGCTCCTAACAGGCGCAAGGTACTCTGGTCCACCTAGACTGAAGTCAATTGGACCCTCTTCTCTAGGGACCTGCTGAAGCCAGTCCTCCAAGTTCTTGTTGAGGGTTCTTCTGAAGAGAGAGCAATGAAGGGAGGAGGAAAAAGACCCAAGGGCCACAGATCCTCTCCCCAACATCAAGGGAGGCCCATGTTCCCTAGGGACCAGCAGAAGCCGGTCCTCCAAGTACTTGGTGATGGCTCTTCCATAGAGAGAGCCCTGAAGGGAAGAGGAAAAAGAACTGAGGGCCACAGAATATCTCCTAAACATCAAGGGAGGCCCCAAAAAGCCTGCAGCCTCCATCTCTGTGGGATGGAGGTTGCATCAACCTCTGAACCCCCCTGAGGCACATGGCTCCTAACAGGGCAAAGCTACTCTGGTCCATCTAGGATGAAGTCAGGTGGACCCTCTTCTCTAGGGACCTGCTAAAGCCGGTCCTCCAAGTTCTTGGTGAGGGATCTTCCAAAGGGAGAACAATGAAGGGAAGAGGAAAAAGACCCAAGACCCAAGGGCCACAGATCCTCTCCCCAACATCAAGGGAGGCCCATGTTCCCTAGGGACCAGCAGAAGCCGGTCCTCCAAGTACTTGGTGATGGCTCTTCCATAGAGAGAGCCCTGAAGGGAAGAGGAAAAAGAACTGAGGGCCACAGAATATCTCCTAAACATCAAGGGAGGCCCCAAAAAGCCTGCAGCCTCCATCTCTGTTTACACAGGCAGAGCTCCGTCCTGTCTTCCTCCTCGCTGACCAGCGGGTGTCATCGGTCAGTCATTGGCTGGGACCTGCTGATCTGGGACCCAGAAGTACTGGATCATGTATATCTAGTTCATAATCCAACGCAGAGCTTCGTCTTGTGTCTCTGCGCGAAGATCAGCGGGTTCTGGCAAACCCTGTAGCAGTAAATCTGCTATAGGGTGGTCGGCAAATGGTTATCCACCCCATGATTGATGCATTCGCCATTATATGACCTGGGGAGGGACATCACCACTCCCACTGGGGCTCATTCACACCGTGTCCATTGAGCTGCATTGAATGGATCAGTGAAGGTCCAATGTAAGTACAACAATTGTTTTCTATATGCCCAGTTCTCACCATAATACTGTGCTGAGGTGCGTTGAGTAAAAACGTAGAAGGCCTGCATTTTTATGCAGCGCAGTGCATGTCACCTCACCGCGTGTCACCTCGGCGCACCGCAGCATGCCGCAGTGCAAAGACTTGAATGAAAGGTCAATGTTCCATACAATGTTCCATAGAGTTGAATGAAAGGTCAATGGTACAATTACATTCACTTTGCCTTTAAAGGTCACGATGACATCGGGGGCCCTTTAAATCCCATCATGAGGTCATCATTCTCTCTCTCTCCTCCCGTAAGCAAATCCCCGGAGCCTGGAAATAAATTAGACTGACAGCACTCTGCATGTCCAAACACGCTGCCGGCCTCACCGTGCCGGCTCGCCCATTCCGAGTCCGGGTGTAAAGTAAGGAATTTGGGAGCTTATATAACCCCAGATTTCAGTTCAGAGGCGTAACTACAACCTTCAGGGCCCCGATGCAAGAGACCATAAAGGGTCCCCCCGACCCCATCTTGAGGCCCCCGCATGGTGGTGGAACGCCAGAGTCCAGTGTGCAAGTGCAAGTGCGATCTTTGAGACCCTGGTAGTTCTGCCACTGACCTTACTATTACTAGGGGGCATTTTGGAGGATGTAAGGAGGCACTCTGGAGGTACTAAAACTACCTCCGGAGTTCCCTCTTATTGCTTCCAGAGTGCCCCCTTGAGATTAGTGCCAGTAGTGGTGGTGGGGGAAGGGATTGGATCAGTGGCGCTGATGGGATCAGTGGTGGTGGTGGTGGAGGGGGTGGGATTAGGGACAGAGGGATAGTGGGGGAAGGAATCAGGGATAGAGAGATATTGGGGGGGATCAGGGACAGAGGGATGGTGGGGGGAGGAATCAGGTATAGAGGGATGGTGGGGGGGATCAGGGACAGAGGGATGGTGGGGAGGGGGGATCAGGGACAGAGGGATGGTGGTGGGGGTGATCAGGGATAGAGGGATGGTGGGGGGGGATCAGGGATAGAGGGATAGTGGGTGGGAACAGGGACAGAGGGATGGTGGGGATGGGATCAGGGATAGAGGGATGGTGGGGGGATCAGGGACAGAGGGATAGTGGGGGGGGGGGGGGGGAATCAGGGATAGAGGGATGATGTGGGAACAGGGATGGAGGGCTGGTGGGTGGGTGGGGGATCAGGGATGGTGGGGGGGGGGGGGTCAGTAACAGAGGGATGGTGGGGGGGGGGGTGGGAACAGGGACAGAGGAATGGTGGGGGGGGGGGTCAGGGACAGAGGGATGGTGGGGGGATCAGGGACAGAGGAATGGTGGGGGGTCAGTAACAGAGGGATGGTGGGGGGCGATAAGGGACAGAGGAATGGTGGGGGGGGGGGGGGGGTCAGTGACAGAGGGATGGTGGGGTTGATCAGGGACAGAGGAATGGTGGGGGGTCAGTAACAGAGGGATGGTGGGGGGCGATAAGGGACAGAGGAATGGGGGGGGGGGGGGGGTCAGTGACAGAGGGATAGTGGGGTTGATCAGGGACAGAGGAATGGTGGGGGGTCAGTAACAGAGGGATGGTGGGGGGGGGGGGGGGCGATAAGGGACAGAGGAATGGTGGGGGGGGGGTCAGTGACAGAGGGATGGTGGGGTTGGGGGGATCGGGGGGAGGGGGAGGGGGGGGGGGAGGGTGGTGGAGGAGGGAGGGGGGGTGGGGTGGGGGGGAGTGGGGGGGGGTGGGGGGGGGGGGGGGGGGGGGGGGGGGGGGGGGGGGGGGGGGGGGGGGGGGGGGGGGGGGGTGGGAGGGGGGGGGGGGGGGGGGGGGGGGGGGGGGGGGGGGGGGGGGGGGGGGGGGGGGGGGGAGGGGGGGGGGGGGGGGGGGGGGGGGGGGGGTGGGGGGGGGGGGGGGGGGGGGGGGGGGGGGGGGGGGGGGGGGGGGGGGGGGGGGGGGGGGGGGGGGGGGGGGGGGGGGGAGGGTTGGGGGGGGGGGGGGGGGGGTGGGGTGGGGGGGAGGGAGGATGGGGGAGGGGAAGGGAGGGGGGGGGGGGGGGGGGGGGGGGGTGGGGAGGGGGGGGGGGGGGGGGGGGGGGGGGAGGGGTTGGGGGGGGGGGGGGGGGGGGGAGGGGGGGGGGGGGGGGGGGGGGGGGGGGGGGGGGGGGGGGGGGGGGGGGGGGGGGGGGGGGGGGGGGGGGGGGGGGGGGGGGGGGGGGGGGGGGGGGGGGGGGGGGGGGGGGGGGGGGTGGGGGGGAGAGGAGGGGGGGGGGGGGATGGTGGAGGGAGGGGTGGGGGGGGGGTGGGGAGGGGGGGAGGGGGGGGGGGGATCAGGGATTCAGATACTGCACTTATATTAGTGGTCATTGGAAACGCTGCACACCTCCTCTTTTAGGAATGCTTATTAAATCCAAAAGCAAACATTTCTTATATTGCAGATTACCAATCATTAGATGTGACGGCTGCATTCGTTCTCTTTTCATTTTAGGCTTTTCACCTTGGTGATCTGGCCAGTAAGTCTGTTGTTTTTCCAAAGCACAAGCTCTTCAACAGAATGTATCAGTGTACATGAATGAGACAAACCATTTACCATATGACAGAGGCGCTTACAATGATCAGTTTTATGTATTCTGAAAAACTGATTAGTGATGGAGCTGGAGTTTGGCTTCAATTTGTTAGTGCTAATACATTCAACACCCCTCCCCCCAGACTGACAATGCTGCTGTGCCTCCTGTGCTCATTCCTTCAGAGTTGTGCCTCACTAATACAGGAGGTGTGTTACAGGCAATGTCTGTCTGTGCGATGCGATTTTAGCCATATAAACTGTATGGCTGAAATCGCATCTCATTCGCACCAAAAAGGTGCTGGACCCTTTTTTTGGCCCGCACTGGAATCGCATCGCGTTGGGTGTTCACACTCATGCGATCCGATTCCTGCACCATTTTACAGCACTGCCATCTGCAAACCGATCTGGGGGTGTCGTTAACTTTACATTGACACTCACAGCGGTTCGCCTGTGTGACAGTGTGGACCGCCTGCGATTCAGGTGCGATGTGGGATCCTGCACTGGATTCGCAGGGTTCCCGCATCGCACAAGTGTGAACCGGCACTTAAACCTAAAATCAAACATTTATTATATTGCAACTCACCAATCATTAGATGTGGTGGCTCCATTACTTTTCTTTTTTTATGTTTGTTTCTATTCATATTGTTTATATATACAGCAGTAGACATTAGTGATGCCCCCTGTCTAGGATTCACCCGGACAGTCTGGGTTTTGAATCATGTGTCCGGGTGTCAGTTCACCTGAAACCCGCACACGTTATTCAGACCAGGCTGTGGCTCCCCAAGTTACCGAGATATACAGTCATACACACTTATGGGCACTGATGAGGGGGCACTGATGGGCCCTGATGAGGCGGCACTGATGGGCACTGATGAGGCGGCACTGATAGGTGGCACTGAGGGGCACTGATGGGCCCTAAGAGGCTACACTGATTGGCACTGATGAGGTAGCACTGATAGGTGGCACTGAGGGGCACTGATAGGCGGCACAGATGGGCACTGATGAGGCAGCACTGATGGGCACCAGTGTTGCCAACCTACCAGATTGCAAAATGTAATAACAAACTAAGTCAATCTGGTAGGTTGGCAACACTGGTGCCCATCAGTACCTCCTCATCAGTGGCCATCAGTGTAGCCTATCAGTGCCCATCAGTGCCACCTATAAGTGCCGCCTCATCAGTGCCCATCAGTGTAGCCTATCAGTGCCACCTCATCAGTGTCTATCAGTGTAGCCTATCAGTGCCCCTCGGTGCCACCTATCAGTGCAGCCTATGCCGCCTCATCAGTGCCCATCATTAAGGCCCCTTTCACACTGGGGTGTTTTTCAGGCGGTACAGCGCTAAAAAATAGCGCCTGTACACCGCCTGAAAAAATCCGGCCCCATTCACTCCAGTGTGAAAGCCGGCGGGCTTTCACACTGGAGCGGTGCGATAGCAGGACGGTAAAAAAAGTCCTGCTAGCAGCATCTTTGGAGCGGTATAGGAGCGGTGTATTCACCGCTCCTATACCGCTCCTTCCCATTGATTTGAATGGGACACCGCGGTAATACCGCGGCAATACCGCCGCAAAGCGCCACTACGGCGGCGCTCTGCGGGGGATATTAACCCTTTTTCGGCCGCTCGCGGGGGGTAAAACCGCACCGCGAGCGGCCGAATACCGCGGTCAAAACGACGGTAAAGTATCGCTAAATATAGCGCTGCTTTACCGTCACCGCGGTTACCCGCCCCAGTGTGAAAGGGGCCTAAAGGATAAAAATTACCTGTTTGCAAAATGTTATAACAAACTATGAAAAATCAAACAGGTAATTTTTATCCTTCACTGATGCGGTTGCACTGATAGGCTACACTGATAGACACTGATGAGGTGGCACTGATGGGCACTGATAGGCTACACTGATGGGCACTGAAGAGGTGGCACTGATGGGCACTGATAGGCTACACTGATGGGCACTGATAGGCTACACTGATGGGCACTGTTGAGGCGGCACTGATGGGCACCAGTGTTGCCAACCTACCAGATTGAAATTTACTGACAACACCCAAAACTTACTGGCACAGCCACGTTTTTACTGGCATTTTCCAAAAGTAACACAATGACAGTTTTAAGCGCACATTTTAGTATTTAGGCTACAAACAAGTACAATATGAAAATAGCAGGGCTCAAGTCCAGGGGGAACGCATGGGAACGGAGTTCCTGTACTTTTTCCACAACAGGAACTCAGTTCCCGTTAGCAGCTGTGTCCTGCAAAACTTTGAAGTATGCAAGCTGTGTGGCAGGTGCTACACTAGCAGATGCCGACACAGCTCACAATAGTAAGTGCCGCACACCTGACCATTCAGGCATTGCCAGTAGGGGGCCCCATGACAGCTTCCTCTTAGATCTACCTGTCAATCACAGATAGCTGATGGGTAGATCAGGTCCCTGCTGCTAAGAGATTGTATTTAGTCAGACCTCTTGTGATGTGCGCCTCCCCGCCGGCCCCTCTTGATTTTCTGTCTCCTCATCCTCCCCCCAGTCTCCTGCATACTTGCTCTGTGTGTCCCGCTGTATCCCCCCTTCCTCTATCTTCAGTGCCATATGATGAGAGAACCCAGAGGAGGAGCACAGCTATTCTGCTCACAGGACATGCAGGGAGAGAGGTGAGCTGAGGGAGGAACATCAGTTTGGGGTGGTAAGCTGAGCACAATACCTGGCAAAGTTTAATGCCAGGAGGGAAGTTTATGTGGAAATATGTAAAGAGTTGGAATAGCAGCGAGTGTGTGTTGGAGCCCTGCAGAGTTTGCAGCCCCCCCCCCAAGCTAACATACATCTCCTAAGCAGGAACACATCACTATCTCCCCAACATTCTGTCCAGATAATGTGCAGTTCATTTATGACCTTTCCGTTTAACCCTGTGTTATCCAAACTCTGTTCAATGAAAAGTGTAAACTCACCACATAAACAATTCCCCAATAAAGATCAGAACATGATGTTCACATTTGCATGGAAGCACAATTGAATGAATGCTGACAATTCAGAGAATTACCAGATTTATGTTTATTGAGGATTGTTTTTTTTTTTATGTACTAACAGTTAAGCTTCATACACACAATACGAAAATTGGATGAAAAAAAACACTTTTGAAGCGTTCGTGCATATGAGCGTATCTTTTATTTATTTTTTTGGTGGGGGAGTGGATCTTGGGTGGGAGTTCCCACACTTTTTCCCCCAGGACTTGACCCCTGGAAAATAGCAATATGATTTAATGTAGATATTAAAGGCAAAAAATAATATTTCTTATTTTATTTACGATAGTAAATACGATAAATTTACTAGTAAGTATCTCAGGGACAGGACTCAGGAGGACAATAAATTAGAATGGGCGTCACACACACACGGGAAATTGACTCTCACGGTGACACTGACAGCCGTGTGCAGCAGCACAGATGATGATGACATCTCACCAACACGACACGTCCCCTCCTGAGTCACAGTGACAGTCTCTCTCCGTGCCAGGGGGTCCCTTCAGTCCCCTCCAGTCCAAACAGCACTGACAGTGCCGCTCCCACCTTGCCTTGCACACACAAGGTTCCGGTCGCTCGGCTCCCTTGCACCATGACATCATACAAAATGCTCAGGCACTGATTCCACCAGAGCTGCCCCCCCCCCCCCCCCCGCCAGCGCTGCCCGAACACACTGTAGAAGGCACTCAAATGGTCTTGGCCTGGGCCAAGCATCACAGCCATATTTTTTATTCTCAACCTTTTCCTGTCACTGGCATTTACTGGCAGGAGAAAAGTGCCCATTTTTTACTGGCTGTCAGTAAAAATACTGACGGTTGGCAACACTGGTGGGCACTGATGGGGAGGCTCTGGTGGGCACTGATGAGAAGGCACTGGTGGGCACTGATGAGAAGGCACTGATGGGTACTGAAGAGGAGGCACTGGTGGGTGGACACTGATGAGAAGGCACTGCTGGGCACTGAAGAGGAGGCACTGGTGGGCACTGATGAGAAGGTACTGGTGGGCACTGATGAGAAGGCACTGATTGGGCACTGATGAGGAGGCACTGGTGGACACTTAAGAGGAGGCACTGATGAGAAGGCACTGGTGGGCACTGAAGAGGAGGCACTGGTGGGCACTGATGAGAAGGCACTGATTGGGCACCGATGAGGCACTGATGAGAAGGCACTGGTGGGCACTGATGAGAATGCACTGGTGGGCACTGAAGAGGAGGCACTGGTGGGCACTGATGAGAAGGCACTGATTGGGCACCGATGAGGCACTGATGAGAAGGCACTGGTGGGCACTGATGAGAATGCACTGGTGGGCACTAAAGAGGAGGCACTGGTGGGCACTGATAAGAAGGCACTGATGGGCACTGAAGAGGAGGCACTGGTGGGCACTGGGCACTGGTGGGCACTGATGAGAAGGCATTTATTGGCCACTGATGAGGAGGCACTGGTGGGCACTGATGAGAAGGCACTGGGGGGCACTGATGAGAAGGCACTGGGGGCACTGAAGAGGAGGCACTGGTGGGCACTGAAGAGGAGGCACTGATTGGGCACTGATGAGGAGGCACTGGTGGGCACTGATGAGAATGCACTGGTGGGCACTGATGAGGAGGCACTGGTGGGCACTGATGGGCGGCACTGATAGCCTACATTGATGGGCACTGATGAGGAGGCAATGCTGGGCACTGATGAGGCGGCGCTGATGGCAACTGATGAGGCTGCATAGGAGGCACTGATGGGCGGCACTGATAGCCTACACTAATGAGGCGGCACTGATGAGAAGGCACTGGTGGGCACTGATGGGGCTGCATAGGTGGCACTGATAAGTGGCACTGATGGACACTGATATGCAGCACTGATGGGCATTATTAGTTGACTTGACACTGATAAGGAGGCACTGATTGGCAGCACTGGCACTGTTGGGACTGCACTGATCAGTGTACGTGTCCCATTTAGAGAAGCCGGTTATCGTCTCTCTTCTCCTCTCCTCATGCTGTCAGCTAAATAACCGGCTTCTATTTACTTCCGTGATCAGCTGTGATTGGACACAGCTGATCATGTGGTAAAGAGCCGCTGATTGGTTCTTTACCTCAATCTGTGATTAGCCGTGTCCTCCAAACACTGTGATCACAGAGCGTGCCACCCGCGTCATATGACAGCCGCCCCGAACTTGCCGTCTGCGCTTTAGTCATCATTCCACTCTCGCTATTTTTAGGCTTTTTTCTTCTATTTTCATCTGGTGATCCGGCCAGTAAGTCTGTTGCTTGTCAAAAGCACAAGCTCTCCAGAAGAATGCAACAGTTTACATGGATGAGACAAACCATTTACCACTGACAGGGGAGCTTACAATGATCAGCATTTTATTTATGTAAAACCTTTATGCCAAAAGGAAACAGTTTGCTGTGACTGATTATGAAGCTGGAGTTTGGCTTCAATTTGTTAGTTTAGCAAAATCTGCTAATCCATCTAACGCTCCCCTCCCCCCCAGAATGACAATGCTGCTGTCTGCTGTGCCTCCTGTTCTCCTTCATCCAGAGTTGGGGGGCGCTCTAATACAGGAGATGTCATACCGGCCAGATCACCAGGTAAAAAAAGCTTTAAAAAAAAAAAAAAATAATAATATGTTTTTGGGTTTAATACCACCTTAAGGTTTAAGGATCATCTTTCACATTTTCCTGCCCCCCCCCCCCCCCCCCCCCCCCCCCAGACAAGGTAAAGTGTCTTCTATGACTGGTTCTCTTTATACAAGGAGATGACAAGAGCCAATGAAAACATGAGACACAGGGCGATCGGCCAATCAGATATCTTCCTCAGTTTAGCAGCTCAGCAACAGATAAGGAAGAAGATATTTTCCTCCCATGTATCTCTGCGATAATAAATTGGTTGCGTTATCTGGAAGGCTGGGAGGAGCTGTCATGTTGGCGCCGTTGGCTAGGCGGGGCCTAAGGCTTCCTTCACATTTCACAACCATTCTGTCTGCGACCCCCAAATCGCAGGACGCACAATGCGCCTTTGGGGTGCCATTATTCTCTAACACGAACCCCAAATGTGATGCGATTCTGCCACAATTGTCATGTGACACGATTGTGGGAAAAAACGTGCTACTGAGTTGGCATGCGAGAGGTAGTGGGATCAGTGCCCGCATCCGCCACCAAAAAAAAAAAGGAACAAGACTTGGCATGTGAGAGGTAGTGAGATCCGTGCCCGCATCCTCCACCAAAAAAAAAAAAAGGAGCAGGACTTGGCATGCAAGAGGTAGCGGGAACGCACCGGAACACACCTAAATGCACCAAAAACGCACTGCAACACACTTGTCCTTATTTAAGGTTAAGAAAAAAGATGGGGTAAAAAAAGCACTGGGCTGCATCAAAAACGCACCAAAAATGCGCTGGAATGCATCAAAAACGCGCATGCAGAAAAGCACCTGGAACGCATCCGGACTGCAATTCTATGGTGTACATTGGCCCTCAATAAGGACAAGTGTGTTGCAGTGCATTATTGGTCCATTTAGTTGCGTTCCGGTGCGTCCCAGTGCGTTTTTGATGCGTCTTCGTACAGTCCAGTGCAGAAAAAATGCAGCAGGTTCTACTTTTTTCCCCCAAGGGATTTCCTTAATTTTCAGGGATTTCCTCTCACTTCCTGTTTTGTGTATGGGGCAGGAAGTGGAGGTAAATCTCCCCAATGGGGCACAGATGGCCAAGCATAATCTACCAGGGGTTATAACCCTCCAAAATGGAAAAAAATGTTTTGCTTACAGTTGTACTTAATTTTAGTCCAGTAATCACTAGGTCTCTGTGTTTCTCTATGCAATGCAGGCAGATCATGGCTGGTGGGAGGAGCAAGCAGGGTGCTGTACATGGCTCCAGTGGCGGCTGGTGGTATATTTCCCCCGATGGGGTCACCCACAACCATCCCCCATCTGGTCGGCCGGTCGGGTCATCCACACCCCCAAAACCACCCCCCCCCCCAGTTGCTTCCCAGCCCGGGACTTACCCCATCTATGGCGCGTGCGACGAGCGGCAGCTTTTTCTTGCTTCTCCTCCTCTGCATCGCGGCGTCTCCTCCCTCTAGGCCAATTTCAACGCTTCTCCTTTTCGGTCAATCGGGAAATGGGTCTCGACCCGCTTCCCGATTGGCCGGGATGAGAATCACTGTGACGTTAGTGAATATTCATTCGCTATCGTCACACAACTGGGTGGGCCCGGGGTGCAGAGCCCACCCTTTTTTTTTTGAAGCCTATTAAAGCCTCAGGCTCTCATCACGTGCTTCACAAATAAAATAAAAAAATCCATTGGAATCCATGCATCTGGCGCCCCCCTGTATGAAGATTAGGGGGGGCGACACCCCTGCGCCCCCTCACGGAGGGGCCACCACTGCACAGCGCCCTGCCTAAGTACCACCTCCTAAGAGCCCTCAGTAAGCAGTGGGCCGGCTCTTGGGAGGAGTTATGCAAATATCAAAAATGCCTTAATTGGATGTCAGCCTGGAGGAGTGGGCGTTCCTAGGCAGGGCTGTATTTACATAGGTAACGCCCACATGTGATTCTAAAGCCTCTATGAGCGCGCAAACTGAAATCCAATAAAACGACGGGGGGGGGGGGGGGGTGGGGCGGTCAGGCTGTGGAGGAAAGAGCTAGATGATGCTGGATGTCCTCCAACCAGGCAATGATGACTTTCTGCAGCTTCTAATGCACATTGTGAGAAGATCACAGTGTGCAGTAAAAGTAAGGAGTTTCAGTTCAGGAGAGGAGCCGCTACAACTGTGCAAGATCGAAAGGGAAGGCTTTTCGGTGAACCGGGAATAGCGAACACAAATGAAAGCGTTTGCTTGAAAAACAACTAAGGATTTCGATTGATTCCCTGAATTCGATTGATTGAACTAGACTAGAAATGAACAGGGGAAAAAAAAAATCGATCGAAACCAGAAATAAAATGTGGGTAAGGGCTCGTTCACACTAGCGGGTGAGGGGCAGTAAACCCATGCAGTTGTGCTGTGTTTTTACTGCCCCCCCCCTTTAGCTGCAGTGGCTGGGGATGTACATATGTGGCCAAGATGTTTTGCTTTTGGGGGGGGGGGGGGGGGGAGGGGAGTCATGCCTGCTAAGCTCCACCCATTTAAGGTGGGTGCTGCGCACTAATGCGGGGTTCAAAGGGTTAAAGCAAGAGGCAATATAACATGTCCTCTCTGCCTGTCAAATGCCCTCTGAAAAGCGATCTGCATTTGCACTGTGCAGTTAGGTGTCAGAAGGACAGCGGCACACTCCTCCCCGCACTCAGCTCTCACACACCGCCAAGGATACAAAGTTGCCATAGCACTGCGACAATAAGCCGCTCACACCGCGCTCCTCGCAGAAAGTCAGAGCGGGATCCCGGCAAGGTCACACATTGTCCTCTGATAGGAGGGGAGGAGAGCCGCCCTCCAACCACCGAGGAGAACACAACAATCCCAACTCAGGAAACCCGGATAAAGGATTTCAGTAATAATATTAAAATGAATCAATTAATCATGGCTGGGTCAGTGTCCCGTTACATTGGTGGTTAGTGTAGTTCCCTCTTCCATTGATGGTCAGTGTAGCTCTCTTAGTGTACATTGGTGGTCAGTCTAATGTCCACTTATATTGGTGGTCAGTGTAGTTCCTTCTTCCATTGGTGGTCACTGTAGTTCCTTCTTCCATTGGTGGTCACTGTAGTTCCTTCTTCCATTGGTGGTCAGTGTAGTTCCTTCTTCCATTGGTGATCACTGTAGTTCCTTCTTCCATTGGTGGTCAGTGTAGTTCCCTCTTCCATTGTTGGTCAGTGTAGTTCCCTCTTCCATTGTTGGTCAGTGTAGTTCCCTCTTCCATTGTTGGTCAGTGTAGTTCCCTCTTCCATTGTTGGTCAGTGTAGTTCCCTCTTACATTGGTTGTCAGCAGGGCCGTCTTTAATATTGTTTGGACCCTGGGCAAACATTTTCTTGCCCCCCCCCCCCCATTCTGAGATATACATTAAATAGCAGCAAGACTCGAAAAAATCTGTTTACTGCAGCAGGTCAGGCAGCGATTGCGATTGGTTGCCAGAGCTTGCAGCATATTATTGTCGCTCACTGGTTACTAGAAGCTAAAGCACAATATTTCTACTTGCTGATTGGTTGTTATTGGTTAATGCATATCCTTACCGCTCACTGATTGGTTTGCGAGAGGTTACTGCACACCATTACCACTCACTGATTGGCTGCTAGAGGTTACTGCACATCATTACTGCTAGCTAATTGGTTGCTAGAGGTTACTGCACATCATAATTGCTCACTGATTGGTTGCTAGAGATTACAGCAGATCATTACTGTTCACTGATTGGTTGCTAGAGGTTACTGCACATCAGTACTGCTAACTAATTGGTTGCTAGAGGTTACTGCACATCATAATTGCTCACTGATTGATTGCTAGAGATTACAGCAGATCATTACTGTTCACTGATTGGTTGCTAGAGGTTACTGCACATTATTACCTCTGCATTAAATTGTGAGTGTAGCTAAACTGCACAGTGAGGCATTATTATAAACCAGGATTTCAGGAGTGCACTATATACAGACTGCAGGGTTCTGGAGTGCACTACATAGATTACAGGGTTGAAGAGTGCGTTATGTACAGAGTGCATGGTTGAGGAGTGAGCTTCGTACAGGCTGCCGGATTGAGCTACGTACAGAGTGCACGCTTAAGGGGTGAACTACGTACAGAGTGCGTGGTTGAGGGGTGAGCTGTGTGAAGACTGCAGGGTTGAGGGGTGAGCTACATAAAGACTGCAGGGTTGAGGGGTGAGCTACATAAAGAGTGCAGGGTTGAGGGGTGCGCTATTTACAGAGTGTAGGATTGAGAGGTGCGTTATTCACAGAGTGTAGGGTTGAAGGGTACGTTATTTACAGAGTGTAGGATTGAGGGGTGCATTATTCACAGAGTGTAGGGTTGGGGGGTGCACTACCTGCAGAGTGCAGGGTTAAGAGGTGTGTTACGTACGGAATGCAGGGTTGAGGGGTGTGCTGCATAAGGAATGCAGGGTTGAAGGGTGTATGATGTGCAAAGTGCAGGATTGAGGGATGTGCTACGTAAGGAATGCAGGGTTGAAGGGTGCGTTATGTAATGAATGCGGGGTTGAGGGGTGCCCTACATATGGAATGCAGGGTTGAGGGGTGCGTTATGTAAGGAATGCAGGGTTGAGGGGTACCCTATGTATGGAATGCAGGGTTGAGTAGTGTGCTATGTGTAAAGTGCAGGGTTGAGGGGTAAACTTTGTATGGAATGCGGGGTTGAGGGGTGAGCTACGTAAGGAATGCAGGGTTGAGGGGTTCGTTATGTAATGAATGCAGGGTTGAGGGGTGCCCTACATATGGAATGCAGGGAAAAGATTATTGGAGAGAATCTGGTCTCCAGCCAGAGTTCTCCAAAAGGGGGGAGCTGTCGGACTATCGCGGTACATAAAATGTTGTTTACTAATGTTCATAAACCAGAACTAAATAAAATATAGCAGTTTATTATAGTGGTTCTTCACATATTGATACATTGGACAAACTTTTGTAAAATCAAACAAATGTACAGTACGTATTTCTACTAGTTTCGCTTTACAGCTTCATCAGGAAATACATAATTTTTAACATCTGCAAAAAAACAAAAGGGAAAAGGGGAACATTTATGAGTGGAGAACTTTTCATGTTTAGAATTAAAAATCAATGCTGTAGATAGATTTTTAATTCTAAACATGAAAAGTTTGCTAGATTTTATTTAGTTCTGGTTTATGAACATTAATAAACAACATTTTATGTACCGCGATAGTCCGACAGCTCCCCCCTTTTGGAGAACTCTGGCTGGAGACCAGATTCTCTCCAATAATCTTTTCCCTCACATTATACGGATGATGGTACACATGCTAACTGCTTATTTTCGTTTAAATTAGAAAGTTAGGCCACAACTTTTTCAATATGGAATGCAGGGTTGAGGGGTGCGTTATGTAAGGAATGCAGGGTTGAGGGGTGCGTTATGTAAGGAATGCAGGGTTGAGCGGTGTTCTATGTGTAAAGTGCAGGGTTGAGGGGTAAACTTTGTATGGAATGCGGGGTTGAGGGGTGTGCTACGTATGGAATGCAGGGTTGAGGGGTGCGTTATGTAATGAATGCAGGGTTGAGGGGTGCCTCCCTAAGTACAAAGCTCTCCCCCCAGATTCCAGTTCAGAGCTCACCCCCCTGTCCCCCCCCCATCCCCCCTTCCAGTATAGAGCTTTTCTTCCTCCCCAAATCCTCTCCCAGTATCTAGAAAACCTCACAGAGAGCAGCTAATCTCACAGAACGTCCGTGCAGGCTGCTGGCTTCAGGAGGAGTGTCTGCTTGTGTACATTCCACGCCAACCACCCCCCCCCCCCCTCCCTCTTCGGCTCTCATATAGAGATTGATGTGTAGAGCAGAGGGATCTGCACGGTCGCCAACAGAGAAGCGCTGTCACTTGTATATACAATAGCAGAGCTTCTGTATATATAAGTGACAGTAGTGAGCGGCCAACAAGTGGCGGAACTCCGGCGGGCAGCAGCGTGGGCTCAATTGGCAGCTGCTTTGGGCTCCCCAACAATTATTAGGCCCTGGGCAGCTTCCCTATTAGCCCTGCGCTAAAGACAGCCCTGGTTATCAGTGTAGTTCCCTTTTCCACTGGTGGTCAGTGTAGTTCCCTCTTCCATTGGTGGTCAGCGTAGTTCTCTCTTCCATTGGTGGTAAGTGTAGTTCCCTCTTCCATTGGTAGTCAGTGTAGTTCCCTCTCCCATTGGTGGTCAGTGTAGTTCCCTCTTCCATTGGTGGTCAGTGTAGTTCCCTCTTCCATTGGTGGTCAGAATAGTTCCCTCTTCCATTGGTGATCAGTGTAGTTCCCTCTTCCGTTGGTGATCAGTGTAGTTCCTTCTTGCATTGGTGATCAGTGTAGTTCCCTCTTCCATTGGTGGTCAGTGTAGTTCCCTCTTCCATTGGTGGTCAGCGTAGTTCCCTCTTCCATTGGTGGTCAGCGTAGTTCCCTCTTCCATTGGTGGTCAGCGTAGTTCCCTCTTCCATTGGTGGTCAGCGTAGTTCCCTCTTCCATTGGTGGTCAGCGTAGTTCCCTCTGCCATTGGTGGTCAGTGTAGTTCCTTCTTCCATTGGTGATCAGTGTAGTTCCTTCTTCCATTGTTGGTCAGTGTAGTTCCCTCTCCCATTGGTGATCAGTGTAGTTCCTTCTTCCATTGGTGGTCAGTGTAGTTCCCTCTTACATATTAGTGTTAAGCCCCATACACACGGTCGGACTTTTTCATCAATTTGGTCCGATCGGACAAGGTTGTTGAAAAATCAGACCGTGTGTAGGCACCATCGGACAGTGTTCGTCGGTTTGTCCGTCGGACAAAGTCTTATCTCCTGCTGGAAAGATTTCCCATCAACCCGGTCCGATCACACCAAATCCGAGCGTGTGTACGCTTGTCCGACCGGACAAAGTGCTACGCATGCTCAGATCACATTACAAGACCAAAGCTATTGGCTACTAGCCTCTACGTAGTCCCGTCGTAGGCAACAAACGTCACCACGTTCAGAATGATCGGATTTTCCGACAACTTTGTCCGATCGTGTGTACGCAAAACCAACATCAGACAAAGTATGACGGACATGGTCCGACGGACCTGGTCCACGGATTGTCCGCGCGTGTGTATGGGGCTTTAGAGTTACAGGGAGGGTGTGTGTTGGAGTTTTATGCATTATTAGTGTTACAGGGAGGATTAGGGGGAGGATTCATTTTAGGGTTAAATGTCACAGAGGGTTAGTGTAAGGGTTACAAAGAGGATTCGTGTTACAGGCAGGGTTAGTGTAATGGTTATAGGGAGTGTTAGTTTTACAGGGAAGGTGAAAGTTGGGGTTACATATGGGGGTTAGTGTAATGCGGCGTACACACGAAGGGACAATCCCGCGGGATTATCCTCTGGACTGAAGTCCAGCGGATAATCCCCTCGTGTGTGGGCGCCGGCGGACTTTTTGGCGCCAAAGTACGGCGGACTAAAGTTTGAAGTTTTGTTTTCAAATTATCCGCTGGACTTGGCAGTCCAGCGGATAATCCCGCCGTTAGTGGGCAAGTCCGCGGGACTTTTGAAATGAACGGACTTGCCGCTCATCGGCAAGTCCGTTCATTTAGCACGTGACTTCAGGTTACGTAGCTAGCGTAGGCAGTAAATGCCGCCGCGCTAGCTCCGTGACCTGGCATGGATTTAAAGGGACTCCCCACGCCGAAAAAACGGCGTGGGGGTTCCCCCCAAATCCATGTCAGACCCTCATCCGAGCACGCAGCCTGGCAGGCCAGGAAAGGGGTGGGGACGAACGAGCCCCCCCCCCTCCTGAGCCGTACCAGGCCGCGTGCCCTCAACATGGGGGGTGCCCTGGGGAAAGGGGGGCCGTGCGGCCCCCCCACCCCAAAGCACCTTGTCCCCATGTTGATGAGGACAAGGGCCTCTTCCCGACAACCCTGGCCGTTGGTTGTCGGGGTCTGCGGGCGGGGGCTTATCGGAATCTGGGAGCCCCCTTTAATAAGGGGCCCCCCAGATACCGGCCCCCCACCCTATGTGAATGAGTATGGGGTACGATGTACCCCTACCCATTCACCTAAGGTGTAAAATGTAAAGTAAAAAAAAACACCCACACTTTTGAAAAAATAGTTTATTGCACTGCTCCGGGGGTCTTCTTCCGTCTTGGGGGTCTTCTCGCCGGACTCCCCCGCCATTTACCAAGCTCTTTTACCGAGCGAGGGGAGTCCGGCTACCTTCTTCGTCGCCGCCGTCGTCTGGGGGTCTCGATCCGCCTTCGGGGGTCTTCTTCCGTCTTGGGGGTCTTCTCGCCGGACTCCCCCGCCATTTACCAAGCTCTTTTACCGAGCGAGGGGAGTCCGGCTACCTTCTTCGTCGTCGCCGCCGTCGTCTGGGGGTCTCGATCCGCCTTCGGGGGTCTTCCGGGGGTCTCTTCTGTTCTTGCGGCGGTCGTCGTCTTCCGCGCCGCCGGCGCCTTCCCCTTCTTCTTGTCCTTCTTGTTCTTCTTCTTCTTCCAATGTTGACCCGTCGCTGTCTCTGCCCGGAATGCCTGTGCCGATCTGCGCTCGGACTTATATAGGGACATGGGGGACAGGGTCACATGCACATGTCACATGGTGACCCCGCCCCCTTGTGTTGTCACAGTCCCGGAGGATGCTGGGACTGTGACATCGCAAGGGGGCGGGGTCACCATGTGACATGAACATGTGACCCTGTCCCCATGTCCCTATATAAGTCCGAGCGCAGATCGGCACAGGCATTCCGGGCAGAGACAGCGACGGGTCAACATCGGAAGAAGAAGAAGAACAAGAAGGACAAGAAGAAGGACAAGGCGCCGGCGGCGCGGAAGACGACGACCGCCGCAAGAACAGAAGAGACCCCCGGAAGACCCCCGAAGGCGGATCGAGACCCCCAGACGACGGTGGCGACGACGAAGAAGGTAGCCGGACTCCCCTCGCTCGGTAAAAGAGCTTGGTAAATGGCGGGGGAGTCCGGCGAGAAGACCCCCAAGACGGAAGAAGACCCCCGAAGGCGGATCGAGACCCCCAGACGACGGCGGCGACGAAGAAGGTAGCCGGACTCCCCTCGCTCGGTAAAAGAGCTTGGTAAATGGCGGGGGAGTCCGGCGAGAAGACCCCCAAGACGGAAGAAGACCCCCGGAGCAGTGCAATAAACTATTTTTTCAAAAGTGTGGGTGTTTTTTTTTTTACTTTACATTTTACACCTTAGGTGAATGGGTAGGGGTACATCGTACCCCATACTCATTCACATAGGGTGGGGGGCCGGTATCTGGGGGGCCCCTTATTAAAGGGGGCTCCCAGATTCCGATAAGCCCCCGCCCGCAGACCCCGACAACCAACGGCCAGGGTTGTCGGGAAGAGGCCCTTGTCCTCATCAACATGGGGACAAGGTGCTTTGGGTGGGGGGGCCGCACGGCCCCCCTTTCCCCAGGGCACCCCCCATGTTGAGGGCACGCGGCCTGGTACGGCTCACGAGGGGGGGGGGGCGCTCGTTCGTCCCCACCCCTTTCCTGGCCTGCCAGGCTGCGTGCTCGGATGAGGGTCTGACATGGATAATCCCGCGGGATAGTCCCTTCGTGTGTACGCGGCATTAGGGAGGGTTAGTGTTGGGGGGGGGGTTACAGGGAGATTTAGTGTTAGGGTTACAGGGAGGGTTAGTGTTAGGGCTACATGATAGGAAGGGTTAGTGTTGGGGTTACAGCGAGGGTTAGTGTTAGTTATCTGCATAGTTAGTGTTAGGGTTACAGGGATGATTCATTTTAGGGCTACATGTTAGGAAGGGGATAGTGTTAGGGTTACAGGGAGGGTTAGTGTTAAGGTTACATGTTTGGGAGGGTTAGGGTTACATGTTAGGAAGGGAATACTGTTAGGGTTACAGGGATGATTCATTTTAGGGTTACATGTTAGGAAGGGGATAGTGTTAGGGTTACAGGGAGGGCTACTGTTAGGGTTACATGTTAGGGAGGGTTAGTGTTATGGTTACAGGGAGGGTTAGTGTTAAGGTTACCTGTTAGGGAGGGTTAGTGTTACATGTTAGGAAGGGAATAGTGTTAGGGTTACAGGGAGGGTTAGTGTTAGGGTTACATTTTAGGAAGGGAATAGTGTTAGGGTTACATGTTAGGAAGGGGATAGTGTTAGGGTTACAGGGTGGGTTAGTGTTAGGGTTACATGGAGGTTTAGTGTTAGGGTTACAGGGTGGGTTAGTGTTAGGGTTACATGGAGGTTTAGTGTTAGGGTTACAGGGTGGGTTAGTGTTAGGGTTACATGGAGGTTTAGTGTTAGGGTTACAGGGTGGGTTAGTGTTAGGGTTACATGGAGGTTTAGTGTTAGGGTTACAGTATGGGTTAGTGTTAGGGTTACATGGAGGTTTAGTGTTACATGTTAGGAAGGAGATAGTGTTAGGGTTACGGGGAGGTTTAGTATTAGGGTTACATGGAGGTTTAGTATTAGGGTTACATGGAGGTTTAGTGTTAGGGTTACAGGGTGGGTTAGTGTTAGGGTTACATGGAGGTTTAGAATTAGGGTTACAGGGAGGGGATAGTGTTAGGGTTACATGGAGGTTTAGTGTTAGGGTTACATGTTAGGAGGGGTATAGTGTTAGGGTTACAGGGAGGGTTAGTGTTGGGGCTTCAAGGTAGGTTAGAGTAAGTGTACATATTAGGGTTATGGGTTGATTATGGGCGGGCAATGAAGGGGATACGAGTGATTGAGAACTATGCGTTGGGCATCGCACCATAAAAAAACAAACAACTCCGATATTCCGGCACCAATTCAAATAAGGAAGAATAAGTGTCGCTCTCCCTGTGACACACCATATATAATATATAATATATTTCCATCGTTCGCTGACCCTCCGATCCGCCATGTAGGGACTCCCAGGAATAGGACGTTGCGCCGGCTGAAGAGCAGCGAGCCAAATGCAGCACCAATGTCTGCAATCTGCCCTCCACCTTCACCCGCAGCATCGACCCTGAACCCCCCCCCCCCCCCACCGGGCACGCCGATCCCTAATGTGAGCGCCCTGTAGTCGTCAGCGCCCGGCGCTCGTGTGTACGTAGCCTAACATGCGACTCCCCCCCCCCGTCCACCGATCGCTCCATAGATCGCTCCATAGATCGCTTCATAGATCGCTCCATAGATCACTGCCAGGTGATCTGGATACAAACAAGCAGAGTGATCTCCAGACAATGCAGCGCGCGGGTGTGTGCGCCCGCCGAGCCGAGGAGCGTCAGAGTTTGTAAAGAGGTAAGCGGACAATTTTTTATTTTTTTTGTACAATGTTGTTTGGGGGGGTTTAGAAAGTGGGGGGTTGGGGAGGAGTTGGGACTATTTGTGTCCTTTCTGCGGCGATCGGTAATTTTCTGTGTGGCGGTTCCACGCACGCAGCGGATTAAATGAGGGATTGTTATGTCACACAGAGGGGAGGGCGCTGACAATGGAGAGTCTGTCCTTCCCCCGGTGGAGGGGGACTCAGGGTGACATGTTGGAGAGGGAGGGGGGGGGGTCGTTATTTTCGCACTGACAGTCCAAGGGGGCGGGCCCCGCTCCTTTAATCACTTTTGCATAGAACGGCGTGGATTCCGCCCCTCGCACACCCAGGCCTCCGCCATCGCTCGGCGCTCCTTCCTGCGTGTTTGCCTGGGATTAACCCTTCCCGCGTCACCGCATGGCCGGCTGCCTGACGTTCCGCTAGTTTCGTCGAAATCGATACGGCTGGAACCTTCGCCATATTTCTTTTTCTTTTTTTACACCCAACTTTGGCTCTTTTTTTTTTTTTTTAATGGATCTTATTTAACCCCTTGCTTACTGGGCACCTAAAACCCCCCTCCTGCCCAGACCAATTTTCAGCTTTCAGCAATGACGCACTTTGAATGACAATTGCGCGGTCATACAACGCTGTACCCAAATGAATAGATTTTTTGTTAATTTTTTTTTTAAAAAGACCGATTTAAAAAAAAAAAAATACAAAACCTGTTTATATTTTGTTAATGAATTTTGCAAACAGGTCATTTATGTACGCTGATTAAGGCTGCGCTTATGGGCACTGATAGGCTGCACTGATGGGCACTGATGGGCACTGATAAGGCGGCATTGCTGGGCACTGATAAGGTGGCACTGGTGGGCACTTATAGGTGGCACTGGTGGGCACGGATAGGCGGCACTGGTGGGCACTGTAGGGCATTGATAGGTGGCAGTGATGGGCACTGATGGGTGGCAGTGATGGGCACTGATCAGCACTGTTAGGTGGCACTGATGAGGCACTGATTGGCACCACTGGTGGGCATTAAAAGGTGGCATTTGTGGGCACTAATAGGTGGCCCTGATGTACTGTGGGCACTGATTGGTGGGCACTAGAGATGTGCGCCGTCAATAAATTAGTTTTGTTTCATTCCGTTCCATTTCGTATTAAAATGAATTCGTATTTCGTAATTCGTGTCCAAAATTTAGTCCGAAATACGAATTATTGTTAGGTTTGTTAACTTTTCGTAACAATTACGAATGTTTGTTATGATGAATTTATCATTATGAGGGGCTCCCACCATCCCTGTGCTGTACCCATTATGAGGGGCTCCCACCATCCCTGTGCTGTGATCATTATGAGGGGCTCCCACCATCCCTGTGCTGTGCTCATTATGAGGGGCTCCCCCCATCCCTATGCTGTGCTCATTATGAGGGGCTCCCACCATCCCTGTGCTGTGCCCATTATGAGGGGCTCCCACCATCCCTGTGCTGTGCTCATTATGAGGGGCTCCCCCCATCCCTGTGCTGTGCCCATTATGAGGGGCTCCCACCATCCTGTGCTGTGCCCATTATGAGGGGCTCCCCCCATCCCTGTGCTGTGCCCATTATGAGGGGCTCCCACCATCCCTGTGCTGTACCCATTATGAGGGGCTCCCATCATCCCTGTGCTGTGCCCATTATGAGGGGCTCCCACCATCCCTGTGCTGTGCTCATTATGAGGGGCTCCCCCCATCCCTGTGCTGTGCCCATTATGAGGGGCTCCCACCATCCCTGTGCTGTGCCCATTATGAGGGGCTCCCACCATCCCTGTGCTGTGCCCATTATGAGGGGCTCCCACCATCCCTGTGCTGTGCTCATTATGAGGGGCTCCCCCCATCCCTGTGCTGTGCCCATTATGAGGGGCTCCCACCATCCCTGTGCTGTGCCCATTATGAGGGGCTCCCCCATCCCTGTGCTGTGCCCATTATGAGGGGCTCCCACCATCCTGTGCTGTGCCCATTATGAG
Source organism: Lithobates sylvaticus (assembly GCA_028564925.1). Taxonomy (NCBI): domain Eukaryota; kingdom Metazoa; phylum Chordata; class Amphibia; order Anura; family Ranidae; genus Lithobates; species Lithobates sylvaticus. The sequence continues at coordinate 223,638,061 of CM053033.1, forward strand.
GGGCTCCCCCCATCCCTGTGCTGTGCCCATTATGAGGGGCTCCCACCATCCCTGTGCTGTGCCCATTATGAGAGGCTCCCACCATCCCTGTGCTGTGCTCATTATGAGGGTCTCCCACCATCCCTGTGTTGTGCCCATTATGAGGGGCTCCCACCATCCCTGTGCTGTGCCCATTATGAGGGGCTCCCACCATCCCTGTGCTGTGCTCATTATGAGGGGCCCCCACCATCCCTGTGCTGTGCTCATTATGAGGGGCTCCCACCATCCCTGTGCTGTGCCCATTATGAGGGGCTCCCACCATCCCTGTGCTGTGCTGTGCCCATTATGAGGGGCTCCCACCATCCCTGTGCTGTGCTTATTATGAGGGGCTCCCACCATCCCTGTGCTGTGCCCATTATGAGGGGCTCCCACCATCCCTGTGCTGTGCTCATTATGAGGAGCTCCCACCATCCCTGTGCTGTGCTCATTATGAGGGGCTCCCCCCATCCCTGTGCTGTGCTCATTATGAGGGGCCCCCACCATCCCTGTGCTGTGCCCATTATGAGGGGCTCCCCCCATCCCTGTGCTGTGCCCATTATGAGGGGCTCCCACCATCCCTGTGCTGTGCTCATTATGAGGGGCTCCCACCATCCCTGTGCTGTGCTGACTTCCTGGGTTTTTAACTTTTAGGTTCGTTAACTTTTCGTAACAATTACAAATGTTCGTTAGGAATTTGGATCCGAAATTCGTAAACAAAATTTTGTATTTCGTACAGAATTCGGGAAGCCTAGCAATTCGTATTTTGGATCCTCCCGAATGTACGAATTTACGGAAATTCGTACAAAACGAATCGCACTTGTCTAGTGGACACTGTGGGCACTGATTCGTGGCACTGATTGCTGGCATTGGAAGGCGGTACTGGCAGGCACAGAGGCTTTTCCTCTTCGGGACGGAGGGCCACCCAACGATCGCTGTAAACAAAGACAAGACAATGTAACTTGACAATGTAAACAAAGCAGATCCCCATTCTGTCAGGGGAGTAGAGAGAGATCGTCTGTTCCTAGTGATCAGGAACAGCGATCTCTCTCCTCCTCCTGTCAGTCCCCTCCCCCTACAGTTAGAAACACCTCCCAGGGAACAAATTTAACCCCTTGACCGCCCCCTAGTGTTAAGCCCTTCCCTGCCAGTGACATTTATACAGCAACTTTTAGCACTGATCGCTGTATACATGTCAATGGTCCCAAAAAAAGTGTCAAAAGTGTCCGATCTGTCCGCTGCAATGTCGCAGTCCCGCTACAAATCGCAGCCATTACTAGTAAAAAAAAAAAATAATAATATTAATAAAAATGCCATAAATATATCCCCTATTTTGTAGACACGATAACTTTTGCGCAAACCAATCAATATACTCTTATTGCGATTTTTTTTTTTTTTATGGAAAAGAATACATATATAAGAATAAATATATTGGCCTAAACTGATGAAGACATTTTCTTTTTTTTTTTATATTTTTTCTTTTTTTTGGATATTTATTATAGCAAAAAGTAAAAAATATTGTTTTTTTTTTTTTTTCAAAATTGTTGGCCTTTTTTTGTTTATATAAAAATAATAACCGCAGAGATGATCAAATACCACCAAAAGAAAGCTCAATTTGTGGGGAAAAAAGGACATCAATTTAGTTTGGGTACAGAGTCGCGAGAACGCGCAATTGTCAGTTAAAGCGACGCAGTGCCGTATCGCAAAAAAAAAATGGCCCGGTCAGGAAGTGTGTAAATTCTTCCATGGGCTGAAGTGGTTAATGCGTCGCTGCGACACCACGCGACTTGGCGCGCGGGAAAATGCTCCGCTTGCGCCGCTGCCAGTGACGCCTCATGAATGCAGGACGTTTTGCAAAGCCTGTCCTGCTTTTTTTTTTGTTTACGCTTGTAAAAGTGTGTAAGGCGTTTTAGGCGCATTTTACAGCCGTCAAACACTTGGGGGGCGTTAATTAATTTCATTGTTCCAGAATAATAATGAATTCTGGCCGTTGAAATGAATGAATTGTCAAGTGCTAAACGCACCCTAGCGTTAAGGCTCGGTTCACACCAACGCACAGAAATCACTGCGTTTCCTGCATCAAAAAATCCGATTGCCTCTCGGGAGGATCAGGAAGGAATTTTTTCCCCTGCTGTGGCAAATTGGAGAATGCTCTGCTGGGGTTTTTTCGCCTTCCTCTGGATCAACTGTTGGTATAAACTTGGGTATATGGGATTGTATGAGATTATTTTTTATTTTTTATGGTTGAACTGGATGGACTTGTGTCTTTTTTTCAACCTGACTAACTATGTAACATTTTGCCCGCATAGCAATCGCACTGTTCCTGCGATCTGCTGCTGCGGGTGTCAATTTAAAAGTTAAAGTGGAGGGCCCACAAAAAAAAATTTAAAGTCAGCAGCTACAAATACTGCAGCTGCTGCCTTTTAATAATCGGACACTTACCTGTCCCGGGGTCCAGCGATGCGAGGGAACGAAGCCCCGCCCATTCCCCGCTCCGCTCGCGGCGCCGGCATTCTTAATGTGGGCACCCGGCTGTGGCTTCACAGCCGGGCACCCACTGCGCATGCGTGAGCGGCGCCGTGCGGCGTGATTCGACGCTCGCTCATCTGGGACACATGACAGGTCCCAGGTGACTGTGCGGCGCCTAGGGGAAGTGACTTCAGTTGCTGGGCACTGAAGGTGGCAGACTACGAGGGACCCCCTAGCAACAGGCATTTAGAGGTGAGTAAAAAATAATTTTTTTCCAATTATTTTTTTTTACATTTTTTTATGATTTTATGATTTATGATTTATGATTATTTTTTTCACATTTTTTTATGATTTTTAAGCCAATTTTTTTTTTTTGGTGGCAACACCACTTTAACGACTATTTATTTTTTTTTATTATTTTTTTTTACATTTTTTTATGATTTTTAAGCCAATTTTTTTTTTTTTTTTGGTGGCAACACCACTTTAACGACACCCCAAAAAAGCAGGTCACAGAACGCAGTGCCTTTGTTAGAATCAGATCTCATGGGTATAGAACATCCAATGCGATAGGATTTCAGTGCACTTTTTTTTCAGGCGGATGCAGCGGGATTTGAGTCATGCGGAATGATGGAGTCAAATCACAAAGCACAGGATTGCATGTGATTTGCGCAAGAAAAAAGCTGTGTGATTCCTGTACGAATCAAATGCGAAGTGACACATTGTGAACCTAGTCGCATCAATAGTCCCACTGGAAATCGCATGAAAATCACATTAGAACAGTAGGAAGTCATGGCAAAAAATCTAAATGCAATACGAATGCAGCAATAACGCATTAAAAATTGCATACCGTGTGATGCATTTACAAGCGTCAAGCGTTTTTTTTTTTTGTTTTGTTTTGTTTTTTGCTGTTCCTGGACGCACTGGCAGCGTTTTATTTTAGTTTTTTACGAATGTACTAATGAAGAAAATCCGAAAAAACGAAAACGAACGAAAAAATTCGTACATTCATAACTTTTTTTTTTTGTTGAATTGGTAATTTTCCGTGTCTCTTACAATGGTGCTACTAAACGTGCTTCGAATGGATTGAACAAATGGATTCGTACCTTTTTTTTCGATTCGTAACTTTTATTTTTTCGATTCGTAACTTTTTTTTTTTTTTTTTTGATTTGTAATTTTCCGTGTCTCTATTGAACAAAAAAATTCGTACATTCGTAACTTTTTTTTCGATTCGTAACTTTTTTTTTCGATTCGTAACTTTTTTTTTCGATTCGTAAATTATTGAAATGTAATAATAGCATACACATTACATAAAATTATGAATAATGCTTCAAATTACGAATCTACGAATGTACGAATAAATACGAATGCGTCCGAAAATTAAACTAACGAAAAAACGAATCAACGAAAAAATCAACGAATGTACGAATCGTTACGAATACGAACACCGACGACTTACGAATGTACGAATCGTTACGAATCAACGGAAACAAAAAAAACGAAACGAAAAAAAAAAAAAAACGATTTTTTTTTGGAAACGAAAAAAACGAAACAAAAAAAAACAAATTTTTTTGTTGTGCACATGTCTACTACATTGTAACAACTTACACCTGGCTGGATCAGTTAACTTGAGGGCACGAGGAGGACAGACAGGAAAAACAGGAAAAACAGGAAAAAAAGGAACCAGAAGGGCCCCCAGCAGATTGCGGATCCTGGTGTTCGGGGCCCGGTGATCATGTGATCGTGTAGTCAACAAAGCTATTATGAATGAATTCATTCATAACAGCTGTGTTTCCTAAGCTATGATTGGCCCACAGCTATCGCATGATACCTGGGCCAATCACAGCACCCTGTACCATGTGATTAGCTGCAGCCAATCACAGATCACTAGTGATGACAGCTGTCATAAATGTAACTCATTCATGACAGGTGAAAACTTTGCTGTTACAGTGATCATCATTGTAACAGCAACGTGTAAAAACAAATAAATAAAATTAAATAAAAAAAAAAATCCCTGAGCACAAATTTTATTTGGGTGCAGCACGGTATGACCGCACAATTGCCAGTTAAAGTAGCGCTGTGCTGAATGGCTAAAAATGTCCTGGTCATTATGAAGGGGGTAAAACCTTCCGGAGCTGAAGCAGGTATAAAACGTAAAACACAATAATTCTACAGCTGAACTTTGGTTTACGAGTAACGCGGTTAACGAGCGTTTTTAAAGACGAGCAACTTTTTTGTTTTTAACTCGGTTTTCGAGGGTTGTTTCGCAAAACGAGCAGAATTCAAGCTAATGGGCGGTGCAGTACCGCATTTTAAAGTGGAGGGCCACCCTGAAAAACAAAACTTGATAAAAATGTTAATAATTAAAAAAAATGATTTTTTTTTACTTACCAGAAATGGCTGTTGCTAGGCAGATCGTCCTAATCTGCCTCTTCCTGTTCCTCGGAGCTGTTCTGTCTTCTTCTCCTAGCGCCGCCTTCTAGTGAATGGGGCGCGGTGTGTTATGGGAACTGTGTGTCCCACAACACATCGCCCGTTCCCCATTCACAAAACGTCGCGCGACGACTCGCGCATGCGCAGTAGGAAACGGGCAGCGATCGCTGCCTGTTTCCCTTACTGAGGATGGCGGCGCTGGGACCGGAGCGCCGAGGGACATCTCGGCCTCCACGACCGACATCGCGGGCGCCCTGGGAGGGTAAGTGTACTTATTATTTTTTTTTAGCTGAAACACCGATTTAACTGTCCGGATCCATGTGCCAAAGGCACCCTCCAACAGGATCATTCCACAACTATTTTCACTAGCAGCCCTGATGAAGGGGGAGCCTCTAGTCAGCCGAAACACGTTGGCCTCTTTTTATTGCAGAAACTTTAAAAAGAATACAAATTAATTATTTCTTTGATCACATGGCCCTCCTTTGTCCTCATTTCTTCTACAGGTACATTTATTTGGCTCCACTGTAATCAGAGGAGCAGGGGGGTTGAGTAATTAATTAGAGCTGCTCAGTGTTTCACAGGCTGCTGCTCTGTTGCTTCCCCCTGTCTTCTAGAACTATAGCGGGAGGAGGAACAGGACATGCAGCCTGAATATTTATAGGACTTGAGCCAATCCCTGGGGAGGTGTGCCCAGTAGGTGGCGAGAGAGCCTATATTAAGTCTAATGCGGCGTACACGCGGTCAGAATTTCTGATGGAAACAGTCCGATGGGAGCTTTTCATCGGATTTTCCGACCGTGTGTATGCCCATCGGTCTTTTTCTGTCGGCATTTCCGACGGACTTTGAATTGAGAACCCGGTCTCAATTTTTCAGACGGAAAACCTTTCTATCCGATTTTCCGATCGTGTGTATGCAATTCCGACACGCAAAATTCCGACGCATGCTCGGAAACAATTCGACGCATGCTCGGAAGCATTAAACTTCCCTTTTATAGTGCTGTCGAACGTGTTTTATGCCGCTGTGTTACAGACCGTCGGAATTTGGTGCGACCGTGTGTAGGCAAGACAGTTTGAGCGAAATTCCGTCGGAATTCCGACGGGAAAACCATCAGAGCTTTTTCCGACGAGAATTCCGACCGTGTGTACGCGGCATAAGGCCTGAGCAGCAGGTTGCAATGTGCCTTGGAGCAATCCCTGGTACAGGAGGACCTTAGAAGAAGCTTTTAAGAAGACACAGAGGTCCCATCTAGGCTTAGCTGGGGGGGGCCTATTTGCTAGATAAATTTAGTTCGCTCCACTTTAATCAGAGGAGCAGGGGATCGATTAATTAGGGCTGCTCAGTGTTTCACAGGCTGCTGCTCTGTTACATCCCCTTTTCTTCTAGAGGATTCTAGAACCATAGTGGGAGGAGGAACAGGACATGCAACCTAAATTTATTGGGACTCCATCCAATACCTGGGGAGGTGTGCCCAGTAGGTGACGGGGTGGCCTATAAATAGTCTGAGGCCTGAGCAGCAGGTTGCAACGTGCCTTGGTCCAGTCCTGCAAGAGGAGACCCCTGTGCAGGGGGCTTCTGTCCCTGGTACAGGACCTCAGAAGAAGCTTTTATGAAGACACCGAGGTCCAGCTAGGCTCAGCTTAGGGGGGGCCTATTTGCAAGTTCAAGTCCAAGGACCAAGTTGGGTCTGGAGAAGTTCAATGGAGAGAGCCAGGAGGAAGTTGGTGGGCAATAGTCCATCTGTCCTATGATAGTGTGAGTCTATCCCATGCTCCCTATTATCCAAGTTCATTGTTCCCAATAAATACCCCAAAAGAAACCCCAAGACTGCTCTTTGGAGGAATGCCAAAAATGCCATGTGCCTGGCTGTGTGTGCTGTAAGGAGGAAATATGACCAAAGCAGCTCCTTGTTTGTGTAGGTTTCCTCCAAACCCAATTGTATCATCCCTAAACCCAAAAATATGCTCATAGGTTGATTTTTTTATGCAACCAAACTGTCCTCACAGTATGTATGAGGGACGTCAGGTTACAAGGTCATTCTGGTGTGTTATTTTTATTTTAATAGTTTAATGCAGGGGTCTCCAAACGTTCTAAATAACGGGCCAGTTTACTGTATTTCAGACTTTACGAGGGCCGGACAGTGGTCAGTGGGAGTAGAAGGTCCCGACGTCGGTGGGAAAAAAATAATTGCCCCATTGTTGGTTTCAGTGGGAGTAATTGTGCCCCATCATTGGTATCATTGTACCCCATCGTTGGTGTCAGTGTTAGGAATTGTGCCCCTTCGTTGATGTCAGTGGGGGGAATTGTACCCCATCATTGGTGTCAGTGGGAGGAATTGTGCCCCATCGTTGGTGTCAGTGGGAGGAATAGTGCCCCATCATTGGTGTCAGTGTTAGGAATTGTGCCCCATCTTTGATGTCAGTGGGAGGAATTGTGCCTCATTGTTGGTGTCAGTAGGAGGAATTGTGCCCCATCATTTGTGTCAGTGGGCGGAATTGTGCCCCATCATCAGTGGTAGCTGGTGCTCAAAATTTTTTTTTTTGGGGGAGGGGGGGCAAACAAACTAAAAAATTCTGAAAAAAAAACCCCCATCAAATTCAGCCTCACTGTACCATCAAACGCAGACACTGTGCCCATCAATTGCCACCACTATGCCATCAAACGCAGCCACTGTGCCATCAAATGCAGCCACTGTGCCCATCAATTGCTGCCACTGTGCCATCAAACGCAGCCACTGTGCCCATCAAATGCAGCCACTGTGCCATCAAATGCAGCCACTGTGCCCATCAATTGCCAGCACTGTGCCATCAAATGCAGCCACTGTGCCATTAAATGCAGCCACTGTGCCCCATAAAATGCAGCGACTGTGCCCATCAATTGCCACCACTGTGCCATCAAACGCAGCCACTGTGCCATCAAACGTAGACTCTGTGCCCCATAAAATGCAGCCACTGTGCCCATCAATTGCTCCCACTGTGCCATATCAAATGCTGCCAGTGTGCCCCCTGCCAGCCCGCCGTCTGCACAGTTTGGAGACCACTGATTTAATGGTTCAACTTTTCTCTTCAGTTTTGGGGAAAGTGCAGAACATTGGTAGAGGGAGATTCCAACAGTGCTTCTTACCAAAATATTTATGTTCCCTGTACAAGCACATTCTCCCAGTACTACATATATAGTATATAGCGTACTTTTTTGTATATACATCCTGTGCTGGAGAAGTATGCCGTCCGCTGTCATGTTCTAGGACAGGCCCGTAGGATATCTCCATATTTTAAACAGGAGGGAGAATGGACAATTTTTCTGTTAAATCTTTCCATGTGGAAATGACTCTCTCCCTTTTTTTTGGGCAGAAAAGGACGGGGGGCACTTACCTCCTTAGATTCAAAACATTGTATATGGAGGGCTACCCCCACAGGAGCCGCTAGATAGGATGTGTCCTCTGTTCTTTGCCGCAACCTTCTCAAGAACCTCAACCCCTCCGACACACCAGGTTGAGTGTAGAAACGTACAATATCACAGGAAATCACTGAAAGTAATACTTAGTACCCAATAGTAGTGCTATATCAAAGAAAACAGGTGCCAAACCAGGTAATAAAGGCAAACTGCGGCGGGACAATCGCGGCCGCGCAGTTTTGCTAGGACACGGCACAACCCTGATCTCTGTAAAGAACTGTGGCTCTTTAACCATGTGATCGGCTGTGTCCAATCACAGCCAGTCACATGTAAACGCGGAGATGCCCGTAATCGTCTCTCATCGCCTCACACTGACGGAGTGTGTGTTGAGGAGAGCCAATCAGCGGCATCTCCTCCCAGGGGACATTGAGACATGTAATCAGGGCACTGATCATCAGTGCCCTGATTACAATAAAGTGCCACCAGTGCCAGCAATCAGTGCCCACCAGTGCCAGCAATCAGGACTCACAAGTGCCACAAATCAGTGCCCATTAGTGATGCCAGTCAGTGCTGGCTATCAGTGCCGCCTGTCAGTACTGCCCATTAATGCCCATCATTGGTGCCCATCAATGCCCATCAGTGCCAACTATCCGTGCCACCTATCAGTGCCCACTAGTGCTGCCTATCAGTGCCCACCAGTGCCACCTATCAGTGCCCACCAATGCCACCTATCAGTGCCCACCAGTGCCACCTATCAGTGCCCAATAGTGCTGCCTATCAGTGCCCACAGGTGCCACCTATCAGTGCCCACCAGTGCCACCCATCAGTGCCGCCTATCAGTGCTCATTGGTGCCACCTATCAGTGCCCATAAGTGCAGCATATTAGTGCATCCTCATCAGTACCCACCAGTGCAGCCTATCAGTGCCCACCAGTGCCACCCATCAGTGCCACCTATCAGTGATCATTAGTGCCACATATCAGTGCCCATAAGTGCAGCATATTAGTGCCTCCTCATTAGTGCCCATCAGTGCAGCCTAACAGTGCCCATCAGTGCCGCCTCATCGGTGCAGCCTATCAGTGCCACCTCATCAGCGCACATCAGTGAAGGAGAAAAATTACTTATTTACAAAGTTTACTGACAGAAACTAAGAAAAACTTTTTTTATTTTCCTGGCCATGGGTGGGGTTAGCAGCGTCCCGGGATCCAGGACCATCCTGGAAAGTCATTCATTGCAGGGATCAGCATGTATTTAGAGGAGGGCGTCTAGGCAGGACCAGCCAGTAAAGTGTCCATGTTGGGTGGTCCCCTCATATTGAAAGGCAGGTCTGGGTGGGACCAACCCACAGACTGGGTGTGATTTGGGCATGCCCACCTGGAAAGTGGGTGGACTAAATGCTGAACGTGGGTGGGGTTAGCAGCGTCCCGGGATCCGGGACCATAATGTTGGTGGTGATGCCAGAGTACATTCTAAATGAATGAGCTCATTTTTATGGCTCTGATGCTTTTCCCTCAGCACTTTACAGAGAGAAAACACTGAACCATTCACATCATTCCCTGGCCTGAAGGCGAATGCAATCCCATTGGCAGTCATCGGCTCTTTCTATTTATAGATTTGGCACCAACCAAAATCTAGGGGGGCGGTTAGAACCTGTACTGGGCTTTTATTTCTGTTACCCCTCCGGTGAGATTTCCCCCTCACCTACTTGATTCCAGGACAAGAAATAAGGACAACTGAGGGGGGTCACCAAGACAGGAGGACGCCAGCAGAAACTTTAGACTCCGTTCACACTAGTGCAACTTGTCACTGCGAGAAAGTCGCATCAACGTGGCGCGGAAACGTTTTAAAGTAGCTGCGACTTTAAGACACATTGATTGGAACGGGTGCCATTGAAATCAATTGGCTGTGACTGGCCATAAGACTTTATGCGACTTTGGACACATAAAGTTGCATGACAAGTCGCAGCCCATTGATTTCAATGGTACCCATTCCAATCTAGGCAACTTATATCATGCCTGGGGGGTGTCTATAGTATTCCTGTAAAGTGGCACATTTTTCCCAGTGTTTAGAACAATACCACAGCAAAATGACATTTCTAAAGGAAAAAATGTCATTTAAAACTGCTCGCGGCTGTAATGAATTGTCGGGTCTCGGCAATATAGATAAAACTTATTGAAAAAATCAGCATGGGCGAGCTCCCCCTCCTCCTGAACCATACCAGGCCACATGCCTTCAACATGGGGAGGGTGCTTTGGGGTGCAGTGCATCATGGAGCGATCCGCGGCGCTCGAATTTCCCGCGAACGCCCCGTACGTTCGGTTTGTTTGTTCGATTCGAACATCGGGACCATCCCTAATCGTGCTCAGAATCGCGGTGATTGGTTCCCACGATTCCGGTCGTTCCGTTCTGAGCGGAGCCTTAAAGATGTGGTAGCGACCAATATGAAATTGTAGCAAACCGCGAGATGCTTGTGCGATGCCATTACTTCTTAATGGCACCCCAATCGCGGCGCGTTTTGCCCGCAAATGTGACGCTGCGATCACGGAAAATCGCGGCGCTTGCTGCTTAAAAAGGAGCAGGAGCTTCTTTTGAGCGACAGCATCGAGCGTTGTGATTTGCCACAATTTATCGCGCAAAAATTGCGGTGCGATTGGGGTGCAATTAAGGAGCATTTCCCGCAATTCGGATTGCTCAGGTGTGAACAGAGCCTACTGCAGCAACACCTGCTACACCGCATTTTAACAAAAAATAATTTTGTGGTGCGATTTTGGAGCAGCACCAATTGCGCGGTCGTACTACGTGGCTCCCAAACAAAATTGACGTCCTTTTTTCCCACAAATAGAGCTTTATTTTGGTGGTATTTGGTCACCTCTGCGGTTAAAATTTTTTGCGGTATAAACCAAAAAAAGCGACAATTTTGAAAAAAAACATTTTTTTTTTACTTTTTGCTATAATAAATATCCCCCAAAAATATATAAAAAAACGATTTGTTTCCTCAGTTTAGGCCGATACGTATTGAATCGGCCTTCCTCCGCTCCAAAATTTCGCCCAAGGCGCTCAGGAACAAAATTTTGGCACAGAGCCGTGCACGTTTGGCGGTGCAACTTATTTTTTTGTGTGTTTTGTCGCACAACAATCGCAGCAAAATCGCAGCGCGTTTGGAAGGCTGATTTCAGAGCATTTCGCCCCCTCGACAATCACTGCAATGTCGCACCGCATTTGGGGTACCATTAAGAAATAATGGCATCGCAAATGCCTCCTGCGTTTTGCCGCAAATTTTGGAATCGCAGGCAGAATGGTGCGATTCTGCCCACGATCCCAGTACGCTTAGGTGGGAGCGGAGCCTTATATTTCTATATTCTAGTCTAATGCTGCGTTAATGGTGTTTTTTTTTTAACTGAAAATGCGCGCTAATTTAACCACTTAAGCCCCGAACCATTTGGCTGGCCAAAGACCAGAGCACTTTTTGCGATTCGGCACTGCGTCGCTTTAACTGACAATTGTGCGGTCCTGTGACGTGGCTCCCAAACAAAATTGACATCCTTTTTCCCCACAAATAGAGCTTTCTTTTGGTGGTATTTGATCAACTCTGCGGTTTTGTTTTTTTGCGCTATAAACAAAAAAATAGCGACAATTTTGATAAAAACGCATTATTTTGCTATAATAAATATGCCCCAAAAATATATATAAAAAAAATGTTTCCTCAGTTTAGGCCGATACGTATTCTTCTACATATTTTTGGTTAAAAAAAATCACAATAAGCATTTATTGATTGGTTTGCGCAAAAGTTATAGCGTCTACAAAATAGGGGATAGTTTTATGGCATTTTTATTAATAATTTTTTTTTTTTATTAGTAATGGCGGCGATCAGCGATTTTTATTGTGACTGCGATATTATGGCGGACATATCGGAACACTTTTGGCACTATTTTGGAAACATTGTCATTTATACAGCGATATATCTGCGTGAGGCGGTCGGGAAGCGGTTAACGTGGCATTAAAAAAATTGCAACTACCGCCGTTTTCATCTCCAGGGTCTCTGCTTTCAGAAAATATATCATGTTTGGGGGGGGGGGGGTTGGCGCATCTTCAGGTCTGAAATGTAAAATGTAAAACGCGTGCAAAAACTGGAAAAGAAAACTTGGTGGTGAAGCGGTTAAATCGGAGGACGGCTCACCCCCCTCCCCCCGTGTCCCGCCGAGCCTGCACACGCTCCACCGTTAAGGAGCTCTGAGCCATCGCGCCTTCCTCTTCCCTCCTCTCGTTTCCTCGCTTTGCTGTCTGCCGTTCTCCCTTCACTGACGGAGAGGAAGGATTTCCAACCAATAATAAGTCACCTCCCCCTCCAGCGCAGCTGCTCTCCTCCCCCGACATCATCGCTGCACAGCAACTCCGCGTGACTCATCGAAGAGCAGCGACCCTCCCGACCTACAGCAGCCAATTAGATTTCACCTTCTATGGGAACAACAATGACAGAGAGGACACCGTTTATCACCAGCAGTTATTTAGCCCCTCCTCCAATATAGTGTATTACCTGTTGATCCCGCCTCCAGTCTTGGACAGGTGTACAGGCTCCTCCCCTCATCCCGCTCTCTACTGCACATGTGCAGAATGAAAAAATAAAATAGTTTAGCATCAATTCATTAATTAAGTCATTTTGTTTAGTTCAATTTATTTTCAGAATTGGTTTACTTTCATTTCCTTTATTCGTTTTCAATTCAAATTTTTTCAGAATTCCACCAAAATTTTATTTCGGACAAATTTTCTTCATTTTCTTGAATTTGTTTTGTTTCATTTCCTTTATTCATTTTTGACTTCAATTGGAATTTTCTGAATTCAACCAAATTCAAATACATGCATTCAGAAATTCGAATCGGAATTCGAATTCAAATTTTTCTCAATTCGAATGCGGCTGCCAAATTCTAAGAACTGCAATATGTTTACATTTCATATTAGTTTCCAAATTCAAACTGAATTCAAATAACTCGAATTTCGTTAATTCAGACTAATTTTGTTTCGTTATTACTACATACATCTACTGCATACTACTATACATCCGAATACAGACAAATTCATCCGACTTTCTAATCGAATTTCATTGTTTCGGACAAACTTTGATTCGTTACTTTGGAGGATTCAATTGAATTAAATTCGATCGAATTTGTAAAATTTCAATCGGAATTATAATTCAAATTTGTCTTGATTCGAATGGGGTTGCCACATTTTTCACATCTAAGAACTGCAATATGTTTACATTTCATATTTGTTTCCGAATTCGAATTCGAATTTATTTCAGACTAATTTCCTTTCGTTATTACTATTGTGATTCGGGAATTCGGATACATCCGATTACAGAGAAATTCATCCGAATTTCAAATCGAATTCCATTATTTCGGACGAAGTTCGATTCGTTACTTTGGAGGATTCAATTGAATTCAATTTGATCAAATTTGAAAAATTCGAATCGGCATTCGAATTAGAATTTTTCTCAATTCCAATGTTGCTGCATGATTTGAAATTTCAAATAGAATTTGGTTATTTCAGAAAATTTTGTTTTGTTATTTCCAAATTCGGCTGATGAATTTTTTGCATCTAAAAATTGCAATATGTTTACATTTCGTATTCGTTTCCAAGTTCTAATCGAATTCAAATTTTTGTTTCATTTTTTCCGAGGATTAGTTTACATTTTGTTACTACTGTGATTCAGAATTCGGATACATCCGAATTTCCGAATAAAGAAAAATTCATCTGATTTTTGATTCAAATTTATTTTGGACAAATTTCAATTAGTTATTTTGGAGGATTCGATTTCAATTCAATTAGATCGAATTTGGAAAATTTGAATCAGCATTCAAATTCAAATTTTTCTTGTTTCGAATGCAGCTGTCAAATTTTTCACATCTAGGAATTGCAATATGTTTACATTTCATAATTGTTTCCAAATTCAAACTGAATTCAAATCAAATTCGAATTTTGTTATTTCAGACTAATTTTGTTTCGTTATATATAATGTGATTCGGAATTCGGATACATCGGAATACAGAGAAATTCATCCAAATTTCTAATCAAATTCCGTTATTTCGGAGGAAGTTCAATTAGTTACTTTGGAGGATTCAACTGAATTCAATTCTATCAAATTTGGAAAATTTGAATCGGCATTCAAATTTGAATTTTTCTCGATTCAAATGTAGCTGCTGAATTTTTCACGTCTAAGAATTGCAATAGGTTTACATTTCTTATTAATTTCCAAAGTCTAATCAAATTTAAATTCGAATTTCAATTTGAATTTCGTTATTTCAGGCAAATTTTGTTTTGTTTTTTCCAAAGATTAGTTTACATTCCTTACTATTGTGATTCAGAATTCGGATACATTCGAACTTCCGAATAAAGAAAAGTTCATCTTAATTTCGATTCAAATTTCTTTATTTTGGGCAAATTTTGATCAGTTATTTTGCAGGATTTGATTGGAAAATTTCAATCGGAATTCAAATTCAAATTTTTCTTCATTCGAATGCGCCTGCCAAATTTTAATTTTTTAACAAGAAAGGCTGCCAAATTTTTTACATCTAAGAACTGCAATATGTTTACATTTCATATTCGTTTCCAAATTCGAATTAAAATTTTGTTATTTCAGACTAATTTCGTTTTGTTATTTACAAAGATTAGTTTACATTCCTTACTATTGTGATTTGGAAATTCGGATGCATCCGAATACAGAAAATTTTTGAAAATTCGAATTGACATTCAAATTTGAATTTTTCTTGATTCTAATGGAGTATGGAAGATTCGATTGAATTCAATTAGACCGAATTTGGAAAATTATTCTCGATTCAAATGCAGCTGTCAAAGCTTTCACATCTAAGAATTGCCATATGTTTACATTTACATTCGTTTTCAAATTTCTAATCGAATGTCGTTATTTTGGACAAATTTTGTTTCGTTAAATTAATTTCCGGAATTTGTTTAGTTTCATTTCCTTTATTCATTTTTTTAATGCAATTAGAATTTTTTTAATTCAACCAAGTTCGAACTCAAATTTTTCTTAAATCGAATGCGGCTGCTGAATTTTTCCACATTCAAGAATTGCAATATGTTTACCTTTCATATTCTTTTCCAAATTCGGATCGAATTCGAATTTCAATTTGAATTTCGTTATTTTGGACGAATTTTGATTAGTTATTTCGGAGGATTCAATTGAATTCAATTCAACTGAATTTAAAAAATTCAAATCAGCATTCAAATCTTTCTCGATTAGAATGCTGCTGCCAAATTTTTCACTTCTAAGAATTGCAATATGATTACATTTCATTTTTGCTAGGAGGATTCGATTGAATTCAATTTGACCGAATTTTGAGGGCTCTGGGAGGAGCACCAGGGCAGGGGGCTGTGATGTTTTTCAGTAAAGCCCCTCCCACCAGCCATGATCTGCCTGCATTGCATAGATAAGCACAGAGGCCCAGTGGTGACATCACCGGGTCTAAAATAAAGTCTGTAAAGAGAATGAAAAGGTCTTGGTGATCGTGTAACACGTATGTGCAGGACGGGTTCAACGCCCTAACGCCACATGTATGTGACCAGGGTGGCTGTAGGGTGATCACATTTCATAACTGCTATTCAGGGACCCCCCCAAAAAAAAAATGATTTTCAATACCTTTTTTTGTGACCCCCATAGATTTCACAGGTTCATGCTGGGACCGGTAGTTCTCTACTAGTTGGGGGCAGGGTCACATCTTCAGCTCTGAGGGGTTCATGCTCGGGCCTGTAGTCCGTTACTTGGGATGTGACCCCCCTCCAAAAATTGAAGGACTACAAGTCCCAGCATGAATCCGAGATCTAAGGGTGTGACCCCTTAGATTTTACAGGCCGGGACCTGTAGTTCTTCACTAGTTGGGGGGCGGGGGGGTATCACATCTTCAGCTCTGAGGGGTTCATGCTCGGACCTGTAGTCCTTCACTTTGGGGGGTCACATCCCCAAAAGTGAAGGACTACGAGTCCCAGAATGAATCCCTGAGATCTGAGGGTCATAGATTTTACGGGTTCATGCAGGGACCTGTAGTTCTTCACTAGTTGGGGGGGTGTCATATCTTCAGCTCTGAGGGTTTTGAGATGGGACTTGTAGTCCTTCACATTTGGGGGGTCACCTCCTTAGATATTAGGGGTTCGGGCTGGGACTTGTAGTCCTTCAATTTGGGGGGGGTCACATCCTTAGATATTAGGGGTTCATGCTGGGACTTGTAGTCCTTCAATTTGGGGGTCACATACTTAGATATCAGGAGTTCATGCTGGGACTTGTAGTCTTTCAATTTGGGGGGTCACATCCTTAGATATTAGGGGTTCATAATGGGACTTGTAGTCCTTCAATTTGGGGGGTCACATCCTTAGATATTAGGGGTTCATGCTGGGACTTGTAGTCCTTCACATTTGGGGGGGCACCTCCTTAGATATTAGGGGTTCATGCTGGGACTTGTAGTCCTTCACATTTGGGGGGCACCTCCTTAGATATTAGGGGTTAATGATGGGACTTGTAGTCCTTCACATTTGTGGGGTCACATCCTTAGATATTAGGAGTTTGGGCTGGGACTTGTAGTCCTTCAATTTGTGGGGGTCACATCCTCAGATATTAGGGGTTCATGCTGGGACTTGTAGTCTTTCAATTTGGGGGGTCACATCCTTAGATATTAGGGGTTCATAATGGGACTTGTAGTCCTTCAATTTGGGGGGTCACATCCTTAGATATTAGGGGTTCATGCTGGGACTTGTAGTCCTTCACATTTGGGGGGCCACCTCCTTAGATATTAGGGGTTCATGCTGGGACTTGTAGTCCTTCACATTTGGGGGGCACCTCCTTAGATATTAGGGGTTAATGATGGGACTTGTAGTCCTTCACATTTGGGGGGTCACATCCTTAGATATTAGGAGTTTGGGCTGGGACTTGTAGTCCTTCAATTTGTGGGGGTCACATCCTCAGATATTAGGGGTTCATGCTGGGATTTGTAGTCTTTCAATTAGGGGGGTCACATCCTTAGATATTAGGGGTTCATAATGGGACTTGTAGTCCTTCACATGGGGGGGTCACATCCTTAGATATTGGGGGTTCGTGCTGGGACTTGTAGTCCTTCACATTTGGGGGGTCACATCCTTAGATATTAGAAGTTCGGGCTGGGACTTGTAGTCCTTCAATTTGGGGGGGTCACATCCTCAGATATTAGGGGTTTATGATGGGACTTGTAGTCCTTGACATTTGGGGGGGGGGTCACATCCTTAGATATCAGGGGTTCATGCTGGGACTTGTAGTCCTTCACATTGGGGGGGGCCCTATGTTTCCTTAATGAGTACCATTCATATCTGTGCAATTTTAAAGTAGTTCCTGCACTACTTTTGTGCGCCTCGAGGGCCATAGACTTCAATGTAAACCCTCAAACGTCGCATGAAAGTCGCACCTTCATGATATACATGCAACTTGTGTGCAACTTTGTGGAGCACAAACAATCACTGTTGTGGTCAAATTGGCCAAAGCCAAAGTCGCATCAAAATTGCATCAAACCTGCATCAATTCACACTCTAAAGTTGCAGTGAAAATCGCATGATGGACTCTGATGCGACGTTCATGCGAGTTGAGTGCCACAAACGGCAATGTAAACTCTCAACCGTGGCAAAATGGCAACAAGCGATTTGGCTGCCATTTTGAAGTAAGGGCATCGCAAATCACGTCCCGCGTTTTTTGTTGCGATTCTGGAATCATGGACAGAATCGCGATTCCGGAACGCCAAGGTGTGAATGGTGCCTTCATTTTATTGAGGCGACTGTCAAAGTCAACAGCCAAGTCGCCCCCCCCCCATTGCAAGGTTGCACCAAAGTCACAATGGACAGTCGCAATGGAAATCGCATGACTTTTGGAGTCGCACAAGTGTGAAGGAGCCTTAAGCTAATGGCACAGCGATGCGTACAATAGGTCTGCTCCTATATATACTTTATATGCAAACACTATAAATAGAAACAAACACTATAAATAGAAACAATGTTTCAAAAACATAACGTGTTTACAATTCTTTACATTCACATCACATACCAGGGAGATTTCGCACCAGAAAAATAAGCGCTTGGATTGATTGCGATGGATAACACGAACAGTACAACCTGCAGGAAAGGGCGGTTGGGGCGGGGCTCCCCTGGGGCGTAAGATGTTACTGTGATGGGGGGAGGGGGGTCAGACAACACCTCTTTATTCACCATTAGCACAACCACAGACATCCCTTCCCCGGAGTTCCCTGTACTTTGCCCCCTTCGAGGGACCGTCCTTTCCTTCCCCGCTCTGCCGTGTCACCAGCCCGCCCACAACCACTTCCTGAGCAAACAGAACCATTAAGGCCGCACTAACACGTCTCTGATCCTGTGCGTTGCGTCACGTGTCAGCGCGCATTGCGTTAGCGCTTTAATTTTTTTTTCTTAGATAGGGACAGACCCAAAAATGGGACAGGTAGCATTTTTTTTCTTTTTCTGATGCCGCACGCCACCATGTGCGCTACCGAGAGTTATAGGCTCGGTTCACGCGACTTAAGGTGCGACTTTGCCACGTGCCTTAATTGCGGCTTGCTTGCAACTTCGTTAACAGAAGTCAATGCAAGTCGCCCCAAAGAAGTGCAGGAACCTTTTTGTAAGTCGCTGCGACTTGAGTCGCACCAATTAGAACGGTTCCATTGCAGTTAATGGGGTGCGATTTGTCATGCAACTTTGAACTCTCAAAGTCGTGGCTGTGTAAACCGAGCTAGTGTGCTGCAATGCACGTGCGTCGGAGCTGCATTGGCTTTGTGCATTGGGGGTGCCATTCAAAATGAATAGCGTCACAACAGGCTAATGTGCAATAATGGGCATTGCAGTGACACGCATTAGCACAACATGGCGAATCGCAAAGGTTCTTCACATCAGAGCCCCCCTTCTCATCAAAGCCCCCCTCCTCCTTCACATTAGAGCCCCCTGAGTACATAGAGCCCCTCTTCACATCACAGCCCCCTTCTCATCAGAGCCCCCCTTCTCATCAAAGCCCCCCATTTCTCATCAGAGCCCCCCTTTCTCATCAAAGCCCCCCATTTCTCATAGGCGCCCCCTTTTCTCATCACAGCCCCCCTTTCTCATCAAAGCCCTCCTTTCTCATCACAGCCCCTCTTCTCATCAGAGCCCCCTTTCTCATCAAAGCCCCCCTTATTATCAGAGCCCCCCTTCTCATCACAGAACCCCTTTTACATCAAAGCCCCCCTTTCTCATCACAGCCCCTCTTCTCATCAGAGCCCCCCTTTCTCATCAAAGCCCCCCTTATTATCAAAGCCCCCTTTCTCATCACAGCCCCCATCTCATCACAGAACCCCTTCTCATTACAGCCCCCCTTTTACATCAGAGCCCCCTTTTCTCATCAGAACCCCCCTTTCTCATCAGAGCCCCCCTTTTACATCAGAACCCCCTTTTATCTTCAGAACCCCCCTTTCTCATCAGAACCCCCCTTTCTCATCAAAGCCCCCCTTTTACATCAGAACCCCCTTTTCTCTTCAGAACCCCCCTTTCTCATCAGAGCCCCCCTTTCTCATCACAGCCCCCCCTTTTACATCAGAACCCTCCTTCACATTAGAGCCCCCTAATTACATAGAGCCCCTCTTCACATCACAGCCCCCTTCTCATCAGAGCCCTCCTTTCTCATCAGAGCCCTCCTTTCTCATCAGAGCCCTCCTTTCTCATCAGAGCCCCCCTTTCTCATCAGAACCCCCTTCTCATCAGAGTATGCATGGGGTGTCCCTTCCCTCCAATCAGCTCTCACTGAGCTCTGCAGAGTGAAAATTCACCTGTTTTCTGACAGCTCAGACAAGCTTTATAAATTCTGAACTTTGAATAGATGTAGAGAATAGGGCTACAGATAAACAGGTACCACTTATGTAGGAGGAGCTGTGTTATCTCTGTGTATCACCTGAGGCCAGTCACTTCACTGGGTGTATGGAGGGTTTACAACCACTTTAACGTGCATCTAAATGCAGCGCAGCAGCGTAAATGGGCCCTGAGAAGAAGCTGCATGTAAACTGAGGCTGAACACCATCTTGTACGGGGGAACAGAAGGTGGACGCACCCATAGTGCGCAGTACGGTAATTACCGCTTACCAGCACAGGTGTGGACAGCTGGCATCCCCAGCTGCTCTCCCGGCCCCGTATGCGGGTCACTCGCTGCTCCGCAACAACGGAACCGACTGCCAAAACCGGTGTCAGCGATGGCGTCAACCAATAAAATACCAGCTGTCTGTCATTATCCAGTTTTAGAAAATAAAAGAGCCCATCTGATTGGCTGGAATTCAAACAGAATGTCAGGCTGATGATGTCTCATCGCCGAGATGGAAGTGATGAGCGCAATTCAAACTCCGGTGTGTTCTGCATTCGTGTCGCAGCACCGAAAATACATGAACAGAAAATTTGCATTTACAGTCCGATCGTAATCCACGTGTCCTTTTTTACATATATATATATACATTTTCCAACCACAATATGTACTGTATATATATATATATGTTGCGATTTTCAAGTGGCTTACCGGGGTTATGGCTAAAGCAATCATTCATAACCCTGGTATTTTTTTTTCAGCGGTCCAATTATTAATTGTTAATTATTATTAATTGAATTTATTATTATTATTAATAATTTTATGTATTTATTATTACTGTTATTAATTCATTATTATTATTATTATTTATAATAATAATAATAATAATAATAATTGAATTATCATTATTAACTCTTTCAGGCCTAAGCCTTTTTCTGACAATTGTTACTCATAAGTTAAAATCTGTGTTTTTAGCAAGAAAATTGCTTAGAACACCCAACATTTGAAATATATATATATATATATATATATATATATATATATATATATATATATATATAATATGTTTTTTGGGTGTTCTAAGCAAATAAAAAAAAAAAAAAAAATAATAATATATATATATAGAATGTTTGGGTGTCCCAAGCAATTTTCTTGCTAAAAACACAGATTTTAACTTATAAGTAACAATATTGCAACGATCGCCATTTTATTCTTTAGGGTCTCTGCTAAAAATATATATATATACACATATATATATATATATATATATTTATATATATATATATATATATATAATATATTTGGGTGTTCTAAGCAAATAACAACAAAAATACATATACAGTAAACCCCCCTCCATCGCTGGGGTTATGTTCCGGACCCACCCGCGAAAAGTGAAAAACCGCGAAATAGAAAGACCCTTTTTAAATACACCCTAGGCATGTTTTGTTAATTTTTTAATAGCATTTAAAGGTCTTTAAATACACTTGTATGCAATAAAAACACATTAAAGATAGAGAGAGAGATCAAGAGGATTTTTAAAACACAAAAATATTGTCTTAACAGTACAGTATACTGTACAGTACGGTAAAAAACTGAACCGCGATATAGCGGGGGTTTACTGTATATACATATATATATATATATATTATTTTTTTAACAGAGACCCTAGAGAAAAAAATGGCGATCATTGCAATATTTTATGTCACACGGTATTTGCACATCGCTCTTTCAAACGCAATTGTGTGGGTAAAAAGACACACACACAAAAAAAAGAAAAAAACAGTAAAGTTAGCCCAATTCTTTTGTATAAAGTGAAAGATGATGTCACGCCGAGTAAATAGATACCTAACATGTCACGCTTTAAAACTGCGCACACTCTTGGAATGGCGACAAACTACGGTACTTAAAAATCTCCATAGGCGATGCTTTAAAAAGGCCAACAGGTTACCAGTTTAGAGATACAGAAGAGGTCTAGGGCTAGAATTATTGCTCTCGCTCTGACGATTGCGGTGATACCTCACAGGTGTGGTTTGAACACTGTTTACATTTTCGGGTGCGACTTCCGTATGCGTTCGCTTCTGCGCGCGAGCACGGAGGAGGGATGGGGCGCTTTCAATATTTTTTTCTTATTTTTTTATTTTTTTTTTATTTATTTTTTTACACTGTTTTAAAAAAAAAATATTCTGATCATTTTTATTGCTGTCACAAATGTAAACATCCCTTGTGACAGTAATAAGTGGTGACAGGTACTCTTTATGGAGGGATCGGGGGGTCTATAAGACCCCAAATTCCTCCTTTGCACTTAAAAGTATTCAAAACGCCGGCGTTTTGGAACACTAGGGATCTTTAAAAATCGGCGCCATTGGCAGCCGAGTAAACCGGAAAGTGAAGTCATGACATCGCTTCCCGGGTTACCAGATCCGAGACACGGATCGAAGCCGATTCTGGCTTAGTTCGGGTCTTCGAATAGCCGGCGGACTCGTCAGCTGGTCGCTCGGGCCTCCCGTTGGGATGGGAGAGCCGCGGAAGGCGGTGGGGAGGGGGGGGGGACAGACATCCCCTCCCGCTCCTTAGGATAACAGGCGAGCGGCTTTTAGCCGCATCGGTTGTTATCCCAAGAAAGCCGACCGACAGCTCTAAACAACGGTACCGGCAGCTGCGTATCACCCCGGCGCAACCCCTTGAAGCCGAGAACGCATATTTGCGTACAGTGGGCGTGAAGGGGTTTAATTTATTATTATTTAAATATTAATAATAATTAATTATTAATTAAATAGAATTAATAATTAATTATTAATTAAATTTCATTTAAATGAATAAATTAATCAGCCGCTGGATCGCTTTCAGAAACAGCGGCAGCGCCCACCCCCTCCCGCCACTCGCCGATGTTTCTGCGGCTTACCGCTTTTACCGGCGCAGCCAAGAAACGATCTGGCGGTTTGCACGGCTGGCCATAGAGGTCCCCAGACCCCGTCTCTGATCACCTCTATGGTTTTGGAGGACCGACGCCATGACGTCACTTCCGGTCTAGGGCGGAAGTAAATCGTTTTTTTTATTTGTTGTTTACTTTTACATTTTTATTATTTTTTACAAAATACATTCCGATATAAATGGATACAATGAATTGGTATTGCTGATCATATTGCATAGAACAGATAATAACAAAAATTGGGGAAAGAATAACAAGAAGTAATAATAACTTTAGGGGTCGTCTCTTATTCCTATTACAAGGGATGTTTTTACATTTCTTGTAATAGGAATAAAAGTGATTAAAAAAATAAATAAATAAAGGGACAGAGTAAGAATAAAAATAAATAAAATAAGAAAATAATCGAAGCGCTCCCGTTCCTCCGTGCTCACGCGCCCCGAATATGTAAACGGTGAGGAATCGCCGCGAACGTCAGAGCGAGAGCGATAATTCTAGTGCTGGATCTCCTCTGTAACTCTAAACTATTAACCTGTAAAAAAAAAAAAAAATTTAAAGTGTCGCCTATGGAGATTTTTTATTATTCTAGTTTGTCGCCATTCCATGAGAATGCGCAATATTAACCGCTTGCCGACCGCGCTATAGCCGAATGACGGCTACAGCGCGGACTTCATTTGCCATGTGTTCGAGCGGCCTGCGTGCCCCCTGCAGGGCGCACTCGTCGCTCTCTGTGATCGAGTCTATGGGACTCGGCTGATCACAGATCGCAACCTCTTACCACGAGCCAATGACAGCTTATCATGTGATGTAAACAAAGCTGGTAACCGGCTATTTTTCCTCCTGACGCTATCAGCGCCAGGAGGAAAAAAAAAGCTGATCACCGGCGGCTGCGAGAGGGACATAGGTCCCAATCGTGAAGGTACCTACCAGTGCCCACGAGCGCCACCTCACAGTGCCACCTATCAGTGCCGCCTAAAAATTAATCAGTGCGTCATTACCAGTCTTGCCTATCAATACCACCTACCAGTGCCCATCAGTGCCACCTACCAGTGCCCATCAGTGCCAGCTATCAGTGCCCATCAGTGCCACCTGTCAGTGCCACCCATCAGTGCCACCCATCAATGCCACCCATCAGTGCCACCCATCAGTGCCACTCATCAGTGCCACCCATCAGTGTCACCCATCAGTGCCACCCATCAGGGCCCATCAGTGCCCATCAGTGCCGTCTTATCTGTACCTATCAGTGTCGCCTTATCTGTGCCTATCAGTGTCGCCTTATCTGTGCCCATCAGTGTAGCCCATCAGTGCCCTTCACTGACATCTTTCAGTGCTACCCATAGTGCCACCAAACAGTGCCACTCATCAGTGCCACCCATCAGTGCCACCCATCAGGGCCCATCAGTGCCGTCTTATCAGTGCCCATCAGTGTCGCCTTATCTGTGCCTATCAGTGCCCATCAGTGCAGTGTCATCAGCGCATATCAATGAAGGAGAAAAATTACCTGTTTGCAATATTTTATAACAAACTATTAAACATGATTATTTTTATTTTTTTTTAATTTCTGTCTTTTTTTGTTTGTTTAGCAAAAAATAAAAACCCAAATGGTGATAAATTCCACCAAAAGAAAGCTCCATTTGTGTGAAGAAAACAATAAAAAATTTCCTTTGTGTACAGTGTGGTACGACCGCGCAATTGTCATTCAAAGTGCGTCGGCGCTAAAAGCTGAAAATTGGTCCGGGCAGGAAGGGGGGTTTAAGTGCCCGGTAAGGAAGTGGTTAAAGTGTGACATGTTTGGTATCTATTCACTCGGCGTAACATCATCGTTTATATTTTACTAGAAATTTGGGTTTTATATTGTGTGTGTTTTTTTTTTTGCATTAAAATTAATTGAAGTGTATTTTTTCCCCAAAACACTGCGGTTGGTAAAACCGCTGCATAAATACTGTGCGACATGAAAAATGACAACGATCGCCATTTTATTCCCCGGGGTCTCTGCTAAAGGAAATATATAGAATGTTTGGGGGTTCTGAGTCATTTTCTAGCGAATGAATTCTGATTTAAACTTGAAGACAAAGTGCCAGAAAAGGTCAAAGGTCCGGCCAGTGGATATGGTAAGTTCACATCTATTGGGCTGAATTCACAAAGCTCCAACACACGGATCTTTATTTGTAGCCATGTGACTGTCATCCTCAATTCTCATTGGATGGAAAATTTACACTTTTTTTTGATTAACCCCTTCAATACCCGCCCATAGTCATATGACGCCCACAAGGCGGATCTCCCATCCTGGGTGGGCGTCATATGACGTCCTCCCATTCCCGGCCGCCTGGGGGGGCGCGCGCGCCCGCGGTGTCGCTCGGGACCCGGTGCGGGTGCCCGGCGGCCTCGATGTCCGTCGGGCACCCGCGATTGCCCGTTAAAACAACGGGACCGTGCGGGACCGTGGATCGGTGTGTTTAAACACACAGCTCCACGTCCTGTCAGCGGGGAGGAGACCGATCATGTGATCCCAGTACGGAGGAACACCGATTGGTCTCCTCCCCTTGAGTCCCCTCCCCCCACAGTTAGAATCACTCCTATAGGGAATACATTAACCCCTGCAGCGCCCCCTAGTGTTAACCCCTTCCCTGCCAGTCACATTTACACAGTAATCATGCAATTTTATAGCAACGATCGCTGTGTAAATGTGAATGGTCCCAAAAATGTGTCAAAAGTGTCCGAAGTGTCCGCCGCAATGTCGCAGTCACGAAAAAAAAATCGCAGATCGCCGCCATTACTAGTAAAAAAAAAAAAAATGCAATAAATCTATCCCCTATTTTGTAGACGCTATAACTTTTGCGCAAACCGATCTATATGCGCTTATTGCGATTTTTTTTACCAAAAATATGTAGAAGAATACGTATCGGCCTAAACTGAGGAAAAAAATATTTTTTTTAAAAAAAAATGGGATATTTATTATAGCAAAAAGTAAAAAATATTGTGTTTTTTTTCAAAATTGTCGCTCTTCTTTTGTTTATAGCGCAAAAAATAAAAACCGCAGAGGCGATCAAATACCACCAAAAGAAAGCTCTATTTGTGGGAAAAAAAGGACGTCAATTTTGTTTGGGTGTAACGTCGCACGACCGCGCAATTGTTAGTTAAAGCGACGCAGTGCCGAATCGCAAAAAGTGCTCTGGTAAGGAAGGGGGTAAAATGGCCCGGTGCTGAAGCGGTTAAAAAAGATCCTTGAAGTGACAGTAAACATTGGTGTCAGAGGGGTGGGGGGTCTTCCACACACTATATCACAGGGGAAAGCGATCGGGCGGCTCCGCAGCTACCCGCTTCCTTTCATGGACCCCCAGGAACTCATTTATTACCTCTCACAGAGATCACAGTACTCCCCCTGACAGTGCCTTCGCCAGCACGGCGCCATCTCTGTTCAGGCATCATCTGGGGTCATCAGCTTCGTGGGTTGAGAGATGACATAATTATGTAAATCCTGATGCCTGTGCAGTTCTTGGCTGTGTTCACAAATGTCTGACACAGACCAGCCCCCTGCTGCCACCTCTAAACCTTGTGACTTGTTACAAATGTACAGACTGATCACTGGGGGGAGGGGAGACTGAGGAAATGCTTCCTCCTGCCTGCAGTGGGCTAATGACATCAAGTCACTTGATAGGAGGTCAAAGATTACTTTTAACTCCCCGTGTCCCTTTAAGGGCTCGGTCACGCTAGCGCTGGCCTCTAAAGAGCAAGCCACGCCTCCTCACCACCTGCTTTAACCCCTCAAACTCTGCACTAGTAGTGCGCCACAACTGAATGCATTGCACACAGTGCTTGCAGAGCGCCCCCATTCACTTGTTGCTGGCTGCTGGAGGTTCTATTCAAACTGGCTGCTGGGAGATCTATTGTTACAAGAGGAGGTCTATTGTAGCTGGGGTGGATCTAATGTTGCTGGTGGGATCTTTTGTTGCTGGTGGGGATCTATTGTTTCTGAGGGGTCTTATGTTGCTGGGAGGGATTTACTGTTGAGGGAGGGGTCTACTGTTGCTGGCTGCTGGAGGTTCTAGGGAGATCTATTGTTACTGGGGAGGGTCTATTGTTTCTGGGGTGGAACTATTGTTGCTAAGGGGCTATTGTTTCTGAGGGGGTCCATTGTTACTGGGTGGTTCTATTATTTCTAGCAGGGATCTATTGTTGCTGGGGTCTTTTTTCCTGGGGAATTTTGCTAGAGGAATCTACTGTTGAGGTAGGGGTCTACTGTTGCTGGCTGCTGAAGGTTCTATTCAACTGACTGCTGGGGGAACTATTGTTGCTGGAGAGGGTCTATTGTTCCTGGGGTAGACCTATTGTTGCTGGGGGTATCTTTTTTTTGCTCAGGGAGTCTATTGTTGCTGGGGATCTATTGTTCCTAGGATAGATCTATTGTTACTGTGGGTCTATTTTTCCTGGGTGGTTCTATTGTTGCTGGGAGTCTATTTTTCCTAGGAGGGATCTATTGTTGCTAGGGGTCTATCATTCCTAGGAGGGATCTGTTGTTGCTGGGGGTCTATTGTTCCTAGGAGAGATCTATTGTTGCTGGGGGTCTATTGTTCCTAGGAGAGATCTATTGTTGCTAGGGGTCTATTATTCCTGAGTGGATCTATTGTTGCTGGTGGTGTCTTTTTTGCTCAGGTAGTCTACTGTTGGAGGGATCTATTGTTGCTGTGGGTGTATGGTTCCTAGGAGGGATCTATTGTTGCTGGTGGTGTATTTTTTGCTCAGGGAGTCTACTGTTAGATGGATCTATTGTTGCAGTGGGTCTATTGTTCCTAGGAGGGATCTATTGTTGCTGTGGGTCTATTGTTCCTAGATGGATCTATTGTTCCTAGAAGAGATCTATTGTTCCTAGGAGGGATCTATTGTTGCAGTGGGTCTATTGTTACTAGGAGGGATCTATTGTTGCTGTGGGTCTATTGTTCCTAGGAGGGATCTATTGTTCCTAGAAGAGATCTATTGTTCCTAGGAGAGATCTATTGTTGCAGTGGGTCTATTGTTCCTAGGAGGGATCTATTATTCCTATTGTTCCTAGGAGGGATTTATTGTTGAAGTGGGGTCTATTGTTGCTGTGGGTCTATTGTTCCTGGGTGGATTTATTCTTGCTGGGGGGTGTCTATTGTCTGCAGGGAATCAATTTTACAGATTTTCTTATTATCATTAACACATTCCATACAATTTACTCAGCCCCGGTTCACACTAACAAGCGGTGTGGGAAGCCCGTGCGCTTTTTCTGCACCGCGTTCAAATCGCAGTGCCCTTGCGACCTGCAGTCAGTATCAGTGCAATGTTAGCGACACACGCAGGTCTAAAATGCAGTGCAGTGCAGCGGATCGCTGGTACAAAACGACCAGTGCAGTTGCATTTCTAAAATTGGTTACTTGCATGGACCACCGTGCTTATCTACTGGTGCTGCTCACCCTCTTAAGCTTTATATTATATTATATTATTTTATATTATTCTTATATTATATTATATTATATTATTCTTCTCTTCTATTATATTATATTATTTTAGATTATTCTTATATTATATTATATTATTCTTATATTATATTATCTTATATATTTCTTATATTATTCTTATATTATTTTATATTATATTATATTATATTATTTTATATTATTCTTATATTATATTATATTATATTATTCTATATATTATATTATATTATATTATTTTATATTATTCTTATATTATATTATATTATATTATTCTTCTCTTCTATTATATTATTTTATATTATTCTTATATTATATTATCTTATATATTTCTTATATTATATTATATTATTCTTATATTATATTATATTGTTCTTATATTATATTATATTATTTTTTATATTATATCATATTATATTATCTTATATATTTCTTATATTATATTATATTATATTATTCTTATATTATATTATTATTATATTATATTATTCTTATATTATATTATATTATTTTTATTTTTATATTATATTATATTATATATTTCTTATATCATATTATATTATTCTTATATTATATTATATTATTCTTATATTCTGATTGTATATGTGATATAGTGTATATATTATTTTATTTTACACATACTATATACTGTATAATAATACATATACAAATAATTTTGTTGATATAGGATATTATAATTGTATATTTTATACTACATATACATGTATATTGTATATATTATTTTATGTATGTAATATATATCTATAAACCTTTATAGTGGCAGCCATATGTGCAAATTACAAATCCAGGTTGTGCCTCGTGCTCGGCGTTCTTTTTTTCTTTCCTCAGTGGAAGGCGATTCATTCGGCACAGACGGAGGGAAAACAATGCTCCCAGCGTGTGGCTGGGGTTCGCCTTCGGTAGGAGTTGATCTGTGATTAAGCTCGTTCATATGCGGCTCGTCAGACGCCGGGCGCTGGGTGGAGCGCCGCGTCATCCACAATCCATTTTTTTCCTGGCACAAGGAATCTCCTAGCGGAGCGCAAATCCATCTTTCTGTATTTAATTAAATCCCACCGGGACCATTGCGAGATCCACTCACCTTCCTTATGGCGGCATCGTCGTCCCCGACCCCCCCCCCCCCCCCCCCGCACGCTGGCCGAACCAAAGAGCTTTCGCTCTGTCGCTTCTCCTTCTTCTCTAGCGAGCGAGGTGCTACAATGAGGAAGCCATGCCAATTAGGGAAAGCGTCTGCAGCCGTCACTTCACCGAGTCATGTGACGTGACCCTACGGTCACACCTATGCGCTTGTTTGGTGCGTTTTGCGGTTTGCAGAAAGGCACTACAATCCGTTTCACATGGTTTCCAACGGTACGCGTTCACATCTATGCGGTTTTCAGACGGAAAGGGTCAGGGACTTTTTCCGTGTTTTGCGTGTAATAGACTTTAATGAAGTCGCACCAGAAACGCGAGTGTTGCGTTTTTGATGCATTTTGCATTTGTGTTTTTTTTTCCCTTTAAAAACACTGTATATAGTTGGTTGCTGAGGAGCGGGCCAGGAAGCTGGCCGCCGCGTCCTTAACAACCGATGAGTCATCAGCTGTCAACGGGGTTCCCCGCTGACAGCTGAATGTAAAAAAAAGAGAATTGCTGGATAAAATATTTGTGAAAAAAACGACGTGCAGTCCCCCCCCCCCCCAATCCATACCAGGCCCTTCGGGTCCAGTGTGGATTTAGAGGGGAACCCCACGCCAAAATAAAGAAAAATGGCATGGGGTCCCCCCCCCAAATCCATACCAGGTCCAGTATGGATTTAGAGGGGAACTCCACGCCAAAATTAAGAAAAATGGCATGGGGTCCCCCCAAATCCATACCAGGCGCTTCAGGTCCAGTATGGATTTAGAGGGGAACTCCACGCCAAAATAAAGAAAAATGGCATGCCCCCCCCAATCCATACCAGGTCCAGTATGTATTTAGAAGGGAACTCCATGCCAAAATTAAGAAAAAAGGCATGGGGTCCCCCCAAATCCATACCAGGCGCTTCAGGTCCAGTATGGATTTAGAGGGGAACCCTACGCCAAAATAAAGAAAAATGGCATGCGTCCCCCCCAAATCCATACCAGGTGCTTCGGGTCCGGTATGGATTTGGAGGGGAACCCAACACCAAATTAAAGAAAAATGGCATAGGGCCCCCCAAAATCCATACCAGGCCCTTCAGGTCCAGTATGGATTTAGAGGGGAACCCCACGTCAAAATAAAGAAAAATGGCATGGGGTCCCCCCCAAATCCATACCAGGCCCTTCAGGTCTGGTATGAATTTGGAGGTGAACCCCACACCAAAATTTAAAAAAATAAAGGCGTGGAAATCCATACCAGACCCTTATCTGAGCACACAACCTGGCAGGCCACATGAAAAGAGGGGGAGACGAGATAGCGCCCCCCCCTCCTGAACCATACCAGGCCACATGCCCCCAACATGGGGGGGTGCTTTGAGGGCATGGGGGGGCTCCCGAAAGCTCCTTGTCCCCATGTTGATGGGGACAAGGGCCTCTTCCCCCACAACCCCAGGCTGTGGTTGTGGAGGTCTGAGGGCGGGGGGGCTTATCGGAATCTGGAAGCCCCCTTTAACAAGGGGGTCCCCATATCCTGCCCCTCATGTGAATGAGTATCAGGTACATACCTACTCGTTCAACCAAAAAAAGTGTTACATAGAAAAAAAACTATTTGACAATTCCTTTAATAAAAATCCAAAAATAATGTCCCCCAATGTAGATCCACAGTCAATCACACCACCTGCTGAACCCGGAGAAAAAAAAAAAAGATCTGCACTCATTGAAGGCTAACAGCTGACTGGCCGCTCCTCCGTCTGCCAGTTCCTAAAAAGGTAAGGGGCGGGGCAACTCAGTGATGTCACCTGGTGGCCCCACCCCCTTGAGCCAGACAACTAGCATTTTCAGAATGACATCAGCAATGGTGGCATATGAATTTCTTCCCTTACCTAGAAATACAAAAAGCCATTAGAGATATAGATATAGACATATCTGTATGTGTAATATAATAATGGAAATATGGTACAGCAAGAATGTAAAATATGACAGCCACAGCAAAATGACATAATGATAAATACAAATATTCACCTTACATATACTATTGATTCTATTTCAGGAAGCTAAAAATGAAAGTGTATATCTGGGCAAAATATATCTGGGCCTGTTGGGCCCCTCCCACAGCTCTGCTCTCTCTCCTTGTGCAGGGTGACTGGTCTTGTCTCCGCCCCCTCCTGTAGTTTTCTGCAGGCAGACTGTAGTAGGTGGAGCCTGCTAGGCTCCTCCCACAGCTCTGCTCTCTCCTTGTTCAGGGTGACTGGTCTTGTCTCTGCCCCCTCCTGTAATTTTCTGCAAACAGCCTGTAGTGGGTGGGGACTGCTGGGCTCCTCCCACAGCTCTACTCAGCTCTACTCTACTCTACTTTCTCTTTGTGCAGGGTGACTGGTCTTGTCTCTGCCCCTCCTGTCGTTTTTTGCAGGCAGCCTGTAGTGGGTGGAGCCTGCTGGGCCCCTCCCACTGCTCTGATCTCGCTCTCTCCTTGTGCAGGGTGACTGGTCTGGTCTCCGCCCCCTCCTGTCGGTTTCTGCCGACAGCCTGTAGTGGGTGGTGCTTTCTTGTGGTTGGAGACCCTCCCACAGCTCTGCTCTCTCTGCCACACCTCCCAACTTTTTGAGATGGGAATGAGGGACACCTATTAGCAAAAGTATGTAGGCCACGGCCCCTTAATGGAGAATTATACAAAAAAAAAATGATTCGTTAAACCCACAAGTGCTTTTTTTTTAACCACCACTGTTCCTTTATATTGGCTTTGAAATTTACAACAGTGGTAATTTAGTAATTGAATGAAAGGTTTAGCACTGGGAAACACTTTTCGAAAGATAAAAAGTGTATTTTATATACAACTCTATAGATCAGACCAAAATGAGGGAAAAAAGAGGAGGAAAGAGGGACAGAGGGACTTTATTCCAAATCAGGGACAGTCCCTCGAAATCCAGGACGGTTGGGAGTCATGTCTCTGCACAGGTTATACACACCTCCCAACATTTCGAGATGGGAATGAGGAACACCTACTAGCAAACATATGTCATAGGACACGCCCCCGTGCCACACCCCCTTAACC
Organism: Lithobates sylvaticus; assembly: GCA_028564925.1. NCBI lineage: Eukaryota > Metazoa > Chordata > Amphibia > Anura > Ranidae > Lithobates > Lithobates sylvaticus. The sequence goes on from CM053033.1 coordinate 223,670,767, forward strand.
ACTAGCCGACCGCCCACTGTGAAATGACGGCGGAGCGGTGCGGCTCTTGTGGCGGGACGCCGTCATATGACGGCGTCTACATTTTGGCCACTAGGGGGGCGCGCGCGATGTCCGCTGGGCACCTGCGATTGCCCGGTAATCGAGCAGGACGTGGATCTGTGTATGTAAACACACAGATCCACGTCCTGTCACTGGAGAGGAGACCGATGGTGTGTCCCTTGTACATAGGGACACCGATCGGTCCCCTCCCCCAGTCAGTCCCCTCCCCCCCACAGTTAGAATCACTAATATAGGGAACACATTAACCCCTGCAGCGCCCCCTAGTGTTAACCCCTTCCCTGCCAGTCACATTTATACAGTAATCAATGCAATTTTATAGCACGGATCGCTGTATAAATGACAATGGTCCCAAAAATGTGTCAAAAGTGTCCGATGTGTCCGCCGCAATGTCGCAGTCACGATAAAAATCGCAGATCGCCGCCATTACTAGTAAAAAAAATAATAATAATAAAAATGCTATAAATCTATCCCCTATTTTGTAGACGCTATAACTTTTGCGCAAACCAATCAATAGATGCTTATTGCGATTTTTTTCTACCAAAAATATGTAGAAGAATACGTATAGGCCTAAACTGAGGAAAAAATTTGTTTAAAAAAAAACAAAAATTGGATATTTATTATAATAAAAAGTAAAAAATATTATGTTTTTTCAAACTTGTTGCTCTTCTTTTGTTTATAGCGCAAGAAATAAAAACCGCAGAGGTGATCAAATACCACCAAAATAAAGCTCTATCTGTGGGGAAAAAATGATAAAAATTTTATTTGGGTACAGCGTTGCATGACAGCGCAATTGTCATTCAAAATGCATCAGCGCTGAAAGCTGAAAAATGGCTTGGTCAGGAAGGAGGTGTTCGTGCCTGGTAGGCAAGTAGTTAAAGGGGACATAACAAAAAAAAAAAAAAAAGGTTAATAAAATCCACAAGTGATTTTTTTTTACCACTAATATTCCCTTATATTGGCTTTTAAAATTTACAAATGCAGCGATTTAGAAATCAGATGAAAGGTTTAGCGCTGGGAAACACTTTTTGAAAGATAAAAAGTACATTTTATATACAACTATATACAGGGGGTCCCCGAGTTACGAACTCGTTAGGGACTGTCCGCCTGTTCTTAACTCGGAAATGTTCGTAAGTCGGCCGCGCATGCGCAGACCGACAATTACAGACATTTCCAATGTTCCGTCGAATGCCGTCCTGCGCATGCGCGGCAAATTACGGACATTTCCGATGTGTGCCGTCATTTTCCGAGGCTCCGTCTGGCCGCGCATGCGCAGAACGGACGAGAGTCCGCGGAAAATGGCAGAGGGTCCCCGCAGCGCTCGGTTCGTAAGTAGGGGATGTTCGTAGGTCGGGCGTTCGTAAGTCGCGGACCCCCTGTAGATCAGACCAAAATGAGGGAGGAGGAATGAAGGACAGAGGGACATTGCTCCAAATCCGGGACAGTCCCGTGAAATCCGGGACAGTTGGGAGTCTCTGCACAGGCTATGTACAGCACAGTGATGATGTCACTTCTACTTTTAACAAGGTAATATCTGGGTTTGCAAAGGCCTCGGGTGCTCATAAAGCTATTCATATCCTTAGTGGTTGTTGTATAATAATAATAAAATAAAATAATAATAATAAAATAATACAGTATATTTAAAAGAAAAAATTTGAACCTTCGCTTTCATGCAGCGCAGCGAAGGTTCTTCGCAAAAATCCTCAGAGTGAAATTCAGTGAAAAACAAAAGGGGCAGCAGCGAGGCTCGGAGCGAGGAAAATCCCGTCTAAGCGCCAGCCGAGGAATGTGGTCTCCAGTTTGCCCCGGAGTGACTCGCACAGAAATGCTGCAAATAACTTCCCGGGCCAGGAAACAAAGATGACAGACGGAGGAGGATCCCAGCGTAGCGTGAAAGAGCGCAGACTCCGCTCAATGGGGCTCCGAGCTACGACTCCATGAACAAAGGGGACCCGGGGAGGTCCGGCGCTATCATGAGTCTTATAGGAGGGGCCCTTGGTGCTCAACGGGAAAAGGTTTAGGGCTCATTCACATGTACACTATATTACCAAAAGTATTGGGACGCCTGCCTTTACATGCACATAACCACTTCACCCCCCCGGAAGGATTTACCCCCCTTATCGATTCAGCACTGCGTCGCTTTAACTGACAATTGCGCGGTCGTGCGACAATGTACCGCAACAAAATTGATCTTCTTTTTTTCCCACAAATAGAGATTTCTTTTGGTGGTATTTGATCACCCCTGTGCTTTTTATTTTTTGCGCTATAAACAAAAGAAGAGCGATAATTTAAAAAAATATATATATACCATATTTTTTTTTACTTTTTGCTATAATAAATATCCCAATTTAAAAAAAAAAAATTATGTCTTCATCAGTTTAGGCCAATAAATATTCTTCTACATATTTCTGGTAAAATAAAATCGCAATAGGTGTATATTGATTGGTTTGTGCAAAAGTTATAGCATTTACAAAATAGGGGATATATTTATGGCATTTTTTTTTTTTTTTTTTACTAGTAATGACAGCGATTAGTGATTTTTACCCAAACAAAATGAATGTCCTTTTTTCCCCACAAATTGAGATTTCTTTTGGTGGTATTTGATCACCTCTGCAGTTTTTATTATTTTGCGCTATAAACAAAAGAATAGCGACAATTTAAAAAAAAAAAATACCATATTTTTTACTTTTTGCTATAATAAATATCCCAATTTTTAAAAAAATTATTTTTCTTCATCAGTTTAGGCCAATATATATTCTTCTACATATTTCTGGTAAAAAATAAATTGCGTATATAGATTGGTTTGTGCAAAAGTTATAGCGTCTACAAAATAGGGGATAGATTTTTGCCATTTTTATTATTTTTTTTTTTTTTACTAGTAATGGCGGCGATCAGCACTTTTTACCCAAACAAAATTGGCGTCTTTTTTTTTCCCACAAATATAGCTTTCTTTTGGGGGTATTTTATCACCTCTGCGCTTTTTATTTTTTGCGCTATAAACAAAAGAAGAGCGACAATTTTGAAAATAACACCATATTTTTTGTCTTTTTCGCTATAATAAATATCTCAATTAAAAAATAAAAAATGTCTTCATCAGTTTAGGCCAATATATATTCTTCTACATATTTCTGGTAAAAAAAAACAAAAAACGCAATAGGCGTATATTGATTGATTTGCGCAAAAGTTATAGCGTCTACAAAATAGGGGATACTTTTACAGCATTATTATTATTTTTATTTTCTTTACTAGTAATGGCGGCGATCTGCGATTTTTACCCAAACAAAATTGACGTCCTTTTTCCCCACAAATAGAGCTTTCTTTTGGTGGTATTCGATCACCTCTGCGGTTTTAATTTTTTGCGCTATAAACAAAAAAAGAACGACAATTTTGAAAAACAAAAAAAATATATATTTTTTTTACTTTCTGTAAAAAGCGTATATTGATTGGTTTGCGCAAAAGTTATAGCGTCTACAAAATAGGGGATAGATTTTTTGGCATTTTTATTATTTTTTTTTTTTTTTACTAGTAATGGCGTCAAGCAGAGATTTTTACCCAAACAAAACTGACGTCATTTTTTTTCCCCACAAATAGAGCTTTCTTTTGGTGGTATTTGATCACCTCTGCGGTTTTTATTTTTTGCGCTATAAACAAAAGAAGAGCGACAATTTTGAAAAAAACACCATATTTTTTGCCTTTTTTGCTATTATAAATATCTCAATTAAAAAAATAAAAAAACAAAAATGTCTTCATCAGTTTAGGCCAATATATATTCTTCTACATATTTCTGGTAAAAAAAAAAATATACGCCTATTGCGATTTTTTTTTTTTTTTTTACCAGAAATATGTAGAAGAATATATATTGGCCTAAACTGATGAAGACATTTTTACATTCTGGTTTGTGCAGAAGTTATAGCGTCTACAAGGGGATAGATTTATGGCATTTTTATTATTATTTTTTTTTTTATTACTAGTAATGGCGGCGATCTGCGATTTTTACCCAAACAAAATTGACGTCCTTTTTTCCCCACAAATAGAGCTTTCTTTTGGTGGTATTTGATCACCTCTGCGGTTTTTATTTTTTGCGCTGTAAACAAAAAAAGAACGACAATTTTGAAAAACAAAAAAAATATTTTTTTTTACTTTTTGCTATAATAAATATCCCAATTTTGTTAAAAAAAAATAAAATACATTTCTTCATCAGTTTAGGCCAATATATATTCTTCTACATATTTCTGGTAAAAAAAAAATCACAATAGGTGTATATTGATTGGTTTGCACAAAAGTTATAGCGATTTTTACCCCAATAAAATTGACGTCCTTTTTTTCCACAAATAGAGCTTTCTTTTGGTGGTATTTGATCACCTCTGCGCTTTTTATTTTTTGCGCTATAAACAAACGAAGAGTGTCAATTTTGAAGAAAACACCATATTTTTTGCCTTTTTTGCTATAATAAATATCCCAATTTTGTTAAAAAAAATAAAATAAATTGTCTTCATCAGTTTAGGCCTATATATATTCTTCTACATATTTCTGGTAAAAAAAAAAAATCGCAATAGGCGTATATCGATTGGTTTGCGCAAAAGTTATAGCATCTACAAAATAGGGGATAGATCTAGGGACTTTTTATTTTTTTTATTGTTTTTACTAATAAAGGCGACGTTCTACGATTTTTAGTGGGACTGCGACATTGCGGCAGACAAATATGAGACTAAGTGACACTTTTTGGTGACCAGTGACACCAATACAGCGATCGGTGCTATAAAAATGCACTGATCAATGTATAAATGGGACTGGCAGGGAAGAGGTTAACACTAGGGGGGCGATCAAAGGGTTAAGTGCTCCCTGTGGAGGTGATTTCTAACTGTTGGGAGAGACGGGCTCACTGGGAGTAGAGAGAGATCGCTGTTCCTGATCACTAGGAACAGCTGATCTCTCTCTCCTCCCCTATCAGAACGGGGATCCACTTGTTTACATAGGCAGATCGCCGCTCTGCCTCTCTTTACTGCGATTGCGGGTGGCCGGCGGACCCGCGGGCAAGCTCGCAGCCGGGCCGCCCTGCTGCTGTGTATATGTGCGGTGGGCAGTCCAGAAGTGGTTAATGGCCTCCCAGTCTTAGTCCGTAGGGTTCAATATTGAGTTGGCCCCACCCTTTCCAGCTATAACAGTTTCAACTCTTCTGGGAAGGCTGTCCACAAGGTTTAGGAGGGTGTCTATGGGAATGTTTGACCATTCTTCCAGAAGTGCATTTGTGAGGTCAGGCACTGATGTTGGACGAGAAGGCCTGGCTCACAGTCAAAGAGGTGAAGCTGTTGTAGCTGCAAAGGGTGGGCCAACTCAATATTGAACCCTACGGACTAAGACTGGGATGCCATTAAAGTTCATGTGTGTGTGTGTAAAGGCAGGTGTCCCAATACTTTTGGTAATATAGTGTATGTATCCGCAATCAGCCAAACCCTGAGGATCTTGCTGGCAGGAATGTCCTGCGTATGTGCTGTGTGCAAAGTTCGCATGCGTACAGCGGGCAGCATACAGGGACCCTATTGGCCGCCACCGCAAGCGCCAATATGTGGATATTAGCGATGTGTGATCAGCAGCACAACACTTTCCATCTGAAATGTCTATGGATGTGTCGGTGGTACGTGCGCACAATGACCGCGGGCACCGGGCAGCCATCCATAAATGAGTACCCAAGGTCATTCTACGCATGCGCTGCCAACGCGCCAACGACTCATGAAGACCAGCAGTGTGTAATCTGTAGTGCGGCACTTCTGGTCTGAATGAGTCATTGATGCCCCCTGTTGCGCATGCGCAGAATGACCTCGGGCAGTCATTAATTAATAACCACTCAAGGTCATCTTGCGCACGTGCAACCAGCACATCATTGACTCAATTAGACTGGCAATGTGCAGTCTGTGGGGCAGTACTGAGTTATTGATGCCCTGGCAGCGAATGCGCAAGAATGACCTTGACTAGTCACCCATGACCCACTACCGGAGGTCATTCTATGCATGCGCTGCCAACACATCGACTCATTCAGACCTACAGTGTGTAATCTGTAGCGCAGCACTTCTGGTCTGAATTAGTTATTAATGCCCCTCCCCCCTGCTGCAAATGTGCAGAATGACCTTGGGCAGTCGTTAATTACCAATTACTCAAGGTCATCGTGCGCACGTGCAACCAACACATCATTGACTTATTTAGACTGGCAATGTGCAGTCTGTGGTGCAGCACTTTCATACTGAATGAGTCATTGATGCCCTGGCTGTGCATGCGCAGGATGACCTTGACCAGTCATCCCTGACCGACTACCGGAGATCATTCTACGCATGCATCAACGACTATTTCCAGTGGTGGCTGGTGCTTAAAATGATCAAACGCTGCCACTGTGCCCTTCAAACGCTGCCACTGTGCCCATCAAACAATTCCACTGTGCCCATCAAACGCAGCCACTGTGCCCATCAAACGCAGCTACTGTGCCCTCAAATGCTGCCACTGTGCCCATCAAACGATTCCACTGTGCCCATCAAACGCAGTCACTGTGCTCTCAAATGCTGCCACTGTGCCCATCAATTGCAGCCACTGTGCCATCAAATGCTGCCACTGTGCCATCAAATGCTCCCACTGTGTCATCAATTGCAGCCACTGTGCCTATCAAACGCTGCCACTGTGCCATCAAACGCCTGCCACTGTGCCCTCAAACGCAGCCACTGTGCCCATCAATTGCAACCACTGTGCCCATCAAATGCTGCCACTGTGCCCAAAATGCTGCCACTGTGCCCATCAAACGCAGCCACTGTGCTCTTCAAACGCTGCCACTGTGCCCATCAAGCGCAGCCACTGTGTCCATCAAACGCAGCCACTGTGCCCTCAAATGCTGCCACTGTGCCCATCAGATGCAGCCACTGTGCCCTAAAAATGCTGCCACTGTGTCCATCAATTGCAGCCACTGTGCCCATCAAACACTGCCACTGTGCCCAAACGCTGCCACTGTGCCATCAATTGCAACCACTGTGCCCATAAAACGCAGCCACTGTGCCCTAAAACGCAGCAACTGTGTCCTCAAATGCTGCCACTGTGCCCATCAATTGCAGCCTCTGTGCCCTCAAATGCAGCCACTGTGCCCATCAATTGCAGCCACTGTGCCCAACAAATGCTGCCACTGTGCCCAAACGCTGCCACTGTGCCCATCAAACGCAGCCACTGTGCCCTTCAAACGCTGCCACTGTGCCCATCAAGCGCAGCCACTGTGCCCATCAAACGCAGCCACTGTGCCCTCAAATGCTGCCACTGTGCCCATCAGATGCAGCCACTGTGCCCTAAAAATGCTGCCACTGTGCCCATCAATTGCAGCCACTGTGCCCATCAAACACTGCCACTGTGCCAAAATTCTGCCACTGTGCCATCAAATGCTGCCACTGTGCCATCAATTGCAACCACTGTGCCCATAAAACGCAGCCACTGTGCCCTCAAATGCAGCAACTGTGTCCTCAAATGCTGCCACTGTGCCCATCAATTGCAGCCTCTGTGCCCTCAAATGCTGCCACTGTGCCCAAATGCTGCCAGTGTGCCAATCATATGCTGCCAGTGTGCCCATCAAATGCTGCCAGTGTGCCCATCATATGCTGCCAGTGTGCCCACAATGCACGGGCCACCACTGACTAATTCAGACCAACAAAGTGTTAACAAATGCGCAGCACTTTCAGTCTAACAGTCGTTGATGTGCCGGTGATGAATGCGCACAATTACGTTGTGTAGTCATAAATGAATGACTGCCCAAGGTCATTCTGTGCATGCGCAGCTTGGGCATCAATGACTCTTTCAGATCAGCAGTGGTGTAGCACTTGCATTATGAATAACTCATTGATGCCCCAGCTGCGCATGCGCAGAATGACCTTGGGCAGTCATTCATGAATTACCACCCAAGGTCATTCTACACATGCGCTGCCAACGCACCATTGACTCATTCAGACCGTCATTGTGTAATTGGCAGCACAGCACTTGAGTCATTGATGTGCCGGCCACGCATGCGCAGAATGACCTTGGGCAGGCGTTAGTGAAGGATTAGGTGAGGTCATCATGCGCATGTGCCACCAACACTTCATTGACTCATTCATGCTAACAGTATGTAATTGGTGGTGCAGCACTAAACAAATTAGATAAGTCATTGATGCCCGGCTGCACATGCGCAGAATAACCTTGGGCAGTCATTCGTGACAACTGAAGGTCATTTCTACGCATTTGCTGCCAATGAACCAATGACTTGGTGGTGCAGCACTTCTGGTCTGAAAAAGTTGCTGATGCCCCAGGCTGTGCCCCAGTCATCCATGAACGACTACCAAAGGTCATTCCATGCACGCGCTGCCAACGCACCAATGACTTATCCAGACCAACTTAAATTACTACCCAAAGTCACTCTGCGCATGTGCTGCCAACGCGCCAATGGCGTCATTGGTGGGGCAGCACTTTCAGACAGAGCCATTAATGCCCTGGCTGCGCATGCACAGAATGACCTTGGGCAGTCATCCATGAATGACTACTAGAGGTCGTTCTACTCACACATTGCCAATCCATCGTCTCATTCAGATCATCAGAGTGTTATCAAACGCACAGCACTTTCAGTCTGAATAAGTCATTGATGCCCCGGCTGCGCATGCACAGAATGACCTTGACCAATCAACCATGAAGGTCATCCTACGCATACGCTGCAGTTATTCATCAGTAACCAACAGGGAAGGAACTACAAGTCCCAGCAGTTATTTATCAGTGTATGAAAGGGAAGGAACTACAAGCCCCAGCAGTTATTTATCAGTGCATGATAGGGAAGGAACTACAAGCCCCAGCAGTTATTAATTAGCACATGACAGGGATGGAACTACAAGCCCCAGCAGGTATTTATCAGTGCATGAACGGGAAGGAACTACAAGTCCCAGCAGTTACCTATCAGTGCATGATGGGGAAGGAACTACAAGTCCCAGCAGTTACTTATCAGTACATGACGGGGAAGGAACTACAAGTGCCAGCAGTTATTTATCAGTGCATGACAGGGATGGAACTACAAGCCCCAGCAGGTATTTATCAGTGCATGAACGGGAAGGAACTACAAGTCCCAGCAGTTACCTATCAGTGCATGATGGGGAAGGAACTACAAGTCCCAGCAGTTACTTATCAGTACATGACGGGGAAGGAACTACAAGTGCCAGCAGTTATTTATCAGTGCATGACAGGGAAGGAACTACAAGCCCCAGCAGTTATTTATCAGTGCATGACAGGGAAAGATCTACAAGTCCCAGCAGTTACTTATCAGTACATGACGGGGAAGGAACTACAAGTCCCAGCAGTTACTTATCAGTGCATGACAGGGAAGGAACTACAAGTCCCAGCAGTTATTTATCAGTGCATGACAGGGAAGGAACTACAAGTCCCAGCAGTTATCTATCAGTGCATGAAAGAGAAGGAACTACAAGCCCCAGCAGTTATTTATCAGTGCATGATGGGGAAGGAACTACAAGCCCCGGCAGTTGTCGATCAGTGCATGATAGGGAAGGAACTACAAGTCCCAGCAGTTATCTATCAGTGCATGAAAGAGAAGGAACTACAAGCCCCAGCAGTTATTTATCAGTGCATGATGGGGAAGGAACTACAAGCCCCGGCAGTTGTCGATCAGTGCATGATAGGGAAGGAACTACAAGCCCCAGCAGTTATTTATCAGTGCATGACAGGGAAGGAACTACAAGTCCCAGCAGTTATTTATCAGTGCATGACAGGGAAGGAACTACAAGCCCCAGCAGTTATTTAGCAGTGCATGACAGGGAAGGAACTACAAGTCCCAGCAGTTATTTATCAGTGCATGGCAGAGAAGGAACTACAAGTCCCAGCAGTTACTTATCAGTACATGATGGGGAAGGAACTACAAGTCCCAGCAGTTATTAATTAGCACATGACAGGAAAAGAACTACAAGTCCCAGCAGTTATTTATCAGTGCATGAAAGGGAAGGAACTACAAGTCCCAGCAGTTATTTATCAGTGCATGAAAGGGAAGGAACTACAAGTCCCAGCAGGTCTGTCGCTTGTTAGCACATGAGCACTGCAGCACAACTAATTGGCTTCTTGTGCTGCTTTCTTTCCTTCTTTTTGCTCTGCTGTACAAGACTACAAGAGGCTGATAGAAAGTCAAATTTCAAGTACTTGAACTGATAAATGAATGAACACGTAGTTACATCAATGTGTCTTTTCTATCTGGCTGGAGTTCTTCTTTAAATCCTCTGTATTGGATAATTTATTCATTGTATGTGTGAGATGGAAAAAGGACATTCCGCGCGGAGTGCGCACCTCCATCAAATAGTGCAAAAACGTTATCCTTCATGTCAAAACAACGCCGAGATCTGGCACGCCGCCTCCCAAAATGTTGACCAATTTCTTCACATCTGGAAGTCAGGGAAAAATGTGACTCTCCTCGCTGAGAAATGCTCGTCTGTAAATAACGATCGTTCTTATAAGAGGGAGGGGCCTCCCCGCAATCTACGCGGCCACATGCACACCGCTAACTCTCCCACACCTCTATATACTGGATAGATTTATTTGTTTGCTTTTTGTTTTCTTTTTTTAATTTTAAGTGTTTGCACGGTAATGTGTAACACCTCCAGGTATTTATTACCGCGGGCCGGGTGCACCGCAAAGACTGTAGTGCATGAAAAACCGAAAGAGAGAGCGGCACTCACGGGTTTTGAAAGGTGAACGCACGATAGCGGTTTAAATTAACGTTTTGACGAGGCACAAGCTCGTCTTCCTTTCAAGACCCGTGAGTGCCGCTCTCTTTTTTGGTTATATATATATATATAATTATTTTTTTTACCGATTTGGGCAAGGTTTTCCTTATATAATAATAATAATAAAAAATCTGAGAGATATCCATTACCATTTACCACCAAATATGTCCTGAAATAAAACGCAGTGTAAACCACCTGGATGCACAAAATAATTGCGATGATATATATAGTTTTACTAACACGCTTCAGCTTCATGTTACTAACATGTCAAAGTTGCAAAATTATGCTTAAAGTGGGGGGACACCCTGAAAACAAAAACTTAAAAAAATGTTAGTAACCATTTAAAATGAAAAACATTTTTTTTTTTACTTACCAGAAATGGCTGTTGCTAGGCAGATCGTCCTAATCTGCCTCCTCCAGCTCCGCGGTGATCTTCTCTTCTTCCGTCTCCTGTTGAATGGGGCGCGATGTGTTATGGGAACTATGTCCCACAACACATCGTGTTCCCCATTCACAAATTAAAGTCGCGCATGCGCAGTAGGCCGCGCGCCGACTCGCGCATGGGCAGTAGGAAACGTGAAGCCGTTTCCCTTACCGAGGATGGCGGCGCTGGAACCGGATCGCCGAGGGACAGCTCGTCCTCCACGACCGACATCGCGGGCGCCCTGGGAGGGTAAGTGTACTTCTTAAAAGTCAGCAGCTACTTTTTTTAGCTGCTGACTTTAAAAAAAAATTTTGTAAGGTGAAACCCCGCTTTAAGCATTAAGATTTGTTTTACCCTTAGGCGTGAAGGGGATCAGAGATCTTTTTTTTTGGGGGGGGGGGGATATGTTTTATAGCAGAAAGTAAAAAAATAAATAAATAAATGATATATATATATATATATATATATATATATTCATTCATTCACAATTTTCAGTATTTTATTGTCTATATAATAAAAAATAAAATATAAAAACATCCAGAGGTGATCAAATACCAACAAAAAGAAAGCTCTATTTTTTACTATTATTATTATTATTATTACTACTAAAATATATATATATATATACATACAATTATTATTATTATTACTAGTATTATTATATTATTATATTTATATATATAAATAAATATAAATAAATATATATATATATATACATATATATATATATATATATATATATATATATATATATATATATATATATATATATATATTATATTATTTATATAAATAAATGCCTGGAGTTACACTTACACATTACCTTGGGTGCATACACTTAAAATGGAAAATATATATATTATTTTCCATTTCAAGTGCATGCACCCAAGGTAATGTGTAAGTGTAACTCCAGGTATTTATTATCTCTATATATTATTATATATATATTATTTTCCATAGTTTTTTTTTTTTTTTCATTTTAACCACTTTCAGACCGGACCAATTTGCAGCCAAAGGACCAGGCCCCTTTTTGCGATTCGGCACTGCGTCGCTTTAACTGACAATTGCGCGGTCGTGCGACGTGGCTCCCAAACAAAATTGACGTCCTTTTTTTCCCACAAATAGAGCTTTCTTTTGGTGGTATTTGATCGCCCCTGCGGTTTTTATTTTTTGCGCTATAAACAAAAATAGAGCGACAATTTTGAAAAAAGTGCATTATTTTTTATTTTTTGCTATAATAAATATCCCCCAAAAATATATAAAAAAACATTTTTTTTCCTCAGTTTAGGCCGATACGTATTCTTCTACATATTTTTGGTAAAAAAAATCGCAATAAGCGATTATTGATCGGTTTGCGCAGAAGTTATAGCGTTTACAAGATAGGGGATAGTTTTATAGCATTTTTATTAATAATTTTTTTTTTATTATTAATGGCGGAGATCTGCGATTTTTTTTTTGTGACTGCGACATTATGGCGGACACATCGGACATTTTTGACACATTTTTGGGACCATTGTCATTTTTACAGCAATTAATGCATTTAAATGCATTGATTTCTGTATAAATGACACTGGCAGTTTAGGAGTTAACCACAAGGTGGCAGTGTAGGGGTTAAGTAGGCCTAGGGGTGTTTTTTTTTACTGTGGGGGGGCGTGGCTGTCAGCTAGTGAATGCTGATCTCTGCTCCAATCACAGGGAGCAGAGATCGGCGTCACTAGTTGCTAGGCAGAACGGGGAGATGCTGTTTATCTCGGCATCTCCCCGTTCAGCCGCTCCGTGAGACGATCGCGGGAGTCCCCGCGGCGATCGAGTCCGCGGGGACCGCGGCCGGACTCACGGGGGTCCCGACCGGCGCGGGAGCGCGCCGCTCCCGGCGCGCTCCCGATGGCACGGACAGGCTAAAGGAGGGACGTATATATACGCCCTCCTGCCTGTACGTGCCATTCTGTCGACGTATATCGTCGTGCGCCGGTCGGCAAGTGGTTAAGTGCATGCACCCAAGGTAATGTGTAAGTGTAACACTTCTGGGTATTTATTACTTCTAACAATATAGCACCCTGGTGTTTAGGCAGGGTTGCTCCTAAATTTACCTGCCAGGTGTAGTTACCTTGCTCTATTGTTAGAGATCAGTTGACTTCACGCGAAGTCTGTACTTGCTGCACTTTTCTCTTCTGCCACTGGGTGGCCGGGTACTTGGTGGCATTAGTTATAAGAAGGGCACTGCAAGGTCAGGTTATGGGTATGTGGGGTATCTCAGCCCATGGGCAGGGGTTTTCTTGGGTCCTTTGGCCTGCTGGGAGGGTCTATATATTCGGATGAGGTCAGGTGATCTGTGTTCTGTGCAGGGCCGGTGCTACCACTAGGCAAACTAGGCAGCCGCCTAGGGCGCCATGCTGCCTAGGGGGCGCCCAGCCACTGGTTTTCCTACTCTCTTCTCTCTGCAGCAAGTAACTAAGTCTCAGCATCAGCAGGCAGCCGCCCCTCTGTTCACAGATAGTGTCAGAGGCGCAGCGGTGGTGAAGGACTGTGTCTGTGTCCCAACTCCTGAATGAATGGAAGCAAGCAAACATTCATTGATGGGTCCTGGTGAGGCTAAATGTGATGGGCGCTGGTGAGGCTGCATTTGATGGGCGCTGGTGAGGCTGCATTTCATGGGTGCATCGTTAAAAAGGTGGTGTTTACATGGGCAGGGAAAAGGGGGTAGGGTCAGGGGTGGAGTCAAGGGGAGCGGCAAAATTAGGTTTCGCCTAGGGTGTCAAAAATTCTTGCACCAGCCCTGGTTCTGTGCCACCTGGATGGCTGTCTGGGTGGACGTGTGTTGTACTGCCCGGGCTGCTAGGCCGGAGATTGGGCCTATCCTGGGCACATCTGGTTGCCAGGCTGTCTGAGGGCCTATCCAGAAGCAAGAGAGCAGCGCAGGGTTGGGATTGCTGCTCGCAGTCCAACCAGAAGTGATGGTTCTGCCGGCCGGAGAACTTGTCATAGTCGGAGGAAGAAGGGAGGCTGTCGCCACTAAGGGACCAATCACCTTATTACCAGGGACCACAGTGAGTAACTGAAGCAAGTACCGGAGGAGAATTCTCACCAACCGGGGACAAATGTGAGGGGTGTACTCACTTTTGTGAGATACTGTATATATATATATATATATATATATTACATAGATATATATATATATTATTGTATATATATATATATTTTTTTCTTTTTTTTTTTTTTCATTTTAAGTGCATGCACCCAAGGTCGTGTGTAAGTATAACACTTTCAGGTATTCATCACCTCCAACAGAAATCACAGTCCCCCCCCCCCCCCCCCCCCCCCCCCCTGACAATGTCTTCATCTGCTTTCCTCTCCCCCGAAGGACAGAGCTACCTTTGTTCGGGCATCATTCAGGGTCACCATCTACTTCCTGGACTGAGATGCCAACTCAGGAAAAATAGCGATATGCAGCGGGCATGATAAAAATGAACGCCGTCTTGACGGAAGCTCCTTCTCCAGGATACGTAAAAAGGAATTTAAACGCGTGACGGAAACTCAGGACCAAAGACTTGAAAATAGAACAGCGGCCAAGTGATTAGAAGCAAAAGGGTCCTTCGTTCGAATCCCAACCACCACACTACTGCCTGGAGTTTGCATGTTCTCCCTGCGCCTGCGCAGGTTTCCTCCCACACCCCAAAGACACACTGGTAGGTTAATTGGATCCTGTCTAAATTGGCCCTGGTATGTATGAATGTGAGTTAGGGACCTGAGATTACATAGTGCCTGTAGACAGTAGGAAAAGTAATAGTGCCCCATCATCGGTGTCAGTGGGAGGTATAGTGCTTTATGGTGGATGTCAGTGGGAGGAATAGAGTTTCATCAATGGTGTCAGTAAAAGTAATAGTGCCCCATCAGTGGTGTCAGTGAGAGGAATGGTGCCCCATCAACAGTTGACACTATCAGTGGTGTCAGTGAGAGGAATAGTGCCCCATCAACAGTTGACACTATCAGTGGTGTCAGTGAGAGGAATAGTGCCCCATCAACAGTTGACACTATCAGTGGTGTCAGTGAGAGGAATTGTGCCCCATCAGTGGAAGAAATAGTACCCCATGGTTGGTGTCAGCGAGAGGAATAGTCCCCCCCCCCCCCTTGTTGGTGTCATTGAGAGGGTTAATGTCCAATCGTTGATGTCAGTGGGAGAAAGAGTGTCCCATCGTTGGCATTAATGGGAAGAATAATGCCCCATCTTTGGTGTCAGTGAAAGGAATAGTGCCCCATCATTTGTAGCTATGGGAGGAATAGTGCCCTATCAGTGGTATCAGTGGAAGAAATAGTGCCCCATCATTGGTGTCATTGAGAGGGATAGCGTCCCATCATTGGTATCAGTGGGAGGAATAGTGCCCCATCGTTGGTGTCATTGAGAGGGATAGTGCCCCTTCATTGGTGTCCGTGGAATGAATAGCATTCCATCGTTTGTGCTAGTGGGAGGAATAGTGTCCCATTATTAGTATCGGTGGAAGGAATTGTGCCCCATCATTGGTGTCAGTGGAAGGAATGGTGCCTCATCGTTGGTGTCAGTGGGAGGAATAGCATCCTATTGTCTGTGTTAGTGGGAAGAAGAGTGTCCCATCATTGATATTAGTGGGAGGAATAATGCCCCATCAATTATTTCAGTGGGAGCAAGAGTGTCCCATTATTGGTGTCATTGAAAGTGATAGTGCCCCATCATTGGTGTCATTGATAGTGAATAGCCCCATCATTGGTATCGGTGGAAGGAATTGTGCCCCATCATTGGTATCAGTGGAAGGAATTGTGCCTCATCCTTGGTGTCAGTAGAATGAATAGCACCCTATTGTCTGTGTTAGTGGGAAGAAGAGTGTCCCATCATTGGTGTCATTGAGAGTGATAGTGCCCCATCATTGGTATCAGTGTGAGGAATAGTGCCCCATCATTGGTGTCAGTTGAATGAATAGCACCCCATCGTTTGTGCTAGTGGGAGGAATAGTGTCCCATCATTGGTATCAGTGGAAAGAATAGTGCCTCATCCTTGGTATCAGTGGGAGAAATAGTGCCCCATCAATGATGTCAGTAGGAGGAAGAGTGTCCCATTATTGGTGTAATTGAGAGTGATAGTGCCCCATCAATGATGTCAGTGGGATGAATAATGCCCCATCATTGGTGTCAGTGGGGAGGAATAGTGCCCCATCATTGGTGTCAGTGGGAGGAATAGTGCCCCATCATTGGTGTCAGTGGGAGGAATAATGCCCCATCATTGTGTCAGTGGGAGGAATAGCGCCTCATATAAGTGGGAGGAATAGCGCCTCATATAAGTGGGAGGAATAGCATCCCAGGAGCCAGATAAAGGCAAGCAAAGGGCCACATCTTGAAGTCCACTGGTCCAGAGTTTCGCTCTCTTAGATCCCTTTTTCTATAGGCTACAGAAAGGCCTTCCATCAAGATGGTGCTTATTTTTATAATGCCTGCTGCCTATTGCTAATTTTCCATCACCCATGTCTAATTTTTACTGACTTTCCGCCACACTTTGCAGATTTCCATAATGAAACACACAGATGAAAAATCAGGTAGAATTCAGGGGATGAAGGGAAAATCATATATACGTTGCCCATCTGTACATGTAGTAGGAGTTGTTAGAGATGAGAATTCAGATAACATTCTTGTGATTGGTCAAATCAAATTGCCATTGCTGTTGTTCGATAGTCTGAGGCGACATTCCTAAAACCAGTTGCTCTCAGTGGTTAGGAAGCAAACTGACTGCGAAAAGATCCATTCTTATGCCGCGTACACACGATCGGAATTCTCATCGGAAAAAACTCTGACGGTTTTTCCGACGGAATTCCGCTCAAGCTGTCTTGCCTACACACGGTCACACCAAATTCCGACGGTCAATAACACAGCGGCATAAAACACGTTCGACAGCACTATAAAAGGGAAGTTTAATGCTTCCGAGCATGCGTCGAATTGTTTCCGAGAATGCGTCGAATTGTTTCCGAGCATGCGTCGGAATTTTGCGCGTCGGAATTGCATACACACGATCGTAAAATCCGATAGAAAGGTTTTCCGTCGGAAAAATTGAGAACAGGCTCTCAATCCAAAGTCCGTCGGAAATTCCGACAGAAAAAGACCGCTGGGCATACACACGGTCTGAAAATCCGATGAAAAGCTCCCATCGGACTGTTTCCATCGGAAATTCCGACCGTGTGTACGCTGCATTACTTCTATCCTACACATAGGCGTAAACCATTCAGGATCAGAAAAAAAAAAAAAAAATTTCCAAATTCCTTTCCGACTTTCCCTCTGACAGTTGTGCCCTGAGATGTCTGCCAAGGTTGCTTCTGCTTAGCTGACGGCCTGACTGTCATCCTAATGAACAGATAGGGTTCATATCCAGAGACGTGACACCCGGCTATGTGCGCCTGCTTTGACAGCTGTTGATTTCTCCTATGGAGTTTCCTTGCACACGAATCTGTGCTGGATTCACATTAGCGTTACAGGAATGCAAATTATACTGATCTGTATATGTATACAGGAACCTTTATCGTCCGTAAGACTGAATGGTACTTATTCTGCATCAGCTGGTGGTTGTGAAAAGGGTAAAATCTGGACGGGTGTGCAGCTTGCAGTGCTTGATTTCACTGGATATGAAGACCTGGGCAACCCACAGATCTACTAGGGTGGTTGTAGAAGACTTGTGCCACGTACACACGAGCGGACTTTTCGAAGGACTAGGTCCGACGGTCTTTCCGACGGACTTTCGACGGAGTTCCGACAAACTTTTTCGAATGAACGGACTTGGCCACACACAATCACACTAAATTCTGACGGATTCGAACGTGATGACGTATGACCAGGGCAGGTGCAAGGATTTTTGACACCCTAGGCAAAACCTCATTTTGCGCTGCTCCTCTTGGCTCCACCTCTGACTCTACCCCCTTTGCCCTGCCCATGTATACCCCACCTTTTTAATTAAGTGCCCATCAAATGCAGCCTCACCAGTGCCCATCAAATGCAGCCTCACCAGACCCCATCAAATGCACCAGGTCCCATCAAATGCACCATCACCAGCGCCCATCAACTGCAGCCTCACCAGCACCCATCAACTGCAGCCTCACCAGCGCCCATCAACTGCAGCCTCACCAGCGCCCATCAACTGCAGCCTCACCAGCGCCCATCAATTGCAGTCTCACCAGTGCCCATCAATTGCAGCCTCACCAGCGCCCATCAATTGCAGCCTCACCAGAGACAATCAATTGCAGCCTCACCAGTGCCCATCAATTGCATCCTCACCAGCGCCCATCAATTGCAGCCTCAATTGCAGTCTCACCAGTGCCCATCAATTGCAGCCTCACCAGCGCCCATCAATTGCAGCCTCACCAGCGCCCATCAATTGCAGCCTCACCAGAGACATCAATTGCAGCCTCACCAGCGCCCATCAATTGCAGCCTCACCAGTGCCCATCAATTGCAGCCTCACCAGCGCCCATCAACTGCAGCCTCACCAGCGCCCATCAAATGCAGCCTCACCAGCGCCCATCAATTGCAGCCTCACCAGAGACAATCAAATGCAGCCTCACCAGCGCCCATCAATTGCAGCCTCACCAGAGACAATCAATTGCAGCCTCACCAGTCAATTGCATCCTCACCAGCGCCCATCAATTGCAGTCTCACCAGTGCCCATCAATTGCAGCCTCACCAGCGCCAATCAAATGCACCCTCACCAGCGCCCATCAATTGCAGCCTCACCAGAGACAATCAATTGCAGCCTCACCAGCGCCCATCAATGCAGCCTCACCAGCACCCATCAATTGCAGCTTCACCAGCGCCCATCAATTGCAGCCTCACCAGTGCCCATAAATGCAGCCTCACCAGCACCCATCAATGCAGCCTCACCAGCACCCATCAATGCAGCCTCATCAGCACCCATCAATGCAGCCTCACCAGCACCCATCAATGCAGCCTCATCAGCACCCATCAATGAACGTTTGCTTGCTTCCATTCATTCGGGAGTCGGGACACAGACATAGTCCCCCGCTGCGCCTCTGACACTATGTGCGAACGGAGCGGCACATGCCTGCTGATGCTGAGACTTAATTGCTTGCTGCAGAGGGAAGAGGGTAGGAACACCAGTGGCCAGGCGCCCTAGGCAGCAGTGGCGCCCTAGGCGGCTGCCTAGTTTGCCTAGTGGTAGCCCCGGCCCTGCGTATGACCGGACTAGAATAAGGAAGTTCGTAGCCAGTAGCCAATAGCTGCCCTAGCGTCGTTGTTTGTCCGTCAGACTAGCACACAGACAAGTGGATTTTTCGATAGGAACTGGGTCCAGCAGAGTTCTGGTGGGAAAATTTAAAACATGTTCTATTTCTAAAGTCCGTCGGATTTTTCAACAGCAAAAGTCCGATGGAGCCCACACACGATCGAATTGTCCAATGGATCTGTTCCGTCTGAATTTGCTGTCGAAAAGTCCTCTCGTGTGTACGCGGCATTAGGCAGACCACAAACTCTACAAGAGTGACCAAAAGAAACTTGGGCAGCTCACAGACCTATGAGAGTGGATGGTGAAGACTTGGGCAACCTACAGACCTACAGTAAATGAGTAATTGGTGAAGACTTATGCAGTCTACAGACCCATGAGAGTGGTTGGTAAAGCCTTAGACAGCCCACAGATTTATAAAGGATGACTGGTGAAGACTCAGGCAGATTCTAGCTTATCTACAAACACTTAAGTAGCCAACAGATCTATGAGAATGATCGTGAGGACTTAGGCAGCTCACAAACTTATTTGAGTGATCAGTGAAGACTTAGGAAGCCCACGGACCTATGACGGTGGTCTTTAAAGAATTTAGCAGCCAACAGACCTACGAAGGTGGTCCATCAAGACTTAGGCAGCCCGAAGGCCTACAAGGGTGATCAGTTGAAACTTAGGTAGCTCACAGACCTCCTATGTAGGTGATGAATGAAGACTTAGGAAGCCCACAGACCTATGAGGATGGACTTTAAAGACTTAGGCAGCTCACAGGACTATTAGGGTGAATGGCAAAGACTCAGGCAGCCTCGAGATCTATATGGGCTATCAGCGAAGACTTAAGCAGTCAACAGACCTACGAGAGTGATCAGTAGAAACTTAGGCAGCTCGCAGACATATGTGGGTATACAATGAAGACTTAGTAAGCTCACAGACCTACAAAGATCGATGTTGAAGACTCGGGCATGCATAATCGATGAAGACCTGGGCATCCACAGACCTAAGAGGGTGGTCAGTAAATTCTTAGGAGGCCCACAGACCTATGAGGGTAATTGATGAAGAATCGTCAGCCTCCAGACCTACACAAGTGATCTGTGAATACTTAGGAAGCCCACAAACCTATAAGGGTGGTCGGTAAAGACTTAGGCAGCTCACATGCCTATCAGGGTGAATGGCGAAGACTCAGGCAGACTCGAGATCTATATGGGATATCAGCGAAGACTTAAGCAGCCAACAGACCTATGAGGGTGATCAGTAGAAACTTAGGCAGCTCACAGACCTCCTATGTAGGTGATGAATGAAGACTTAGGAAGCCCACGGACACATGAGGGTGGTTGTTACAGACTTAGGCAGTTCGCAGGCCTATAAGGGTGAATGGTGAAGACTCAGGCCGCCTCAAAATCTATATGGGCTATCAGTGAAGACATAGGCAGCCAACAGACCTATGAGGGTGATCAGTAGAACCTTAGGCAGCTCACAGACTTATGTGCATATACAATGAAAACTTAGGAAGCTCACAGACCTGCAAAGGTGACCAATGTGAAGCTCACAGACCTACAAAGATCGATGTTGAAGACTCGGGCAGCCAACAGACCTTCATGGATAATCGATGAAGACCTGGGCATCCACAGACCTAAAAGGGTGGTCAGTAAATTCTTAGGTAGCCCACAGACCTATGAGGGGGATTGGTGAAGAATCAGCAGCCTCCAGACCTGCATAGGTGATCTGTGAACACTTAGATAGCCCACAAACCTATAAGGGTGGTCAGTAAAGACTTAGGCAGTCCACAGACCTACGAGGGTGATCATGAAGACTATGAAAGCTCACAAACCTCTTTTGGTGATCAGTAAAGAGTAGACATAGGAAGCCCGCAAACCTAAGAGGGTGGTCATTAAATATATATTCAGCTTACAGGCCCACAAGGGTGAATAGTGAAGATTTGGACAGCCAAAACAGCAAAAACTTAAGCAGTCCAGAGACCTACAAAGGTGGTCCGTAAAGACTTTGTCAGCCCACAGACCTACGTGGCTGCTAAAGACCTAGGCTGACCACAAACCTACGAGGGTAATCAGTAGAAACTTGGGCAATTGACAGACCTATAAGGGGGATCAGCGAAGACTTAGGAAGCCAACAGACCTGAAAGTGTGGTTGGTAAAAAGATAGGCAGCCCACAGACCTCCGTAGGTGATTGCTGAATACGTAGGCAGTGCACAGACCTACAAGAGTGATCATCAAAACTTAAGAAGCTCATAGGCCTATGTGGGTGATCGGCGAAGACTTAGTAAGGCCAAAAACCTATGAAGGTGGTTGGTAAAGACTTAGGCAGCCTACAGACCTATGAGGGTGAATAGCGAAGACTTAAGCAGCTTTCAGACCTACTTAGGTGATTGGTGAAGATGTATCTAACCCACAGATCTACAAAGGTGGTCCAAAAATTCTTAGGCATATAAAGACCTACAAAGGTGGTCCAAAAATACTTAGGCAGACCATAGAATGATCAGTAGAAATATAGGAAGCTCCCAAACCTATGGGGGTGATCGGCGAAAGCTTAGGAAAGCCCACGGGCCTACAGGGGTCATCGGTTAACACTCAAGCAGCAAACAGATCTACAAAGGTGGTTTGATCTTCATGTCCACCATACTGGGTGGTGCTCCCTAAACTAGGGTTGCCACCTCATCACTTTAAACCCGAACACACAATTAATTACACAGGTTCTGAGGCTGATTAAGGTGGTAATTAAATGCAATTGGTGCCTTATCTGCATTAAATTATCCTCAGAACCTGGGTAATTCATATGTGTTCGGGTTTAAAGGGATGAGGTGGCAACTCTACACTAAACGTGTGTTGTTAAAGCATGCTCAGTCAAACATTTTCATGTACTGTATATTAGTGGAGAATAAAGTGGTGATTGGGTGACCAATGACGGCAGAAGCCGATGACACACTTAATCTAAGAAGGGGGGAAAGCAGTAGGGGCACAAGTTTATAGTGAATCAGTAGATTAGAGAAAGGGGCCTGAAAACAACTTCTGAAATAACAAGCTGTAAAGTTTTTTTAGAAAGAAAATGAAGCTAATATCAACTGGGAACAGCTGGGGCCTTGTTCAGTTAAAATTGTTCTACTGCCAAGGGCCGCAAAGATGGAGAGTGAGGGGTGCACGATGCAGCCAAGGACTGCCAGCTTGACACGCCTGATCTACAGCAAACCTATCATCCCCCAGACTAAAGCCCCATACACACGGTCGGATTTTCCTATCGGAAAATGTTGTCGGAAATTCCGACCGTGTGTAGGCTCCATCGGACATTTTCCATCGGATTTTCCGACGGACAAAGTTTTATCTCCTGCTCTCAAATTTTCCGACAACAAAGTCCTATCGGACTTTTTCCGATCGTGTGTAGCGAATTCCGACGGACAAAGTGCCACGCATGCTCAGATCACATTACAAGACCAAAGCTATTGGCTACTAGCCTCTACGTGGTCCCGTCGTAGGCAACAAACGTCACCACGTTCAGAATGATCGGATTTTCCGACAACTTTGTCCGACCGTGTGTATGCAACACCAGTGTCGGACAAAATCCGTCGGAAAAAATCCGATGGATTTTGTGGTCGGATTTTCTGACCGTGTGTACGGGGCATAACACAACTAACCTCCTGGTACAGACCACAACAAAGGACTGCTAACCTTATGCCGAGTACACACGACTGGACTTTCGGCGGAGTTCCAACTGACTTTCAGAATAAACGGACTTGGCCACACACAATCACACCAAAGCCTGACGGATTCGAACGTGATGACGTACAACCGGACTAGAATAAGTAAGTTCATAGCCAGTAGCCAATAGCTGCCCTAGCGTCGGTTTTTGTCCGTCGGACTAGCATACACACAAACGGATTTCTCGATAGGAACTGGGTCCGGCGGAGTTCCGGCCTAAAAATTTGAAACATCTTATATTTCTAAAGTTCGTCAGATTTTTGGACAGCAAAGGTCCGATGGAGCACACACACGGTCGGATTCGTTCCGTCGGACCTTTGCTGTCGAAAAAGTTTGGTCGTGTGTACGCGGCATTAGGGTGAGATAAGGGTCCTTGAAACCCAGGTGCCTGAAATATGCAAACTTCAATGTTTGGAATAAGTCAGCACTGACAACTGCCCGCTGTGCAACACGGTGTCTAAGAAACAGATTGAGAGATGTTCTGCATTGTTTTATGCAATGGGTGTGGAGCATTACCCCCAAACGAGCCGCTTGGTAATTTGGGTTCTCCGATTCTGCTCCTCGACTCCAAGAAAAACCTCAGCCCCTCTGACACAAATGAATGAGTTAAAGAAAGCTACTGCAAGCACAATATGGTGTTTTTTTTTTGCAAACTTGTCACTCTTCTTTTGTTTATAGCGCAAAAAATTAAAACCGCAGAGGTGATCAAATACCACCAAAAGAAAGCTCCATTTGTGGGGAAAATAAATGATAATTTAATTTGGGTACAGTGTTGTATGACCGTGCAATTGTCATTCAAAGTGTGACAGTACTGAAAGCTGAAAAATGGCTTGGTCAGGAAGGGCGTGAAAGTGCCCGGTATTGAAGTGGTTAATAATAATAACAAGAGGTAAACAGAGTAAACGTAGACAAAACATAGCCGAAGTTCAGGAACCGGAACGGATAGTCAGACAAGTCAAAACGTCAGGGAGCCAGAGATGAGCGTAGTAGTAGTAGTAGTAGTAGTAGAACAGCAAGCAGAATCTGGAGCCAGAAGAAATGTCAGCCAAGCAAGTCTTTTAACAGGAACACAGGAGAGCGTCTCTAGAGATGTGACCAAGGCGAAGGCAGAGATCATCTGGACTGGACGGCTTAAGCAGGCAGGAATGACGAGCAGGATATCATCAACAGGTGAGTCACTGTGGAAACATAGGAGCTGGCAATTAGCCGACAGCTAAGCGCCCAGCTTTGAGAGGGAAGGGCTGAGCCCAGCCCTGACAGTACCCCCCCCCCCCCCCCCCCCACCCACCCCCCCCCCCGGCCTCCCCCCCCCCCCGCCCCCCCCCCCCCCCCCCCCCTTCAATGACCCCTTCCCACTCGGAGGACCACCAGGCTTGAGGGGAAAACGTCTATGGAAATCATGGAGGAGGACATGGCCATGTATGTCCGAGGATGAGACCCAAGAGCGTTCCTCCGGACCGTACCCTTTCAAATGCTCCAGGTACTGTATGCGTCCCGCGGAACCTACGGGAGTCAACAATGGACTGTACTTCATACTCCTCGTGGTTCTCCACCTGTACAGGGCGAGGACGAGGCACCGAGGTGGCAAAGCGGTTGCAGACCAAAGGTTTTAATAGGGAGACATGAAATACATTCGAAGTACGCATATTAGAAGGAAGGTCTAATGCATAAGCCACTGGGTTAATCCCGCCGAAGAGTGCCGTAAAGGCCCAATAAACTGAGGTGGGAACTTCAGAGAGGGAAGTCGGAGGTTGCGAGATGACCCCCAACCTGGTAGGAAGGCGCAGGCAGGCGTCTGCGGGCAGCATGGAGTCTGTACCTATCATTAGCATGACGCAAAGCCTCCTGGACTTGTGCCCAAGTGGTACGAAGACCACGGAGATGCTCTTCTAACATATGGGGAGATAGAGGATGGGGTGGGGGGGTATTTGTGCAGGTAGGGGTGATTTCAGCCGGGGGTTGGATTTGTACTGGGGGGGATTACTTGGTGGGCGAGCATGCAGATTATGGCTCGATTTTTTGGGGGGGGAGGGGATTTTCTTTGACACCATGCTCATACATCTTGGGGGGGGGCATATTCGCCCAAGGTGACCTTCGATGACCTTGTTCCGGCACTGCTTGAGGGCCACACAAAAAATACAGAAGGGTGTATCTCAATCCGCTAGTATATCTAACACTCCCCCCTAGACTGACAATGATGCTGTCCTGAGATGCCCCCCCCCCCCTACCACAGTAAGACACCTCCTGTATTAGAGCACCCCCCCACTCTGGAGGAAGAATCACAGGGCTGGGGGGGGGCGCTCTATTACAGGAGGTGCCTTACTGGCTAGATCATTAGGTGAAAACAGAGGGGGGGGGGAATCCAAAGAAAAGAAAACAAAAGCAGGCACCACATCTAATGATTGGTCAGCTGCAATATATTAAATTTTTGGTTTGGGTTTAATACCGCTAGTTCAGGGAATCCCTCACATTGAAGGGATTTCTTCTTACTTCCTGTTTTGGCTATGGGACAGGAAGTGAAGGGAAGTTCCCCCCCAATGGGGTCACAAATAAAATCTTATAACCCTTCCTTATTCAAAATGGGAAAAAAAAATTCTACTTTAGTAAATGACCGGAATTAGAGATCAGACATGGCAGCTCACATTTTCACAAGCAATCCAGCCAGGGTAGCCTGCCCCCACCCTCCCTCCAGCACAGAATCCCCTTAAAGCCGTCCAAAGACCAGCAGATCCCCCCCAAAAAGAGGAACAGCTGGCGGGGAGACAATGTGCCAATCAGCGCTGAGATCCCCCCGCACCTGCCATGGCTTTTCCCTACATCTCCGCAAGTAAACGGATCCTTTATTATTCCCAGCAGAAAACAGAAACGATCCGGGATTTTCGAAAATGCTGGAAAATCTCCGTAAGCAATAATGACCTCTTCCGACACGCGCCTCCGATGTTAACCCCTACGCTGCCGGATTCCGTGCGACGAGTGGGTGGCATTGCTTGGAAGCGTCAGGGACGGGCACGGGCATCCTAGGAGTGGGCGTCCTAGAGGTGGGCGTCCTGGGGGTGGGCGTCCTAGAGGTGGGCGTCCTAGGGGAGGGCGTCCTAGGGGTGGGGCACACACGGGCGTCTTTTATTTTCGGTTGCCCATCTGATTTTTATCCTCTCCTTTCTATAATCAGGGTGGAGACTCCAGCACGTCGCCGGTCCTCTTTTCTTTTTTTTCTGCTTCTTTGTCCGCACAAATTATATTTCCATCCCTTCGCAGCTTTTTTTTTTTTCGTTTTAGCAGCACAACGCACTACAATTCTGATGCCGCTTTCCGTTGTTTTGCATGTCAGCGTACGAAGAGCGGGTGAAGAACGCAAGGTTCCTTGATGCATCTCATTCACCCTGATTTCATGCTTGCGATGCAATTACACTGTATTGCCTATGATGCTTTTTCTCCTACAGGAGTTTAGCAGCAAAAAAAAGCTTTGTTTTTAAAAAAAGAATATTGTTTTTATTTAATTTTTTATTTTTTTAATTTCAATTTTATTATGGAAAAAAAGCTGTGTTTTTAAAAAAGCATAATGTTTTTATTTTATTTTTTATTTTTTTATTTCAATTTTGTTATGGAAAAAAAAGCTGTTTTTAAAAAAGAATTTTTTTTTTAATTTATTTATTTTATTTCAATTTTATCATGGAAAAAAAAGCTGTGTTTTTAAAAAAGAATATTTTTGTAATTATTTTTTTTATTTCAATTTTATTATGGAAAAAAAAAAGCTGTGTTTTTAAAAAAGAATCATTTTTTAATTATTTTATTACAAGTACACTATAGAGCAGTCATTCTCAACCAGGGTTCCTCCAGAGGTTGCGAAGGGTTCCTTAAGCTGTGGCTGATGAACCACCTATTTGATGCCTACAGAGTTGAAGGTCCAGCACCACTTAGGAGCATGACACCAAATATTGTTTTAGCTGTCTTTAACCACTTCAATACCGGGCACTTAGACACCTTCCTGCCCAGGCCAATTTTCAGCTTTCAGCGCTGTCGCAATTTTAATGACAATTGCGCGGTCATACCACACTGTACCCAAACAAATTATTTATAATTTTGTTCCCACAAATAGAACTTTATTTTGGTGGTATTTGATCACCTCTTCGATTTAAATTTTTTGCGCAACAAATAAAAAAAGACAGAAAAAGTTTTTCTTTGTTTCTGTTAAAATTTTTTGTCAATAAGTACGTTTTCTTCTTCAATGACGGGCACTGATATGGCTGCACTGACGGGCACTAATAAGGCGGCACTGATGGGCACCGATGAGGTGGCACCAATGAGGTGGTACTGATGAGGTGACACTGACGGGCACTGATGATGGGCACTGATAGGCGGCACTGATGGGCACTGATAGGTGACACTGATGGGCACTCATAGGCGGCACTGATGGGCACTTATGGGTGGCAGTGATGGGTACTTATGGGTGGCACTGATAGGTGGCATGGATGGGCACTGATAGGTGGGCACTGATGGGCACGGATGGGTGGCACTGCTGGACACTGATGGGTGGCACTGATGGGTGGCATTGCTGGGCATCACTTATTTTATGTGTTGCATGATGGTGCTAGTCAGTGCCCATTTGTGGGCACTGATTAGCACAGATTGGGCACATTGGGCACATGTGGATGGCCATGGGGTACATACCTGGCCATCCACAGGTTGCCTCCCTTCCTGGTGGTCTTGGGGGCTTCCCTGGTGGTCCGTTGTTGGCATCTGAGGGGGGGCTGTGCTGATAAACAATCAGCGCAGACCCCCCCCTGTCAGGAGAGCCGCCGATCGGCTCTTCTCTACTTGCGTCTGTCAGACGCGAGTGATGAAAAGCTGATCAGCGGCTTTCCCTGTTGACAATGTGATCAGCCGTGATTGGACACGGCTGATCACGTGGTAAAGAGCCTCCGCCGGAGGCTCTTTACCAAGATCGGTGTAGCGGTGTGTCAGACTGACACACCGCTCCACCGATCGCCGCGATGCGCGCCCCCACGGGCGCGGCGGCGGGATGTTATCCTGAAGGACGTCATATGACGCCCAGTCAGGGTAACAGAACCAATTCCCGGACGTCAATCTGCTATTGACCGGGCGGGAAGTGGTTAAGGGTGGCATTCTGAGCACCACTTTAAGGGGCACATTCTTACTATGGACCACCGATATAAGGGGCATTGTTCCTACTGAGTCCTGATGAATTGGATTTAGTGAGGGTTCCTCGAGAAGTTTTAATTATTTATGGGGTTCCTCTGGGGTTAAAAGGTTGAGAAAGCCTGCTACAGAGGGACGTGCTTTGTTCATATTTCATGTCTGAGGTTTACAAACCACTTTAACTAAAGACTAGAACTTCAGCCCATCAGCCTGGCCTGGAGAACCTTCCATCTCCTTTATCGTTTTCGAGGAAAGAATGGAGATATGCCGGGAAACGAATCATGTAAAAAAAGGAACCATCTTCATCTCCATCTCCGCATGGGTGGCCACGGCTTCCTGTTGATCTTACCGTCTGTGTTAACTTCCAATTGCTCCTCGTTTGCACACTGCAACCAATTTCTGTACGTCAAGGTCGACCCTTCCCTTTTTTTTTTTTGTGGGACAATGGAAAGAGGCGTTCCATGATCAACTATTGATCATTATTTGTAAAAAAAAAAAATTGAAAACCATTTATCATTTTCCTTCCACTGCACAATTATGGGCCACTTTGTGTTGGTCTATCACATAAAATCCCAATAAAATACATTTATGTTTTTTGGTTGTAACATGACAAAATGTGGAAAATTTCAAGGGGTGTGAATACTTTTTCAAGGCACTGAATCAGACATTTTACCACAAGGTCTCCTAGCGACAAGGAGGTGGTCATGGGAGTTGGAGGACATCTTTGACGCTCTTGAGGAGCCCTTTGGTCATCTATGGTCAGACTAACCATTCAAGCTGCCAGATATACCGTATTTATCGGCGTATAACACGCACCGGCGTATAACACGCACCGGCGTATAACACGCACCCCAAGTTTAGGAGGGCATTTTAAGGAAAAAAAGTTTTAGGAGAGAAGTTTAGGGGAAAAAAAACTTACATTTAAGCGTCATTTTGCAGCTTGCCCAGCGTCATGTGCAGCCTTGCCCAGCGCCATTTGCAGCCTTACCCAGCGTCATTTGCAGCTTGCCCAGCATCATTTGCAGCTTGCCCAGCGTCATTTGCAGC
Organism: Lithobates sylvaticus; assembly: GCA_028564925.1. Classification (NCBI taxonomy): domain Eukaryota; kingdom Metazoa; phylum Chordata; class Amphibia; order Anura; family Ranidae; genus Lithobates; species Lithobates sylvaticus. The sequence goes on from CM053033.1 coordinate 223,700,164, forward strand.
CTTGCCCAGCATCATTTGCAGCTTGCCCAGTGTCATTTGCAGCTTGCCCAGTGTCATTTGCAGCCTGCCCAGCATCATTTGCAGCCTTGCCCAGCGTCATTTGCAGCCTTGCCCAGCGTCATTTGCAGCCTTGCCCAGCGTAATTTGCAGCCTTGCCCAGCGTCATTTGCAGCTTGCCCAGCGTCATTTGCAACCTGCCCAGTGTCATTTGCAGCTTGCCCAGCGTCATTTGCAGCTTGCCCAGGGTCATTTGTAGCTTGCCCAGCTTCATTTGCAGCCTTGCCCAGCATCAATTGCAGCCTGCCCAGCGTCATTTGCAGCTTGCCCAGCGTCATTTGCAGCCTTGCCCAGCATCAATTGCAGCCTGCCCAGCGTCATTTGCAGCTTGCCCAGCGTCATTTGCAGCTTGCCCAGCGTCAATTGCAGCCTGCCCAGCGTCATTTGCAGCTTGCCCAGCGTCATTTGCAGCTTGCCCAGCGTCATTTGCAGCTGCCCAGCGTCATTTGCAGCCTTTCCCAGTGTCATTTGCAGCTTGCCCAGAGCCATTTGCAGCCTGCCCAGTGTCATTTGCAGCTTGCCCAGCGTCATTTGCAGCTTGCCCAGTGTCATTTGCAGCTTGCCCAGCGCCATTTTCAGCCTTGCCCAGTGTCATTTCAGCCTTTCCCAGCGTCATTTGCAGCCTGCCCAGTGTCATTTGCTGCTTGCCCAGCTTCATTTGCAGCTTTCCCAGCGTCCTTTGCAGCTTGCCCAGCAGCAATTGCAGCCTGCCCAGCGTCATTTGCAGCTTTCCCAGCGTCATTTGCAGCTTGCCAGCGTCATTTGCAGCCTTGCCCACGTTTAAATTTCCCGCCGCCGAGACAGACCGCGCATGCGCCGCCGAAAAAGACCGAAGCGCCGATGAAAAAGGCCGAAGCGCCACCGAAAAAGACTGAGCCGACTGTTTGGCTCCGCTCAGAGTCCCGCCTCCCTGCTGTTTCGGGAGCGAGCGCAGGGAGGCGGGACTACGAGAGGAGCTGAACAGTCGGCTCGGTCTTTTTCGGCGGCGGTTCGGTCTTTTTCGGCGGCGGTCGCTATTTTTCTACGCCGCTCGCTATTTTTTTCATTTTTTGAGGGGGTATCGGCGTATAACACGCACCCACGACTTTCCCCGATTTTAAGGGGGAAAAAGTGCGTGTTATACGCCGATAAATACGGTACATTGGAATTAGGAGTAGAGCGCGTGTCAGACATTTCGCTATAAGGTCTACCAGCTACAGTGAGGCAGGTCATGGGAATTAGAAGACATCTTTGTTGCTGTAGATCAGGGCGGTCTCCAAATTTTCTGACCAAAGGGCCGGTTTACTGTCCTTCAGACTTTGAGGGGGCCGGTTTGTGGCTAGTGGGAGTAGAAAATTCCCTGGCATCAATGGGTGTAAAGAATGCCCCATCATTGGTATTAGTGGGAGGAATAGTGTCCCATCATTGTTATTAGTGGCAGGAATAGTGCCCTATTGTTGGCATTTGTGGAAGAAATAGTACCCCGTCATTGGTGTCAGTGGGAAAAATAGTGCCCCATTGTTGATATCAGTAACAGGAATTATGCCCCCATTGTTGGTGTAGAAGGAATTGACCCTTGTATCAGTGGGAGGAATAGTGTGCCAAGGGCCTGATGAAGGCAAGCAAGGGGCCACATCTGGCCCCTGGGCCGCAGTTCAGAGACCACTGCTCTAGATGAACCATTTTGCAGTCATAGGTGTCAGGGCTGGGCTCAGCCCTTCCTTCTCAAAGCTGGCAGCTCAGCTGTCAGCTAATTGCCAGCTCCTATCTCTCCACAGTGACTCACCTGTTGATGATATCCTGCTCTTCAGTCCTGCCCACTTAAGCCGTCCAGTCCAGATGATCGCTGCCTTCGCCTTGGTCACATCTCTTGAGACGCTCTCCTGTGTTCCTGATAAAGACTTGCTTGGCTGACATTCCTTCTGGCTCCAGATCCTGCTTGCTGTTCTACTACGCTCATCTCTGGCTCCCTGGCGTTTTGGCTTGTCTGACTATCCGTTCCGGTTCCTGAACTCTGGCTATGTTTTGACTACGTTAAAATTTTTTATTATTATTAAACAAGTGTGACTTAACTGTACTTCTGTCTCAGTCTGATTCATGGTCTCTGACAATAGGGGAGGAATTGTACCCCTTCACTGGTCCCAAGGGCCAGATAAATACAAGCAAAGGCCGCAATTTGAAAACCACTGCTCTTAATGAATCACCTGCCTGTCTATGGTTAACCTAGCTGCCTAAACTGTCAGATATACAGTATATTTAGGCGATAAGCATATATCGGACATTTTTCCATAAGGTCTGCCAGCTACAAGGAGGGGGTCATGGGAGTTTGAAGACGTCTTTGACGCTCTAGAGCAGTGATGGCGAACCTTTTTGAGCCCGAGTGCCCAAACTGAAATAAATACATTGCAACATAAAACCAAAGTGCCAACACATCAATTCGCGAGAGAGAGAGAGAGGGGGGCAGAGAGATAGAGGGGGGGGCAGAGAGAGAGAGAGGGGCAGAGAGAGAGGAAGGGGGGCTGAGAGAGGGAGAGGGGCTGAGAGAGAGGGAGGGGGCTGAGAGAGACAGAGGGGGGGCTGAGAGAGAGAAGAGGGGCTGAGAGAGAGGGAGGGGGCTAAGAGAGAGGAGAGGGGCTGAGAGAGAGGGATAGGGGCTGAGACAGAGGGGTGTGAGAGAGATGCTGAAAGGGAGGGGGCTGAGAGAGGGGGGCAGAGAGAGAGGGGGTGAGAGATATGCTGAAAGAGAGAGGGAACAGAGAGAGGGAGGGGGGCTGAGAGAGAGGGAGGGGGTGTGAGAGAGAGGGAGGGGGTGTGAGAGAGAGGGAGGGGGGTGTGAGAGAGAGAGGGAGGGGGTCAGAGAGAGAGGGAGGGAGGGGGGTGTGAGAGGGAGGAAGGGGCATGTGAGAGAGAGGGAGGGGGTGTGAGAGAGATGCTGAGAGAGGGGCAAAAGAGAGGGAGAGGGGCTGAGAGAAATGCTGAGAGAGAGGTGAGCTGAGAGAGAGGAGGAACAGAGAGAGGGAGGAGGAACAGAGAAATAGAAGGGGGACAGAGAGAGAGAAGAGGGACAGAGAGAGAGGGGTGCGAGAGATATGCTGAAAGAGGGGTGAGTTGAGAGAGAGAGGGGGAACAGAGAGAGGGGGGCACAAAGGGGGGGCTGAAAGAGAGGGATGGGGGGCTGAGAGGAGAGAGAGACCTCTAGCTCTGTCCTGGACCCTCTCGTGTGCCCACAGAGATGGCGCTGCGTGCCAGCCGTGGCACTCGTGCCATAGGTTCGCCATCACTGCTCTAGAGGAACCCTTTGGCCATCTATGGTCAGACTAACCACCTAAGTCATCAGATATACATTGCAATTAGGAGAATAATGCGTATCAGACTTTGCACCATAAGGTCTGCCAGCTACAGTGAGGAGGTTATGGAACGTTTGAAGATGTCTTTGTCACTCTAGAAGAACAATTTGCCTGTCTGTCTGTATGGGTAACCTAGCCGCCATTTCGCTATAAGGACTACAGTGAGACAGGTCATGGGAGATTGAAGACATCCTTGTCGCTCTTCAAGAGCTCTTTGGCCATCTATGGTCAGACTAACCGGTTAGGTCGTCAGAAATACCTGGTAATTAGGAGAACAATGCGTATCGGACTTTATGCCACAAGGTCTGCCAGAGACAATGTGTGAGTCATGGGAGTTTGAGGACGTATTCGATGAGCCCTTTGCCCATCTACGTTCAGACTAACCACCTAAACTGTCAGATATGCATTGTATTTAGGAGAACAGCGCGTATCAGACTTTTTGCTATAAGGTCTGCCAGCTACAGTAAGGCAGGTCATGGGAATTTGAAGATGTCTTTGTCACTCTAGAATGGATGATCCATTTGCCTGTCTATGGCTAACCTAGCTGCCTAAGCTGTCAGATATAGATTTATACTGTATATACCCGACATTTTGCCATAAGATCTGCCAGCTACCTTGAGGCAATGGCGGGAGTTTGAAGACATCTTTGCCGCACTTGAGGAGCTGTTTGGCCATCTATGGTCAGACTAACCGGCTAGGTCAACGCATATTTGCCTTTTCTCCATAAGGTCTGCCAGCTACAATGTACTGGTCATGGGAATCCGAAGACGTCTTTGTCGCTCTAGATTAACTATTTGCCTCTCTAAGCTTAATCTAACTGCCTAAGCGGTCAGATATACAGTATATTTAGGGGATAGGCACATGGGCGTCCGCAGAACTTTTTTCAGGGGGGGGGGGAGCATCATTTTAGGGTCACCCATGCCTTTTTTTGACAATGTCATTATCACATTATTATGGTCAGAGACTGCAGACGTAGTACAGTCCCTAGAATAAGTAATGGACAATGGCCAACAGGCCCCTCTTACCAGACCCAGAGAAACTACAGCAGTGATGCCTTCGGCTGGACAATCGCTCACTCTGGGTTCCCTGGGGGCGACTCTGGTCAGTAGTGTAGCATGCCTGTACCCTGGTAGTGGCTCAGTCTTTCTCTGGTGGCGCTGGGCAGCGTGGCTCTCTGGTGGCGCTGGGCAGTGTGGCTCTCTGGTGGCGCTGGGCAGTGTGGCTCTCTGGTGGCTCTGGGCAGTGTGGCTCTCTCTCTGGTGGTGCTGGGCAGCGTGGCTCTCTCTCTCTCTGGTGGCGCTGGGTAGCGTGGCTTTCTCTCTCTCTCTCTGGCTTCTGCCCAGCACACTCCTCGTTCTTTGTCCTGTAGCACTCTCTCCCTCAGCTTTTTTCCAGGTTGCAGTCTCTCAATCTCTCTCTTGATCGAGCTGTAGCCTCCTCCCTGTGGAAAATGGGGCCGCCAATCTTTGGGACTACATGTCCCATGATGCTCTCCTCTCCTAGTCTCTTTTGATTGGTCCTCAGTTATGGCCGATAGGGAAGGAACGAAGCGGGCAGGAAGCTGAGCGGGGAACTGGTGAGAGACGCTGTCTCTTCTCCCTGACAGGAGAAAGGGGAAACCTCTGACAGCCCACAGCTCGCCTTTCTCCTGTCACAGCGCCGCTGAGTTCTCTGCTGGACTGAGCAGGGAAAGGGGGGGCTTGACAGCACCTTGTCGGTGTCACCCCACTGGTGGGTGGCACCCAGGTGCGGGCTGCCCGCACCCCGATAGTGACGCAACTGTGCTGAATTTAAGATCCGAACCCTGATTCCAGGGGGGGGGGGGGCACTTGACCCCCCCTTGCCCCTACCTGCGGACGCCCATGGATAGGCATATATCGGACATTTCGCCATAAGGTCTGCCAGCTACAGTGAACAGGTCATGGGGAGTTTGAAGATGCATTTTTCACTCTTGATGAGACATTTATCATACATCGTCAGACTAGGAGAACAATGCCTATTGGATGTTTCTCCATAAGGTCTGCTTGCTACAATGAGCAGGTCATGGGAGTTTGAAGACGTCTTTGTTGCTCTTGATGAGACATTTACCTTTTCGTGGTCAGACTAACCAGTGAAGTGGTCAGATATATATTGCAATTAGGAGAATAATGTATATCGGACTTTTCTCCATAAGGTCTACCAGCTACAATGTATGAGTCATGGGAGTTTCAAAGACGTCTTTGTCGCTCTTGATGAGACATTTACCTATATCTGGTCAGACTAGGAGAACAACGTATATTAGACTTTTCTCCCCAATGTTCGGATCATGGGAGTTCGAAGACGTCTTTGCCGCTGTTGATGAGACATTTGCCCATCCATGGTCAAACTAACCACCTAAGCTGACAGATATACATTGTAATTAGCAAAATGGAGGGTATCGGACCTTTCTCCGTAAGGTCTGCCAGCTATAGTGAGCAGGTCATAGGGAGTTAGAACACGTCTTTGTCGCTCTTGATGAGACATTTACCTATACATGGTCAGACTAGGAGAGCAATGCATATCGGACTTTTCTCCATTAGGTCTGCCAGCTACAATGTTCGGGTCATGGGAGTTTGAAGACGTCTTTGTCGCACTTGATGAGACATTTGCCCATCCATGGTCAGAATAACCACCTAAGCTGTCAGATATACATTGTAATTAGCAAAATGGAGTGTGTGACGGATCCTGTACTCAAGGTGTCCTTATATATACACATATATACAGCATTGAATCTGACTGGGGTTGGGGTTCTCCTTCACCCTGTGCCCCTTAAAATCCAGAGCCCATAATCGGTTGGCAGGAGGCTCGCATTTAGTCCTCTCAAAAAGCCTGTGTCCCGGCTAGGTCTGTCACAGAGTGTATCGGACCTTTCTCCGTAAGGTCTGCCAGCTACAGTGAGCAGGTCATAGGGAGTTAGAAGATGCATTGTTTGCTCTTGATGAACCATTCGCCTGTCTATGGTTAACCTAACTGCCTAAGCTGTCAGATATATATTTAGGAGATATCGGACATTTCGCCATACGGACTGCCAGCTACAATGCGCAGGTCATAAGAGTTTGAAGACGTCTTTGTTTCTCTTGTTGAGAAGTTTCCCTGTACATGGCCAGACTAACCAGTGAAGTCATCAGATATATATCGCAATTAAGAGAATGATGCATATCAGACTTTTCTCCATAAGGTCTGCCAGCTGCAATATGCTGGTCATGGGAGTTTGAAGACGTCTTTGTCGCACTTGATGAGACATTTGCCCATCCATGGTCAGACTGACCACCTAAGCTGTCAGATATACATTGTAATTAGGAGAACGGCGTGTATCGGATGTTCCGTCATGAGGTCTGCCAGCTACAAATGTGCGATTCATGGGAGTTTGAAGACGTCTCTATCCCACTTGAAGAGCCATTTGCCTAACCGTGGTCAGAATAACCATCTAAGATATACATTGTAATTAGGAGAACGGCGTGTATCGGACTTTTGCGCCATGAGGTCTGCCAGCTACAATGGGCAGGCCATTGGTATTTGAAGACGCCTTTTTCGCTCATTTACCTATATCTGGTAAGACTAGGAGAACAACGTGTATCAGACTTTTCTCCACAATGTTCGGATCATGGGAGTTCGAAGACGTCTTTGTCGTACTTGATGAGCCATTTGCCCATCCATGGTCAGACTGACCACCTAAGCTGTCAGATATACATTGCAATTAGGAGAACGGCGTGTATCGGATGTTCCGTCATGAGGTCTGCCAGCTACAAATGTGCGATTCATGGGAGTTTGAAGACGTCTCTATCCCACTTGAAGAGCCATTTGCCTAACCGTGGTCAGAATAACCATCTAAGATATACATTGTAATTAAGAGAACGGCGTGTATCGGACTTTTGCGCCATGAGGTCTGCCAGCTACAATGAGCAGGCCATTGGTATTTGAAGACGCCTTTTTCGCTCATTTACCTATATCTGGTAAGACTAGGAGAACAATGTGTATCAGACTTTTCTCCACAATGTTCGGAGCATGGGAGTTCGAAGACGTCTTTGTCGTACTTGATGAGCCATTTGCCCATCCATGGTCAGACTGACCACCTAAGCTGTCAGATATACATTGCAATTAGGAGAACGCCATGTATCGGATGTTTCGCCATGAGGTCTGCCAGCTACAAATGTGCGATTCATGGGTATTTGAAGACGCCTTTTTCGCTCTTGATGAGACATTTACCTATATCTGGTCAGACTAGGAAAACAACGTGTATCAAACTTTTCTCCACAATGTTCGGATCATGGGAGTTCGAAGACGTCTTTGTCACACTTGATGAGCCATTTGCCCAATCATGGTCAGACTAACCATCTAAGCTGTCAGACATACATTGTAATTAGGAGAACGGCGTGTATCGGAATTTTGCGCCATGAGGTCTGCCAGCTACAAATGCGTGATTCATGGGAGTCTGAAGACGTCTTTATCCCACTCGAAGAGCCATTTGCCTAACCGTGGTCAGACTAACCATCTAAGATATACATTGTAATTAGGTGGACGGCGTGTATCGGACTTTTGCGCCATGAGGTCTGCCAGCTACAATGAGCAGGTCATGGGTATTTGAAGACGCCTTTTTCGCTCTTGATGAGACATTTACCTATAGATGGTCAGACTAGGAGAACAACGTGTATCAGACTTTTCTCCACAATGTTCGGATCATGGGAGTTCGAAGACGTCTTTGCCGTACTTGATGAACCATTTGCCCACCCATGGTTAGACTGACCACCTAAGCTGTCAGATATACATTGTAATTAGGAGAACGCCGTGTATCGGATGTTTCGCCATGAGGTCTGCCAGCTACAAATGTGCGATTCATGGGTATTTGAAGACGCCTTTTTCGCTCTTGAGATATTTACCTATATCTGGTCAGACTAGGAGAACAACGTATATTAGACTTTTCTCCACAATGTTCGGATCATGGGAGTTCGAAGACGTCTTTGCCGTACTTGATGAACCATTTGCCCACCCATGGTTAGACTGACCACCTAAGCTGTCAGATATACATTGTAATTAGGAGAACGCCGTGTATCGGATGTTTCGCCATGAGGTCTGCCAGCTACAAATGTGCGATTCATGGGTATTTGAAGACGCCTTTTTCGCTCTTGAGATATTTACCTATATCTGGTCAGACTAGGAGAACAACGTATATTAGACTTTTCTCCACAATGTTCGGATCATGGGAGTTCGAAGACGTCTTTGTCGTACTTGATGAACCATTTGCCCACCCATGGTCAGACTGACTACCTAAGCTGTCAGATATACATTGTAATTAGGAGAACGGCGTGTATCGGAATTTTGCGCCATGAGGTCTGCCAGCTACAAATGTGCGATTCATGGGAGTCTGAAGATGTCTTTATCCCACTTGAAGAGCCATTTGCCTAACCGTGGTCAGACTAATCATCTAAGATATACATTGTAATTAGGTGGACGGCGTGTATCAGACTTTTGCGCCATGAGTTCTGCCAGCTACAATTAGCAGGTCATGGGTATTTGAAGACGCCTTTTTCGCTCTTGATGAGACATTTACCTATAGCTGGTCAGACTAGGAGAACAATGTGTATCAGACTTTTCTCCACAATGTTCGGATCATGGGAGTTCGAAGACGTCTTTGCCGTACTTGATGAACCATTTGCCCACCCATGGTCAGACTGACCACCTAAGCTGTCAGATATACATTGTAATAAGGAGAACGGCGTGTATCGGACTTTTGCGCCATGAGGTCTGCCAGCTACAATAAGCAGGTCATTGGTATTTGAAGACGCCTTTTTCGCTCTTGATGAGACATTTACCTATATCTGGTCAGACTAGGAGAACAACGTGTATTAGACTTTTCTCCACAATGTTCGGATCATGGGAGTTCGAAGACGTCTTTGCCGTACTTGATGAACCATTTGCCCACCCATGGTCAGACTGACTACCTAAGCTGTCAGACATACATTGTAATTAGGAGAACGGCGTGTATCGGAATTTTGCGCCATGAGGTCTGCCAGCTACAAATGTGCGATTCATGGGAGTCTGAAGATGTCTTTATCCCACTTGAAGAGCCATTTGCCTAACCGTGGTCAGACTAATCATCTAAGATATACATTGTAATTAGGTGGACGGCGTGTATCGGACTTTTGCGCCATGAGTTCTGCCAGCTACAATGAGCAGGTCATGGGTATTTGAAGATGCCTTTTTCGCTCTTGATGAGACATTTACCTATATCTGGTCAGACTAGGAGAACAACGTATATCAGACTTTTCTCCACAATGTTCGGATCATGGGAGTTCGAAGACGTCTTTGCCGTACTTGATGAACCATTTGCCCACCCATGGTTAGACTGACCACCTAAGCTGTCAGATATACATTGTAATTAGGAGAACGGCGTGTATCAGACTTTTGCGCCATGAGTTCTGCCAGCTACAATGAGCAGGTCATGGGTATTTGAAGACGCCTTTTTCGCTCTTGATGAGACATTTACCTATATCTGGTCAGACGAGGAGAACAACATGTATTAGACTTTTCTCCACAATGTTCGGGTCTTGGGAGTTCGAAGACGTCTTTGTCGTACTTGATGAACCATTTGCCCACCCATGGTCAGACTGACCACCTAAGCTGTCAGATATAAATTATAATTAGGAGAACGCCGTGTATCGGACAATTCGCCACAAGGTCTGTCAGCTCCAGTGAGCAGGTCATGTAGAGTTAGAAGATGCATTTTTCGCTCTGGATGAGACATTTGACCATCCATGGTCAAACTAAGCAGATAAGCTGTCAGACATTCATCGTAATTAAGGGAATGGCAAGAATCTGAGGTTTTGCCGTAAGTTCTGCCAGCTACGCTCAGAAGCACGCCGATACTTGCTAGCTCATTCCAATTTCAGGTCAACTGTTACAGCACACGGGGCAGCGCTGGCCCATTGTGTTGCGGTGGCCCCTTTGCACGACGTTTCCCACAGGAAGGTGCGCTGTGGCCAGCATGGTACACCCGTGGTATGCGTTCCAGGCACATGGAACGGACCCAAGCCCTGACAGATAACAGAAAATATGCCTGCCCCTTTCAAGGGAGGTGACATTGCTGCAAGTCCCAGCACCTCCTCCCCTCCTCAGCTGCTTCTCCTTTCCTCTGTGCGGCCTGGGGCAGTTCTCAGGAGCCTCTGGGAGGAGGCTGCCCCGGCTCTGAGCCCACAGCAGAGGGATGAGGGGGAAAAAGGGAGGAGGAGGAGAGAGCTGGCGAGGGAGGGGGAGTCCCTGGTGAGTGTTGCAGGTCTTTGGAAGAGGGAGACAGGAAACAGAGCTGTGAAGTCAATAGCTTGCGAGAGAGCGAGAGAGAGAGCGAGCGAGAGAGCGAGAGAGAGAGAGAGGCAAAAAGCCTGGGGCAAGTGACAGTGAGGCTTCATCATTTTTTTTTTTTTCTTGGTGGGGCAGTTTTGTGGATCAGGTCAACGCAGGTCATCCTGTGACCAGGGGGGGGGGGGGGGGGGGGGACTCAAAGAGGAAACGGGCAAGAGGCCGGTCGCCGGGAATGGCAGACGACCTAAGGGGGAAGTGGCCGCACGTTGGGGGACGTAGAGAGAGGTGCTAAGTGCTGAAGAGCGCATTCTGCCGCCCCCCCCCCGTGACATTAGGCCTCTCTCTGCCTTTGGCCCCCCGAGGCAACCGCAAAGGTAGACTCCAAAGAGCAGAACTTGTTGTGACAAAGTCTCACGTTGGATCAGAAGTTTTGGCTAACTACCTAGGTACGTCTACGGAGCCCCGTTCCCCCGTACGTAGGCAGGCTCGCTTTCTTGGCGGAGGGAAGAGGGTTTCGTGAGTTTTTTTTTTTTTGTTATTCGCGAACAGCGTTTTTATGAGCGTGCCTCGAGCCGTACGGCGGCTCTCGGTGCGGTACGCGACTGGTTAATCTCGACGCGAAGGGGGATCTGTGATGTCTGCTCCCTGCGAAGGGGAAGGATGTGATCAGCGTCTTGCGTGAAATGAGGGGGCAGCGGATGTGATGGATGCTAATTGCAGCGTTAAGGCTTCTGTTTTGTGACAGGTGCTTACCGTGAGGACGGCTCTGACAAAAAAGAAGGAGGTTGGGGGGGGGGGGGGTGGGTTGGGGGTGACAGGTGCAGCGACGGGGAGGCCAAGTGGAGCGCCGCGCGTCGAACCGGGTGCCCCAGATACCGAGACGCGGAAACTTGCAAAAAGGGAGGGGGGGAAGTACGAGGCGAGCTCGGCCACGGGGGGGGGGGGGGGGGGGGACAGCGTGGAAAAATAAAAAAAAAATGTCCGGGCTACGATAGTACGATAGGAGGGCTTTGGCTCAGGCGAGGGATGCTTGCAGTCGTCGTCGTCTTTTTTTTTTTTTTTTTTTTTCTTCCTGCGCTTGTCCTTGAAAAACGATCCGCCGCTGATTTCCACAACTTTTTTGGCTTTTCCAGCTTCGTTTGACGCATAGCGTTCCTCCGGAGAAGCGGGTGAGATTTTCCTGAATTTGTGCGGCTAAATTTAGAGCTTTGCGCTCCGGTGGCCGGCTGATGCCGAAGAACAGGTAACCTTAAAGGGGGGCTCCAGAGTGAAGATTGTTTTACGTTTTTTTTATGTCATTGTCATGAATTGATACAACTTGCTACATTTATACATGTTTTGCTGTGTCATAGCTTCACGTCTGTAATTTGTACGAAGATCGATTCTTTCTCTCGGTATATCAAGCGGTGCAGCCAAATACCCTTTTATACGGCTGCTGAGATAAAATCATTTGCCAGGTAAAGCACAAGGTTTGACGTCTGTTTATGGATACATTGATTCTATCTTTGGTGGCCATCTATATATCAAGCGGTGCCGTCGATTTCCTCCTTTTATATGGCTGAGATAAAATCATTTGCCAGATAAAGCACAAGGTTTGACATCTGTTTATGGATACATAGATTCTATCTTTGGTGTCCATCTATATATCAAGGGGTGACGTCGATTTCCTCCTTTTATATGGCTGAGATAAAATTATTTGCCAGATAAAGCACAAGCTTTGACGTCTGTTTATGGATACATAGATTCTATCTTTGGTGTCCATCTATATATCAAGAGGTGCCGTCGATTTCCTCCTTTTATATGGCTGAGATAAAATTATTTGCCAGATAAAGCACAAGCTTTGACGTCTGTTTATGGATACATAGATTCTATCTTTGGTGTCCATCTATATATCAAGAGGTGCCGTCGATTTCCTCCTTTTATAATGCTGAGATAAAATCATTTGCCAGGTAAAGCACAAGGTTTGACATCTGTTTATGGATACATAGATTCTATATTTGGTGGCCATCTATATATCAAGCGGTGCCGTCGATTTCCTCCTTTTATATGGCTGAGATAAAATCATTTGCCAGATAAAGCACAAGGTTTGACGTCTGTTTATGGATACATTGATTCTTTCTTTGGTGGCCATCTATATATCAAGGGGTGCCGTTGATTACCCCTTTTATATGGCTGAGATAAAATCATTTGCCAGGTAAAGCACAAGGTTTGACGTCTGTTTATGGATACATAGATTCTTTCTTTGGTGGCCATCTATATATCAAGGGGTGCCGTCGATTTCCTCCTTTTATATGGCTGAGATAAAATCATTTGCCAGATAAAGCACAAGGTTTGACGTCTGTTTATGGATACATAGATTCTATCTTTGGTGACCATCTATATATCAAGGAGTGCCGTCGATTTCCTCCTTTTATATGGCTGAGATAAAATTATTTGCAGGTAAAGCACAAGGTTTGACGTCTGTTTATGGATACATAGATTCTATCTTTGGTGGCCATCTATATATCAAGGGGTGCCGTCGATTTCCTCCTTTTATATGGCTGAGATAAAATCATTTGCCAGGTAAAGCACAAGGTTTGAGATCTGTACATGGATACAGTGATTCTTACACACGAGTGGATTTTCCGTCAGAAAAATCTTGGACGTTTTTTCCGATGGAATTCCGCTCAAGCTTGGCTTGCATACACACGGTCACACAAAAAGTTCGCTGAACTTTCGACCGCCAAGAACGCGGTGACGTACAACACTACGACGAGCCGAGAAAATGAAGTTCAATGCTTCCGAGCATGCATCAAATTGTTTCCGAGCATGCGTAGGAATTTTGCGCGTCGGAATTTTTGTGCGGAAATTTCCGATCGGATCTTTTTCCGACCGAAAACTTGAGAACCTGATCTGAATCTTTTGCTGGCGGGAATTCGGGCCAGCAAAAGTCCGAAGGAGCCAACACACGGACGGGATTTACCGGCCAAAAGCTCTCATCTGTCTTTTGCTTGACCGAATTTACGATCGCGTGTACGCGGCATTAGGAGTGATAGGTTTGGAGTTATATATACTGATGTTGTAAAGCGCTGCGCAAACTGCTGGCGCTATATAAATCCTGTCATAATAATAATAATATTGATCCACATACAGATCTCAAACCTTGTGCTTTATCTGGCAAATGATTTTGATCTCAGCATCCATATAAAAAGGCTATTGCCCCACTTGATATACCACCAGGGAAAGAATTACTTGTATCCTATGCATCCATATAAAAAGGCTATTGGGGCCCCCGGGCAATTGATATACAGTATACACACACAGTATACAGAGAGAGAGGTGGGGCAGCTATAATCTTGTATATGGACCAAGTATATGGAGGCCCCATGATAATTGCATTACACCAGATTTGCCAACTGTCCCGGATTTTCCGGGACAGTCACGTTTTTCACTTAGTTGTCCCAGAATGACCATGTCCCAGGCAGCATCCCGGAACCTGTACTGTGCTGTCCTGATCCCAGTATTGTGCCCTCATCACCCCCCCCCCCACCCCCTTTATTGAAAGTACTAATAATAATAATATATGTTTAATTCTATCAGCTATTTATACTTTAATTCTTGAGAGTAGGTGTGTAAATTGGGGCCGGCTGGTAGGGGCCCCCAGGGCATTACTTTGCCCAGGGGCCCATAATGATATTAAGGCGGCCCTGATCCTATGTATATGACTGCTGTGATAAAATCATCTGCTAGATAATGCACAAGATTTGGTATCTCTCTCGTTCTCTCTGTCTATCTCTATATATATATATATACTGCTGCTGAGATAAAACTATTTGCCAGATAAAACACAAGGTTCAGAGTCAGGATATGGATACATGGATTCTTTCTCTTGTGGCTGTCTATATATCAAGTGTTACAATCAATAACCCTTTATATATTATATGACCACTGAGATAAAATATTTTGCCGTATAAAGCACAAGATTTGGAAAGTCTGTATATGGATACATAGACTCTTTCTCTGGTGGCTGTCTGCATATCAAGTGGTGCAGTCAATGGCCTTTTTTTTATAGAGCTGCTGAGATAAAATCACTTGCAGGATAAAGCACAAGGTTTGAGATCTGTATATGGTTACATAGGGGGAGATTTACTAAAACCAGCCAATCAGCTTCAACTTGTTAATTTAGGCTTTGATACATGATTCTTTCTCTGGTGGCTGTCTGTAACCTTTTTATATGGCTGCTGAGGTAAAAAAAATGCTGTATAAAGCACACGATTTGGAGTCTGTATATGGATACATAGACTCTTTCTCTGGTGGCTGTCAACATATCAAGTGGTGCAGTCAATGGCCTTTTTTTTATAGAGCTGCTGAGATAAAATCATTTGCAGGATAAAGCACAAGGTTTGAGATCTGTATATGGATACATGAGTCTTTCTCTGGTGGCTGTCTGTATAATAATCGGTGCAGTCAATGGCCTTTTTTTATAGAACTGCTGAGATAAAAAATCATTTGCAGGATAAAGCACACGATTTTGAGTCTGTATATGGATACATAGACTCTTTCTCTGGTGGCTGTCTGCATATCAAGTGGTGCAGTCAATGGTCTTTTTTTTAATAGAGCTGCTGAGATAAAAATCTTTTGCAGGATAAAGCACAAGGTTTGAGCTCTCTATATGGTTACATAGGGGGGGATTTACTAAAACCAGCTTCAACTTGTTAATTTAGGCTTTAAAACATGATTCTTTCTCTGGTGGCTGTCTGTATAATAAGCGGTGCAGTCAATGGCCTTTTTTATAGAGCTGCTGAGATAAAATCACTTGCAGGATAAAGCACAAGGTTTGAGCTCTGTATATGGTTACACAGGGGGAGATTTACTAAAATCAGCTTCAACTTGTTCATTTAGGCTTTGATACGTGATTCTTTCTCTAGTGGCTGTCTGTATAATAAGCGGTGCAGTCAGTAACCTTTTTATATGGCTGCTGAGATAAAAAATTATTTGCAGGATAAAGCACAAGGTTTGAAATCTGTATATGGATACATGATTCTTTCTCTGGTGGCTGTCCGTATAATAATCGGTGCAGCCAATGGCCTTTTTTATATAGCTGCTGAGATAAAATCACTTGCAGGATAAAGCACAAGGTTTGAGATCTGTATATATGGTAGATAAATAATTCTTTCTCTGGTGGTTGTCTGTATAATAAACGGTGTAGTCAGTAACCTTTTTATATGGCTGCTGAGATAAAAAAAAAATTGCCGTATAAAGCACAAGATTATGAGTCTGTATATGGATACATAGACTCTTTCTCTAGTGGCTGTCTGTATGATAAGCGGTGCAGTCAATGGCCTTTTTTTATAGAGCTGCTGAGATTTAATCACTTGCAGGATAAAGCACAAGGTTTGGAGTCTCTATATGGTTGCACAGGGGGAGATTTACTAAAACCAGCCAATCAGCTTCAGCTTGTTCATTTCAGCTTTGACAAAGAAAATAAAAATAAAATAAACTGGAAGCTGATTGGTTTCTATGCGTTGCTGCTCCAGATTCTTTTTCTTGCATCTATCAGTACATCGATGGGTTCAGCCAATAACCTTTTTATACGGCTGCCGAGATAAAAATCATTTGCCAGATAAAGCACAAGGTTTTGGCGTCTGAATATGGATGCATCGGAGTTGATTTACTGAAGGCGAGTAGACTGTGCGCTCTGTAATTGCAGTTTCCCCGGAGCTTAGTAAATGAGGTGACGCTTCGCTTCGCAAAGAACACCCCAATCACGTGCCGTTCAAGGAAACATAAAGGACAGCCCCTTTGCTCGCACACGATTGGATGATGGAAGTCAACAGAACCGCCCCCCCTCATTTACTGAGCTCCGGAGCAACTGCACGTGAAAAGCTGAAAAGTCTATTTGCCTTTAGTAAATCCTCCCCAGTGATTCTTTCTTCTGTGGTTATCAGTATAGCAAGTAGTGCCGCCAATAACCGTCATATACGGCTGCTGAGATAAAATCATTTGCCAGGTAAAGCACACAGTTTGGCGTCTGTATAGGGATACTTGATTCTTTCTCTGGTGGCTGTCTGTATGTCCAGTGGTGCAGTCTATTACCCTTTTATATGGCTGCTGAGATAAAATCATTTTCCAGATAAAGAACAAGGTTTGACATCTGTCTATGGCTACATATGATTCTTTCTCCGGTGGCCATCTCTATATCAAGTGGTGCAGTTCAATGACCCATTTAAGCGACTGCTGAGATGCAATCACTTGCAAGATAAAGCACAAGGTTTGTAGATGAACACGGGGATTCTTCCTCCAGGACTCGTTCACATGTGCTTTGGTTTCTGAAGAGAGATCTACGTATTGATCGCTCTTCAGTGGCAGCAGCACGTGCCTCTGCAGCTCAAGGGGGAGTGGTTGGGGGGGGGGGGTAAAACTGCAGCTCAACTACAGGGTTCTATCCCCCCCCACCCCCAACTACCAGTGTGAACAAGCCCTCAAGTGGCGCAGCCGAACCCTTTGTACTGCCGCTGAGGTAAAATCATTTGCAAGTCAAAGCTCAAGGTTTTGGGGTTTGTAGATGGATACGATGATTCGTTCTCTTGTGATTAATGTTTATCAAGTGGCGCGGTCATCAACCCATTTATGCGGCCGCTGAAATAAAATCATTTGCAAGTCAAAGCACAAGGTTTTGGGGTTTGTAGATGGATACGATGATTCGTTCTCTTGTGATTAATGTTTATCGAGTGGCGCGGTCATCAACCCATTTATGCGGCCGCTGAAATAAAATCATTTGCAAGTCAAAGCACAAGGTTTTGGGGTTGGTAGATGGATACGATGATTCGTTCTCTTGTGATTATTGTTTATCAAGTGGCGCGGTCATCAACCCATTTATGCGGCCGCTGAAATAAAATCATTTGCAGGGTAAAGCACAAGGTTTGGAGGTCGAGCAGCTTGTTTATGTAGCAGAGAAGGTGACTTCCTCAGATATTCTCTGGTGGAGAAGTGTGAAGGTGCGTTCTGAATGGGAGGGAATGTATATGGAAGTCCCGTTCTCTGCTTTATATATATAGACCCCCCGGAGTGAGACCCTTCAGATTTCGGGATAACTTGGATCCCGTCTCCAGGGGGCGCTCTCGGTCATCCGGAAAAACTTGTATCTCTAAAGTTCAATTCCGGGAACAACGAAAAAAATAAATAACCGTTTCAGTGGGGCCCCCTTTCCTGCATTGCAAGGATTGAATGCTCATTAGGCCTGGGGGAGGGGGGGGGGGGTGAAGGAGAGGCCCCCCTCTAGCAGGCCCGGCGGGGGATGTAAGGAGAGACTCTGATGGGCACTCCTGGGTCTAAGGGGGAACTCTGATGAGCATTCATGGATATAAGTGGGGACTCTAATAAGCACTCCTGGATGTAAGGAGAGAATCTGATGGACACTCATGAATGTAAGGGGGGGACTCTAATAAGCACTCTTGGATGTAAGAAGAAATTCTGATGGGCCCTTCTGGATGTAAGGGGGGACTCTGATAAGAACTCCTGGATGTAAGGGGGGACTCCGATGAGCATTCCTGGATGTAAGGAGAGAATCTGATGGAAACTCTTGAATGTAAGCGGGGACTCTAATGAGCACTCTTTGATGTAAGAAGAGACACTGATGGACAATTCTGGATGTAAGGGGGAACTCTGATGCACACTCCTGGAAATATAAGGGGGTGGGGGGGTGGGGGGGTGGGGACTCTGATGGACATTCCTGGAGATATAAGGGGGGGGGGGGGGGTTTGATGGACAGTCCTGGAGATGTAAGAGGGACTCTGATGGACAATCCTTGACATATAAGGGGGGACCCTGATGGACATTCCTGGAGATATAAGAGGGACTCTGATGGACACTCTCAGAGATATAAGGGGGGCTTTGATGGACAATCCTTGACATATAAGCAGGGCTCTGATGGACATTCCCGGAGATATAAGAGAGACTCTGAAGGATCCTTCTGGAGATATAAGAGGGACTCTGATGGACACTCCTGGAGATATAAGAGGGACTCTGATGGACACTCCTGGAGATATAAGGGGAGACTCTGATGGATCCTTCTGGAGATATAAGAGGGACTCTGATGGACACTCCTGGAGATATAAGGGGGAACTCTGATGGACACTCCTGGATATAAGGGGACTCTGATGGACACTCCTGGGGAGACTCTGATGGAAGGGGAGACTCTGATATAAGAGGGACTCTGATGGATCCTTCTGGAGATATAAGGGGAGACTCTGATGGACACTCCTGGAAATATAAGAGGGACTCTGATGGACACTCCCGGAGATATAAGGGGAGACTCTGATGGAGATATAAGAGGGACTTTGATGGACACTCCTGGAAATATAAGAGGGACTCTGATGGATCCTTCTGGAGATATAAGAGGGACTCTGATGGACACTCCTGGAGATATAAGGGGGACTCTGATGGACACTCCCGGAGATATAAGGGGGACTCTGATGGACACTCCTGGAGATATAAGAGGGACTCTGATGGACACTCCTGGAGATATAAGGGGGGACTTGGCCATAGTACTGAGAAATGTGGAGTCCCCTGCATTAGGCATTTAACTTTTGATGTGGAGTGGGGGGTTGTTGTACCCGGAGTTGGGCTTTAATAACTAAGTTGGCTTATTGGGATTACTTCAACTCTTCACCTTCTGCATTCACTGCTGGCCAACCCGGCTCAGCACTCTACTATGGCTACTCTGAGCACTTCCCATGATTTGGACCATGTAGAGATACAACCAGTACTTTTGGGTATGAAGAACATGAGATCCGATCCCCACCTCCCACATGACACTGCTGCTGCTTGGCCATTGGCTGCACAGATACCAGCACTGTCACATGGGGGGGAGAGGGGGCAGGGAGTGAACCCTCACCCCTGTGTAAACTCTTACAAGGGGAAGTTTGGAGCTTACACAGGGCTTCTTCTTCCCCTTGCAGCAAACTGAGTAAAGGGAAAGTAAGTCCAGCCAGACCCAGGGGAAGGCAGAAGAGGCAGCTGCCTGGGGCACTTCAGCAGGAGGGGCAAAAAGGGCAAGACCTGAAACCTACGCTGCGGGGAGGCAGGCAAGGGGGAGCACACTTCGGCCTCCGTCATCTAGAATTCAAAAAAATTATTTATGGCATCGACTTGCCCTTAAAATCTGACTTCCGGCCTTCCGTTCAGTCTTGCGCAGTTGTACCGGCTTCTCTCCTGCACTGAAATGTCTTACTCTGATTTTACAGCACACTGTGAGCTTCTCGCGATGTGCATTAGAAGCTGCAGTAAGCCAGATAGATGCCTCAATCCTGACGTACCCAAAAACACAGCGATGGTGTGACGGGAACGGTTGCGAGCATTTTGCGGTATATATAAATATATTTTTTTAAGCTGCGTTGGCTGAATTGTACGTTCCCTTATATGTGAGGACACCCCACTGCTCTAAATACAGCTGTAAGGAAGGGAAGATGACCTGCAATTGCATGTCTGCCTCCTTGCAGCGGTTAGTCGTCGGGATTTTTTGTCCTTAGAGCATTGCGGAACTGCTGATTCGGTTCTCCTCCCGGGTCTCTCTGCACATCGCAGCAAAGAGATCTGTGATATTTATTACATTTTTGTAAAAGTGATCAGTTCCATGTATATAATCCTTTAGGGTGGTGGAGCGATAGACTCCGAGCCTAGTGGAGATTCCAAATCACTCAAATGGTGGTGGAGAGAAGGACTCCAAGCTTGGTGGAGATTCCAAATCACTCAAATGGTGATGGAGCGTTGGACTCCAAGCTTGGTGGAGATTCCAAATCATTTAGATAGTGGTGGAACGATTGACTTTGTGCTTGGTGGGGATTACAAATAGTTCAAATGGTGGTGGAGCTTTGGACTCCAAGCTTGGTGAAGACTCCAAATCATTTAGATAGTGGTGGAACGATTGACTTTGTGCTTGGTGGGGATTACAAATAGTTCAAATGGTGGTGGAGCTTTGGACTCCAAGCTTGGTGAAGACTCCAAATCATTTAGATAGTGGTGGAACGATTGACTTTGTGCTTGGTGGGGATTACAAATAGTTCAAATGGTGGTGGAGCTTTGGACTCCAAGCTTGGTGGAGATTCCAAATCATTTAGATAGTGGTGGAACGATTGACTTTGTGCTTGGTGGGGATTACAAATAGTTCAAATGGTGGTGGAGCTTTGGACTCCAAGCTTGGTGGAGACTCCAAATCATTTAGATAGTGGTGGAACGATTGACTTTGTGCTTGGTGGGGATTACAAATAGTTCAAATGGTGGTGGAGCATTGGACTCCAAGCCTAGTGGAGATTCCAAATCACTCGAATGGTGGTGGAGCTTTGGACTCCAAGCTTGGCGGAGATTCCAAATCACTCGAATGGTGGTGGAACGTTGGACTCCAAGCTTGGTGGAGATTCCAAATCATTTAGATAGTGGTGGAACGATTGACTTTGTGCTTGGTGGGGATTACAAATAGTTCAAATGGTGGTGGAGCATTGGACTCCAAGCTTGGCGGAGATTCCAAATCACTCAAATGGTGGTGGAGGTTTGGACTCCAAGCTTGGCGGAGATTCCAAATCATTTACATAGTGTTGGAATGATTGACCTTGTGCTTGGTGGGGATTACAAATAGTTCAAATGATGATGGAGCGATGGACTCCAAGCTTGGTGGAGATTCCAAATCATTTAGATAGTGGTGGAACGATTGATTTTGTGCTTGGTGGGGATTACAAATAGTTCAAATGGTGGTGGAGCTTTGGACTCCAAGCTTGGTGGAGATTCCAAATCATTTAGATAGTGGTGGAACGATTGACTCCGTGCTTGATGGGGATTACAAATAGTTCAAATGGTGGTGGAGCTTTGGACTCCAAGCTTGGTGGAGATTCCAATTCATTTAGATAGTGGTGGAACGATTGAATTTTTGCTTGGTGGGGATTACAAATAGTTCAAATGGTGGTGGAGCATTGGACTTCAAGCTTGGAGGAGATTCCAAATCACTCAAATGGTGGTGGAGCGTTGGACTCCAAGCTTGGTGGAGATTCCAAATCATTTAGATAGTGGTGGAACGATTGACTTTGTGCTTGGTGGGGAATACAAATAGTTCAAATGGTGGTGGAACGATTGACTCCATGCTTGATGGGGATTACAAATAGTTCAAATGGTGGTGGAACGATGGACTCCAAGCTTGGTGGAGATTCCAAATAGTTCAAATGGTGTTAGAGTGGTGGACTCCAAGCTTGGTGGAGATTCCAAATCATAAGATGGTAGTGAAGCAATAAACTCCATTCTTGGTGGAGATTTCAAATTGTTCAAATGGTGGGAGGGCGAGGGATGCCAAGCTTGGTGGAGATTCCAAATCTTTCAGATGGTGGTGGAGCGGTGGGACTCCAAGCTTGGCGGAGATTCAAATTGTTCAAATGATCGCTGTAGCCTGGTTAGCCCTGTCGGCTTGTATAGAGTGAAAGGATGATAAAAGAAAGCTGTTGCGTTTTCTCTAGACAAAGGTATCTCAACCAGGGGTCCATGGAACTCTAGGGTTCCTCCTGAGGTTGCTAGGGGTTCCTTGGGCAATGAGCAATTTCTGTCTGCCGGGCAAGTTCCTGATGACACCATTGACCTTTTTGGCTATCTGTAAGGGGGGAATTCTTCCCAATGACCACAAGTGTGAGGAGCATTCTTCCCACTGACCATCACACTAATGTATCATGAGTTGTAGATATAGTCATCTATAGCAGGGATTGCCTGGGACTGGAAAGTTATTTCAAGGGTTCCTTGGTGTTACAAGAAGTTGAGAAAGGCTGGTATAGGTTAACATTTTCATTTGCCACAGTAAAAAGAATCTTTTAGGAGTTTACAACGCGTTTCGGGGGTTATACATGGACCTCCCTTCATCAGGGCTTGGATTTATTCTGCAAGAGGAATCAGGACTCGTGGCTACTCCTGGGTTTTAATTCTTCATTCGCTGTAGATAAAAGATTGCTCAGATAGGGCTTGTGTTTACACTTGTGGTTTGTGGGGCAGTAAAACCTGTGGGTGACCTGCATTTTTACCTCCCCTCAGCCGCTTCACCTTTAACTGCAGAGGCAGCAGCCAGGGGTCCTGTACCTCCTTAATTGTACCGTTTTAAATGCACAGATGTGTTGAAGGGCTCTGCCAGGTAGTGAAGGCCGGATCAGGTGCCACATCATCCTCACCTAGGCCCTGCTGCCAACAAAATTCCAATTGTGGAAGAGGGATAGGGGTGGGGCCAGATCCAAACAATTCTCTTTTTTGGGGTAAAGGTCCGCTTTAAGTTGTTTGGCAGCCTATGTATGTATGGTAATTTGTTAAAAACTGTCTGTGTGTTTCCATAGGGACAGACAAATTTGTTTATTACCTATGCAGGCTATGCTTCCTCCTTAGTTGGGCTTTAGGTCTGCCATAGATGAGCATAGAGGGGCTGCATAGGCTGAAGTGGACATTCCCTTATACTGTATGTAAGGACTTTTCACCCCTTACTAAGTCGTGAATGTACAAGAGGACAGACAAATTTGTTTATTACCTATGCGGGCTATGCCCCCTCCTTAGTTGGGCTTTAGGTCTGCCATAGATGAGCATAGAGGGGCTGCATAGGCTGAAGTGGACATTCCCTTATACTGTATGTAAGAACTCCTCACCCCTTACTAAGTCGGTGAATGTACAAGAGGACAGAGAAATTTGTTTATTACCTATGCGGGCTATGCTTCCTCATTAGTTGTGGTTTAGGCTTGCCATAGATGGGCAGGTATCTTTCTGAGAAGGCTGAGCACGGGAGATATCTGCTTGTTGTTGAACAAGTGTTGCAAGCCCTAGACCAGGGATATGCAATTAGCGGACCTCCAGCTGTTGCAAAACTACAAGTCCCATCATGCCTCTGCTTCTGGGTGTCATGCTTGTGGCTGTCAGAGTCTTGCTATGCCTCATGGGATTTGTAGTTCTGCAACAGCTGGAGGTCCGCTAATTGCAGAACTCTGCCCTAGACTGTTACCCGACAGTGATTGCCGGGCACACAGGGCCATCTTAAGAGCGTTATAGGCCCCCGGGCAATACAGTGCACTGGGGCCCTGTCTGCACAATCACGCACGAGAATAAAAATGATCAATAAGGCTATATTTGTTGGTACTTCCAACAAAATCAGTGTTTAAACATTAACACAACGTTTGGACAATATAACACGAGTTTGATGGGCACAGCGGCAGTGTTTGGGCACAGTGGCAGCGTTTGATGGGCACAGTGGCTGCTTTTGATGGGCACAGTGGCAGCTTTTGATGGGCACAGTGGCTGTTTGATGGGCAAAGTGGCTGTTTGATGGGCACAGTGGCTGTGTTTGATGGGCACAGTGGCTGTGTTTGATGGGCACAGTGGCAGCTTTTGATGGGCACAGTGGCAGCTTTTGATGGGCACAGTGGCTGTTTGATGGGCACAGTGGCAGCTTTGATGGGCACAGAGGCTGTGTTTGATGGGCAAAGTGGCAGCTTTGATGGGCACAGTGGCAGCTTTGATGGGCACAGTGGCTGTTTGATGGGCAAAGTGGCTGTTTGATGGGCACAGTGGCTGTGTTTGATGGGCACAGTGGCTGTGTTTGATGGGCACAGTGGCCGCTTTTGAGGGACACAGACAGTGGCTGTGTTTGATGCACAACTTTAACTTACTTAAGTAGACATTGTTAGACTTACTTGAGGCTGCCGGCCTGGTGCAGTACAGTGTGTCACTCACAGCAGCAAGGCAGTGCCAGCTATCAAGGGCCATCTTTCCGCTCCGCTCCCTCTCCATGCTGTCTGAAGAACATGGCCGAGGTGGGCGGAGCCTGTTCACTAGCCACTGGGGCAGGCGCGGTGCGCTATGAATGTTGGGGCGGCCTCTGATTGACGTCACTGGTTGCTAGCTAGATGCCGGCCGGCGAAGTGAGCAACCAGTGCAGTCAGTCAATTTAAGCAGCAGATTGCAGCACTGAGGATCAGCCCTGGATGGGGCCCTCCAGACAAGTGGGGCCCCTGGGCAACTGCCCAGCATGCCCAGTGGAAAAAACGGCCCTGCGGGCACAGGCCGTACCCCACATCTACCCAATGCAGTACACAGCAGAGTGAAGGGCTGGGGACACTGGCAGTTCTCCCCGTCCAATAATGAGCACCTTCAACTGCCTGGAAGGTTCTCGGGAGGCATGCTCAAAGCTGGAAGCATTGCTGGCTTCTATTGGCCTGTTTATGGCCAAACCTAAACTGGAAATAAACGGCTAAACCAGAGTTTCCCAACCTTACCGAGCCTAGGGCCCAGTCAACTCTTCTAAAACCTTTGGTGTCCCAAGGTTCTGGAGAGGGTTAGGGCATTCAGCTGCAGACTTGGTGGCCCTGTAGGGAATGAGGTTATAGGAAATAACTTGGGGCAATTGTGGGGGACGGGGGTCTCTTCAAGAGGCTGAGAAATTTGCAGGGGTGCTGTGGGAGACTGTAGGGCCCTACTGGAGGTTGGGGGCAATATAGGTGAGCTGGGGGCTCTGCAGCAAGCTAGGGGGCACTGAAGGCCACTATGGGAGCTGGGGGACACTGTTGGAGGTTGGAGGATCTATGGGTGCGCTGGAGGCTCTGCAGCAAACTAGGGACACTGCAGGCCACTATGGAATTCTGGGAGGCTCTATAGGAGGATGGGGGAACCCACCCATAGTTCCCCCATCCTCCTATAGCCTCCACGCCCCCCATAGTTCCCCAATCCTCCTATAGCATCCCCAAGCTCCCATAGTGCCCCCTAGCTTGCTGTAAAGCCGTCCACTTGCTGTAAGTCCAAAATGGGAGCTGGGGGACACTGCTAGAGGTTGGAGGAACTATGGGAGCGGGCTAGATGCTCTGCAGAAAACTAGGGGGCACTGCAGGTCACAATGGAATCTGGGAGGCACTATAGAAAGTTGGGGGAACACTGCTGGAGGTTGGGGTCACTATGGGTGGGCTAGGGGCTGTGCAGCAAGCTAAGCGGCACTGCAGGCCACTATGAAATTCTGGGAGGCACTATAGGAGGTTGGGGGCCGCTATGGGAGCTGGGGGATGCTGCTGGAGGTTTGGGGAACTATAGAGGGGGGGGGGGCTGGAGGCTCTGCAGCAAACTAGGGGGCACTGCAGGCCACTATGGAAGCTGGGGGACACTGCTGGGGGTCGAGGAAACTATGGGGGGGGGGGGGTGGAAGACGAAAAGGAGGCTCTGCAGAAGACTAGGGGGCACTGCAGACCACTATGGAATCTGGGAGGCACTATAAGAGGTTGGGGGAAATGTGGGGGGACTGGAGGCTCTACCGCAAACTAGGGGGCACTGTAGTCCACTATGGGAGCTGGGGAACACTGTTGGAGATTTGGGGAACTATGGGGGGGGGATGGAGGCTCTGCAGCAAACTAGGGGGCACTGCAGGTCACAATGGAATCTGGGAGGCACTATAGAAAGTTGGGGGAACACTGCTGGAGGTTGGGGTCACTATGGGTGAGCTAGGGGCTGTGCAGCAAGCTAAGCGGCACTGCAGGCCACTTTGAAATTCTGGGAGGCACTATAGGAGGTTGGGGGCCGCTATGGGAGCTGGGGGATGCTGCTGGAGGTTTGGGGAACTATAGAGGGGGGGGGGCTGGAGGCTCTGCAGCAAACTAGGGGGCACTGCAGGCCACTATGGAAGCTGGGGGACACTGCTGGGGGTCGAGGAAACTATGGGGGGGGGCGGAAGACGAAAAGGAGGCTCTGCAGAAGACTAGGGGGCACTGCAGACCACTATGGAATCTGGGAGGCACTATAAGAGGTTGGGGGAAATGTGGGGGGACTGGAGGCTCTGCAGCAAACTAGGGGGCACTGCAGACCACTATGGAATCTGGGAGGCACTATAAGAGGTTGGGGGAAATGTGGGGGGACTGGAGGCTCTGCAGCAAACTAGGGGGCACTGTAGGCCACTGTGGGAGCTGGGGGACACTGCAGGGGGTTAGGGGAACAATGGGGGGCTGGAGCCTTTGCAGCAAATTAGGGGGCACTGCAGGCCAATATGGGAGCTGGGGGACACTGCAGGGGGTTAGCGGAACTATGGGGGGGGGGGGCTGGAGCCTTTGCAGCAAACTAAGGGGCACTGCAGGCCAATATGGGAGCTGGGAGACGCTGCAGAAGGTTAGGTGGTCTAGGGAGGCGGCGGGGGGGGGGGCTTTTGGGGGATCTGTAGCAAACTAGAGGGCACTGCAGGCCACTGTGGAACCTGGGAGGCACTATGGGAGGTTAGGAGATCTGCAGCTGACTGGTGGCCTGGAAGGAGTGAGGCCACGGCCTGGTGGTTGCTGAGCAACCACCGGGCTGTGGCCTCCCTCCTTCCAGGCCACCAGTCTGCTGCAGATCCCCTAACCTCCCATAGTGCCTCTCATAGTAATATGATTTGCTATGTGATGCAGAAACCTCATAATGTAAATATAAAAAAACGTCCTTTACCTTCCCGGACTGAGCCTAATCCTCCTTATCTTGTGTCTCACCTGCTCGCCCTCTTAGACACTGCAGCTCACAGAGTCTAGTCTTTTTCTCCCCAGCTTGATTGTCCCTGGCCCGCCCCTTTCATTCATTGTATTTCAGTTCTTTCAATCACGGAGGCTCAGCATCACATATGGGCGTTACCCATGCAATCCAGCCGTCCAAGGAACGCCCACTTCTCCAGACTTCTCCAGACTTCTCCAGACTGCACCCACCATTCAAGGCATTCTGATATTTGCATAACGCCTCCCATAAGCCAACCCACTGCTGAGATCACTTGAGGGGAGTACGAGGCAGGGCTCTGTGATGTTTTCAACCCTGCCGGCCCCTTCCACCAGCCACAATGTGCCTGCATTGCATAGAGAAGCACAGAGACCAACATCACTGGGCCTAAAATAAGGCGTGCAATGGTCTTGTTTAGAAATATCATTAGCATGACGATGAGGAGGAAAAGGAGAAACCAGGGAGGACAAAATATAAGCGACGTAAACCTGAGCTCTAAGCCCCATGTTACGATGGGTGCATCACAAGATGGGCGTGAGGATTTATAGCAGCGTGGCAGAGATGCATGGAAGAGGCCCCATGCCAAGTGTTGGCCAGAGCGCTGACGGATGCCGTGTGCCGAGAAGGATCGGTATTGTTCCAGCGGTGGAGCTGGCAGGCATTGTTAACGCCGAGGGCTAATTGCTGATATTTATTTCAACGAGATGCGTTTCTAGCAAAAGGAGCTTTGAAGGAAACGTAATGCAGTTAGCGGGGGGGGGGGGGACAGGCAGAGACGCTCGGTGCAGCAAAGGTCGGAGCGTGATGTAATGAACGCCTTTTTTTTTTCCGCTCTCTATGCACTGAGAGCTCCATAATAGTCAGCGCTTGCTGAGAAGGAATGGGGATTCCTTGATTTACAGCAGCCACTTCTTACAGAGCGGGGATGCGGGCACGGCGCAGACTGCTGGGACCGAGGAACAATGATACGCGCCGTGCTTACCATAATGTCACAGCATACTGCTCAGGAATAGGGATCAACAATACCGAGAGTTTGTGCTTTTCCCTGCCATTCTGAAAAAAAAATAAAAAATGTGGGAGATTTCGAAAGAAATTGCGCCAATTTGGCAAATTGACATTCAAGCCAAAAGCAACGGCATATTTGCATACTAAATGTCATCCGATCCTGGTTTAGATCTACTTTACCATAACATAACATGTAACACAGGGGCTGAAATACAAGAAAATGGCGCCTCTCCACACACATGGCATATATTGAATTCCTGTCAGTAAAAAATGGCTCTAACTTGGTCTCCAACCAATTGGAGAACCCCCTCTAGCATGTTTTGCCCAGTGGGGGTTTAATCGTAAAGGCTTATACAATTAAGCCCCTACGGGGCCAAACATATAAGAGGGGGTTCTCCCATTGGTAGGAGGCCAAGTTGAAGCCATTTCTTACTAAGAGGAGTTCTCTATATGCCAAAGCAGTGTGTGTATGTGGACAGGCGCCATTTTGTTGTAGTCCTGTATGTATCTGACGAGCCATATGATTAAGCCCCTACTGGGCAATACATGTTGGAGGGCTTCTGTGTTTACAAGTGAAAGTGGGGAGCGGAGGGTGAGAGCTGGATGTGGCGGAATAGAGTTCTGCCATGTTCCAGGTGCAAAACTGGGTGCGAGGACCACATGACAAGGCCTGGCGGGCCAGTTTTAGCCCATGGGCCTTGTGTTTGACATATGTGGTATAGCCTAATGCCTGTGGGAAGTTAAGGGACCTAAGGAAGGCGGTCTTTCTCTGGCCAACTTCCTAAGGCCAACACAATAATGGCATTTGTTGATATAGCCTAATTCCTGGGGCATTATAGAGGCCTTATGATTAAGCCCCTACTGGGAAATACATGTTGGAGGGCTTCTGTGTTTACAAGTGACAGTGGGGAGCAGAGCGTGAGAGCTGGAGGTGGCGGAATAGAGTTCCTCCATGTTCCAGGTGCAAAACTGGGTGCGAGGACCACATGACAAGGCCTGGCGGGTCAGTTTTGGCCCATGGGCCTTGTGTTTGACATATGTGGTATAGCCTAATGCCTGTGGGAAGTTAAGGGACCCAAGGAAGGGGGTCTTTCTCGGGCCAACTTCCTATGGCCAACACAATAATGGCATTTGTTGATATAGCCTAATTCCTGGGGCATTATAGAGGCCTCTATGATTAAGCCCCTACTGGGCAATACATGTTGGAGGGCTTCTGTGTTTAGAAGTGACAGTGGGGAGCAGAGCGTGAGAGCTGGAGGTGGCGGAATAGAGTTCTGCCATGTTCCAAGTGCAAAACTGGGTGCGAGGACCACATGACAAGGACTGGCGGGCCAGTTTTGGCCTATGGGCCTTGTGTTTGACATATGTGGAATAGCCTAATGCCTGTGGAAGGGGGTCTTTCTCTGGCCAACTTCCTATGGCCAACACAATAATGGCATTTGTTGATATAGCCTAATTCCTGGGGCATTATAGAGGCCTTTATGATTAAGCCCCTACTGGGAAATACATGTTGGAGGGCTTCTGTGTTTAGAAGTGACAGTGGGGAGCGGAGCGTGAGAGCTGGAGGTGGTGAAAAAGAGTTCCTCCATGTTCCAGGTGCAAAACTGGGTGCGAGGACCACATGACAAGGCCTGGAGGGCCAGTTTTGGCCTATGGGCCTTGTGTTTGACATATGTGGAATAGCCTAATGCCTGTGGAAGGGGGTCTTTCTCTGGCCAACTTCCTATGGCCAACACAATAATGGCATTTGTTGATATAGCCTAATTCCTGGGGCATTATAGAGGCCTTTATGATTAAGCCCCTACTGGGAAATACATGTTGGAGGGCTTCTGTGTTTACAAGTGACAGTGGGGATCGGAGCGTGAGAGCTGGAGGTGGCCAAAAAGAGTTCCTCCATGTTCCAGGTGCAAAACTGGGTGCGAGGACCACATGACAAGGCATGACGGGCCAGTTTTGGCCCATGGGCCTTGTGTTTGACATATGTGGTATAGCCTAATGCCTGTGGGAAGTTAAGGGACCTAAGGAAGGGGGTCTTTTTCTGGCCAACTTCCTAAGGCCAACACAATAATGGCATTTGTTGATATAGCCTAATTCCTGGGGAAATTATAGAGGCCTCTATGATTAAGCCCCTACTGGGCAATACATGTTAGAGGGCTTCTGTGTTTACAAGTGACAGTGGGGAGCGGAGGGTGAGAGCTGGAGGTGGCGGAAAAGAGTTCCTCCATGTTCCAGGTGCAAAACTGGGTGCGAGGACCACATGACAAGTCTTGATGGGCTAGTTTTGGCCCATGGGTCTTGTGTTTGACATATGTGGAATAGCCTAATGCCTGTGGGAAGTTAAGGGACCTAAGGAAGGGGTCTTTCTCTGGCCAGCTTCCTAAGGCCACCACAATAATGGCATTTGTTGATTGGGCATTATAGAGGCCTCTTTAATTAAGCCCCTACTGGACAATATATGTTAGAGGGGATTCTCTCATGGGTAGGAGACCAAGCTGAAGCCATTTTTTACTAAGAGGAGTTTACTATATGCAGAAGCAGTGTGTGTGGACAGGCGCCATTTTGTTGTAGTCCTGTTTGTATCTGACGAGCCAGTTTCAGCCCAGTTGACAGATTGGGGCATTTGAGCAGTATCAATTTTATTTGTTTTTTGGTCTACAGGGGCTGAAATGGCTACCATTCCTGGAGAAAATGCTGCTGCAGATTTCATCAACTGATGCTTATACCACCAAAAGCCTGTTTGGTCACATGATCTCTGCTGAAGGGGAGGATCAGCTAACCTGAACTTTCACCAAACCCCTAAAGCAGCTATCACATGACCATGTTCCCAGGCCTTCAGACATGTGGCAAGCACTGAAGCCACAATTTCTACCATTAAAATATTTTGGTCCTTCCATTGCTCCTTATTTATCTAACCAGATTAGCTGTTATTATAACTTGGCGTTACTTGGTGTTGTAAAGTAACTTGGTGTTACTAGTTGAGGCCCAATTTCAAGCAGAACCGTGAGATAGTAGTACAACGTTAATATGACAAATTCCTGTCCTTGATAATATGGTACCACAAAAAAGCATTACCTAAACAACTTGTTTGACTAGCCAATCACACAGTGCTTTTGTACAGTCTTCCATAGTCAAAAGCTGGTGGCCAGAAGGTGGGATCTAGTTTTAATCAAATGCGGTGGTCACGTGATGTGTTGTAATGCTACAAGCCATGGCATTCTTTGATAAAGTGTAATGCCCAGGGGAAGTCGAGGCAAGAATGGAAGGTGGGCTTTTTTTCTAATTAGACTCCCAATAATTGCGTTCATGATATATTCTAATGCCTGGGGGAAGTTGAGGGAGCCATAAAAGAAGGCCCTCTGCTGGCTTACCTCTCAAGTCCACCATAAGGATGGCATACGTTAATATTGTATTGTCCAATGCCTGGGGGAAGTTGAGGGATTCAAGGAAGGGAGCTTTTTGCTAGCTACCTTCCCAAGCCCACAATATCAATGGCATTTGTTGATATAGTCTAATGCCCAGGGAATGTGGAGGGAACCAAGGAAGGTGGCCTTTCACTGGATAACCTCCCGAATTTGCTATAATAATGGCATTTTATGATATAGTCTAATTCCCGGGGGATGTTGAGAGAGCCAGGGTAGGAGGTCTTTTTCTGGCTTACCTCCCAAGTCCACCATAATAATGCCATTTGTTGGTATAATCTAACGAAGGAGCCAAGGGAGGAGGCCTTTCATTGGCTAAACTTCCAAATCTGCCATTATAGTGGCATTCGTTGATATAGTATAATGTTCAGGAGATGTTGGGGGAGCCAGGGAAGGAGGCCTTTCTCTGGCTAACCTCCCAACTCCACCATAATAATGGAATTTGCTAATACTGTATAGTTTAATGTACGTGTCCAACACAAGGCCATTTCATGTGGCCCTCGCACCTCTCCTGCAGCTGTGGCAAGCTCCTCATTTCTGCCCACACCTTGTCTCAGCAGACAAAAGCAGAGAGGAGGACATAACGCCACCTCCAGACCCTGTCCATGCAGCCGCGGAGAGGCTCGTCTCTGCTCCCCCCCCCCCCTTCGCTTTCCCATCTCAGCAGCAGAGAAGAGAACAGAACTCCACCTACAGATCCTGCACCAGTCTGTGCAGCTGCAGAACCCCTTTGTTTCCCCCTCCCCTGGTCTCAGCATTCAGCTGACTCCAGCCCTCCTTTGGTCCTCCTCCCAGACCTGCGCTTTCTGCTTCCCAGCTCCGCCCGCGGCTTTTTCCCAGAAGGAGCACATGGTAAGGGGGGGTGTACTGTGATGAAAGGGAGGGTGGGGAACTCTTGTCTTCTGATGGCGGGTGGGTTCTTGACATCTGATGTAAGGTGGGAGGGGGTATTCTGGACATCTAGTCTTACAGGTACAACCAGCCCTTTGAGGGCAACCATAATGCTGATGCAGCCCACAATGAAATTGAGTTTGACACCCCTGGTCTAGTGCATGTGGAAACTTAAGAGACCCAAGGAAGGGGGCTTTTCAATGGCTAAAGTCCCAAGTCTGCCATATCGATGGCATTTGTTGACGTAGTCAACTAGGGAGGAGGCCTTTCACTGGCTAAACTCCCAAGTCTGCCACAATAATGCCATTCGTTCATAAGGTCTAATGCCCAGGGGAAGTAAAGGAAGCCAAAAAGGAAACCTTTAACTGGCTAAACACCCAAGTCCACCATAATGGTGTCCCTCAAAGGATTTGGACCAGGATCTCTGTGGGCCACCAGTAAGACTAAGCCCCCGTACACATGGTCGGACATTCCGATCACCAAAGGATTTTGTCCGAAACTGGTGTTGCACACACACGGTCGGACAAAGTTGTCGGAAAATCCGATCATTCCGAACAAGGTGACGTAGGACGGGACTACGTACAGGGCAGTAGCCAATAGCTTTCGTCTCCAAATTTCTTCTGAGCATGCGTGCCACTTTTTGCGTCGGAATTCTCTACACACGATCGGAAAAGGTCCGATCGGATTTTGTTGTCGGAAAATTTTAGATCCTGCTCTCAAAGTCTGCTAGAGGCCACACATGGTCGGATTTTCCGACAACATAATCCGATCTGACTTTTTCCATCGGAATATCCGACCGTGGGGCATAAACGAGGCGAATTCTTATGTACACACGATCGGAATTTCCGTCAGAAAAAACTCTGACGGTTTTTCCAACGGAATTCAGACGGAATTCCGCTCAAGCTGTGTTGCCTACACACGATCACACCAAATTCCGAAGGTCAATAACACAGCGGCATAACACACGTTCGACAGCACTATAAAAGGGAAGTTTAATGCGTCCGAGCATGCGTTGAATTGTTTCCGAGCATGCGTCAGAATTTTGCGTGTCGGAATTGCCTACACACGATCGGAAAATCCGATAGAAAGGTTTTCCGTCGGAAAAATTGAGAACAGGTTCTCAATTCAAAGTCCGTCAGAAATTCCGACAGAAAAAGACCGTTGACCATACACACGGTCGGAAAATCCGATGAAAAGCTCCCATCGGACTGTTTCCATCGGAAATTCCGACCGTGTGTACGCCGCATTAGCCATTTTTCCATGGTGTTACTGGGCGATTTTCTTTTTTTTTTTTTTAACCAAGGTTCTGGCAATGGGTATCATTTTCAGCTGCTGTAAATTTTATTACTAAGGTTGGCTATTATGTATTGAAATGTTTATGAAAAACAGTTATTTTTCAGCTTTGAGTCCTAGTTACAAATTTTTTGCACTGAATTTGTAGTAAATAAACCACAACCAGAAGCACATGGACATGACTTCAGAGAAAATTTAAGAAATGCGATTACGATAAGGGACTCAGAAGTGTGGAGTTGAGCAATAGAGACCAGCATGATAGCAGATCACTGTGGAGTAACGGAGTTTATGGCTTGAATTAAGGAAATGTTATCATAGCGTAACGTCTTCATAAGCAATTGAGAAATAAATTGGCCTTGCGTTTTTTTTAAATAAGCCAGAAGAAATGATTGTCATTTGTATTGGTCGATAAGGAAATGATCTTCATTATATGGCCAAAGGTATGTGGACCCCCCCCCCCCCCTCCAAAAATATGGTGTTTCCAATAAAGGGTGCTGTTAATACAAAGATAGATGAGACACTTCCAATCTTGTGGTAACAGTTTGGGGAAACCTCTTTTCTGTCCCGATATGACTGTGTACAAAGTCAGCTTCATAAGGACGTGGTTTGACTAGCTTGGTGTGGAGGAACTCAAGTGTCCTGCACAGAGCTCTGACCTCAACCCTACTGAACACCATTGGGATGAACAGGAACACCGGTTTTGAGCCAGGTCTTCTCATCCAACACTTTTTGGAATGAACAGGAACGCCGATTCTGATCCTGGTCTTCTCATCCAACATTAATACTTGACTACACAAATGTTCTTTTGGCCAAATGGGCACAAAGGCCTAGAGACGCATTCCAAAATCTCATGGCCAAACTTCCCAGAAGAGTGGAGATCTTGCAAAACGGGCAAACTCCATATTAATGCCCATGGTTTTGGAATGGGATGTCCAAAAATCTAATGTCGGGGTGATGGTCGGGTTTCTACAACTTTTTCCAGAAGCCAGTTTGCTGCTCCATTATGACTACAATGTCAGCTTCATAAGGACGTGGTTTGACTAGTTTGGTAGTGAGGAACTCAAGTGTCCTGCACAGAGCTCTGACCTCAACCCTACTGAATACCCTCTGATGAACTGGATCTCCGATTCCGAGCCAGGTCTTTTCATCCAACACCAATACTTGGCCTCACAAATTTTCTTTTAGCTCAATGGGCACAAAGCTCTACAGACACAATTTCATGGCCAAACTTCCCAGAAGAGTGAAGGTGTTATAACTGCAAAGAGGGCTAACTCCATATTAACCGCTTTCCCTCCAACGTACAGACATATACGTCCTCGGATGGGAACGGTGATATCTCAACCATGGCTATAGCAATGATTGAGATATCATTTTTTGATTCCAAGCCAGGTCTGCTCATCCAACACTTTTGGGATGAACTGGAACACCGATTCTGGTCCAAGTCTTCTCATTCAAAATCTTTAGGATGAACTGTATCACCAATTCTGATCCTGGTCTTCTCATCCAACATCAATACTTGACTTCACAAATGTTCTTTTGGCAAAATGGGCACTAAGCCCTACAGACACAATCCAAAATTTCAAGACCAAACTTCCCAAAAGAGTGGAGATCTTGCAAAACGGGCAAACTCCATATTAATGGCCATGGTTTTGGAATGGGATGTCCAAAAATTGAATGTCGGGGTGATGGTCGGGTGTCTACAACTTTTTCCAGAAGCCAGTTTGCTGCTCCATTATGACTACAATGTCAGCTTCATAAGGACATGGTTTGACTAGTTTGGTAGTGAGGAACTCAAGTGTCCTGCACAGAGCTCTGACCTCAACCCTACTGAATACCCTTTGATGAACTGGAACTCCGATTCCGAGCCAGGTCTTCTCATCCAACACCAATACTTGGCCTCACAAATTTTTTATTTTGGCTCAATGGGCACAAAGCTCTACAGACACAATCTCATGGCCAAACTTCCCAGAAGAGTGAAGGTGTTATAACGGCAAAGAGGGCTAACTCCATATTAACCGCTTTCCCTACAACGTACAGACATATACATCCTCGGATGGGAACGTTGATATCTCGGTCATGGCTATAGCAATGATTGAGATATCATTTTTTAATTCCAAGCCAGGTCTGCTCATCCAACACTTTTGGGATGAACTGGAACACCGATTCTGATCCAAGTCTTCTCATCCAACATCAATTCTTGACTTAACAAATGTTCTTTTGGCAAAATGGGCACAAAGCGCTACAGACATACTCCGAAA
This sequence comes from Lithobates sylvaticus, assembly GCA_028564925.1. Classification (NCBI taxonomy): domain Eukaryota; kingdom Metazoa; phylum Chordata; class Amphibia; order Anura; family Ranidae; genus Lithobates; species Lithobates sylvaticus. The sequence continues at coordinate 223,736,200 of CM053033.1, forward strand.
TCTCATGCCCAAACTTCCCAAAAGAGTGGAAGTCTTGCAAAGCGGGCAAACTCCATATTAATGCCCATGGTTTTGGAATGGGTTGTCCAAAAATATAATGTAGGGGTGATGGTCAGGTGTCCACATCTTCTACCAGGAGCCAGTTTGGGGAAAACTCTTTTCTGTTCCATTATGACTGTGTACAAAGTCAGCTTCATGAGGACATGGTTTGATTAGTTTGCTGGTGAGGAACTCAAGTGTGCTGCAAACAGCCCTGACCTCAACCCTACAGAACACTATTGGGTTGAACAGGAACACCGGTTGTGAGCCAGGTCTTCTCATTCAACATCTTTAGGATGAACTGTATCACCAATTCTGATCCTGGTCTTCCCATCCAACATCAATACTTGACTTCACAAATGTTCTTTTGGCAAAATGGGCACAATCCAAAATCTCAAGGCCAAACTTCCCAAAAGAGTGGAAGTCTTGCAAAGCGGGCAAACTCAATATTAATGCCCATGGTTTTGAAATGGGATGTCCAAAAATCTAATGTAGGGGTGATGGTCGGTTGTCTACAACTTCTTCCAGGAGCCAGTTTGGGCAAAACCCTTTTCTTATCCATTATGATTGTGTACAAAGTCAGCTTCATAAGAACATGGTTTGATTAGTTCGGGGGTGAGGAACTCAAGTGTCCTGCAAAGAGCCCTGACCTTATCCCTACTAAACACCATTGGGTTGAACAGGAACACCGGTTGTGAGCCAGGTCTTCTCATTCAACATCTTTAAGATGAACTGTATCACCAATTCTGATCCTGGTCTTCTCATCCAACATCAATACTTGACTTTACAAATGTTCTTTTGGCAAAATGGGGATAAAGCCCTACAGACACAATCCAAAATCTCAAGGCCAAACTTTCCAGAAGAGTGGAAGTCTTGCAAAGCGGGCACACTCCATATTAATGCCCATGGTTTTGGAATGGGATGTCCAAAAATCTAATGTAGGGGTGATGGTCGGTTGTCTACAACTTCTTCCAGGAGCCAGTTTGGGCAAAACCCTTTTCTTATCCATTATGATTGTGTACAAAGTCAGCTTCATGAGGACATGGTTTGACTAGTTTTGTGGTGAGGAACTCAAGTGTCCTGCAAAGAGCCCTGACCTCAACTCTACTGAACACCCTTCGACGAACTGCAATTTCAATTCCAAACCAGGCCTTCTCATCCAACATCAATACTTGGCCTCACAAAATGTTCTTCTGGCTCAATGGGCACAAAGGCCTACAGACACATTTCAAAATGTCATGGGCAATCTTCCCGGAAGAGTGAAGGTGTTATAACTGCGAAGGGGGCTAACTCCATATTAACCGTTTCCCCTCCGATGTACGGACATATACTGTACGTCCTCGGCTGGGAACGGTGATATCTCGGTCCTAGCTGTGGCAATGATCGAGATATCCTTTTTTTCGATTCCAAGCCAGGTCTTCTCATCCAACACTTTTGGGAAGAACTGGAACACCGATTCTGAGCCAGGTTTTCTCATCCATTTACAATACTTGACCTCACAAATGTTCTTTTTGGCTCAAGGGGCACAAAGCCCCACAGACACACTCCAAAATCTCATGGCCAAACTTTCCAGAAGGGTGGAGGGGGCAAATTCCATATTAATGCCCATGGTTTTGGAACGGGATGTCCAAAAATCGAACGTAGGGGTGATAGTCGGGTTTCTAGGGTGATAGTCGGGTTTCTACAACCTTTTGGCCATATAGCACGGCCTATTTGTGTATAACGACTGGCGCGAAATCCATAATGATCTGTGGTAGAACATTGTTGCCATCTGCCTAGGATCACCAACTCCTCCAGACATGCACCGATCGAGGGCATTGTGATATTTGTATAACTCCTTCCAAGAGCCAGTTTGGGGGAACCTCAGGGTTTGGGGGTGTGGAGGAATTCTACCGTCCCGCATAGAGCCCTGACCTCAACCCTACTGAACACCATTGGGATGAACTGGAACTTCCGATTTCCGAGCCAGGTCTTCTCATCCAACGTGACCTCACAAATGTTCTCCTGGCTCAAGGGGCACAAAGCCCTACAGACACACTCCAAAATCTCATGGCCAAACTTTCCAGAAGGGTGGAGGGGGCAAATTCCATATTAGAGCCCATGGTTTTGGAATGGGATGACGCCCTACAGCTTCGTAAGGACATGGTTTGACCAGTTTGTTGTGGAGGAATTCTACCGTCCCGCATAGAGTTCTGACCTCAGTCCTACTGAACACCATTGGGATGAACTGGAACTTCCGATTCCGAGGCAGGTCTTCTCATCCAACGTGACCTCACAAATGTTCTCCTGGCTCAAGGGGCACAAAGCCCTACAGACACACTCCAAAATCTCATGGCCAAACTTTCCAGAAGGGTGGAGGGGGCAAATTCCATATTAATGCCCAAGGTTTTGGAACGGGATGTCTAAAAATCGAACGTAGGGGTGATAGTCGGGTGTCTAAAATCTTTTGGCCATATAGCGCCGGCCTATTTGTGTATAACGACTGGCGCGAAATCCATAATGTGGAGTCGTGTATTATAGATAATGATCTGTGGTAGAACATTGTTGCCATCTGCCTAGGATCACCAACTCCTCCAGAAATGCACCGATCGAGGGCATTGTGATATTTGTATAACTCCTTCCAAGAGCCAGTTTGGGGAAACCTCTTTTTCGGTTCCATTATGGCGGCCTACAGCTTCGTAAGGACATGGTTTGACCAGTTTGGTGTGGAGGAAGTCTACCGTCCCGCATAGAGCCCTGACCTCAGTCCTACTGAACACCATTGGGATGAACTGGATCTTCTGATTCCGAGCCAGGTCTTCTCATCCAACGTGACCTCACAAATGTTCTCCTGGCTCAAGGGGCACAAAGCCCTACAGACACATTCCAAAATCTCATGGCCAAACTTTCCAGAAGGGTGATGTAACCGCAAAAGGGGTGACCTTCATATTAACCGCTTCCCCTCCACCGTACAGACATGCATTGTACGTCCTCGGATGGGAATGGTGGCATCTCAGCAATAATCGAGATATCATTTTCTTTTTTGTGCCAACGATTCCCTACAAAGTAAAAGCGATCAGAGCGACTAAGCAGCCACTCGATCACTTTTACAGGAAGCGGAAGGGCCCTCCCGCCGCTGCCTTTACCGGGTTGAATCACCGGTCGGTAAACCAAGAACCAAAAATGGCGAAATCCTCGTTGCTTCTGGTTTCTGAAGTCACACAGAAGAGGGCCGGGAACTTCCCTACTGGGCTCCTCCATCCCTCTGAAGAAGAGGTCTAATAGACCCCAGATCTCTCCATAAAGAGGACCTGTCAGGGCCCATGCTATGACAAAGGATGTTGTTCATCCCTTGTGATAGCAATAAAGTTGATTAAAAAAAAATAACTCCAGCTCCAGATCTTCTGTAAAACTCTTAACTTGGTAACTTGCAAAGGCTTTTAAAGCATCGCCTATGGAGGAGATTTTTAGGTATCATTTGGCGCCGTTCCACGAGCGGGCGCAATTTTATAGCGTGACATGTTTGGTATCTGTTTACTCGACGTGACATCATCTTTTATATTTTACCAAACAATTGGCTATTATATTGTGTTTTTTTTTTTTTGTTTTTTACATTAACATGAATTAAAGTGTGGAGTCAGTGCCGGGACAAAGTCATCTAGAGTCCAGGGCCAACATGCCAAATTGTATGCCCCCCCCCCCCCCTCCAAAAAAAAAAAAAATCCCCCCTTCTAGCACAAATCCTCTACCCCTCAAATCTCCCCTCCAAACACAAATTCTCTGCCCCACTCCAAATCCCCCCTCCCACAATCCCCCATCCTAGCACAGACCCCCCCCCCCCCCAAAAGAAAGATTCCAACCTTCCTAGCACAAATCCTCTACCCCTCAAATCTCCGAGCACAAATCCCCCCCCCCCCACTCCAAATCCACCCTCTCAGCACAAATTCCCCTTCCCCAATCCCCCATCCTAGCACAGACCCCCCCCCCCCAAAAAAAACAAATTCTCCCTGCCTAGCACAATTCCTCTACTCCGCAAATCTCCCCTCCGAGCACAAATCCCCCCCACTCCAAACCCCCCCTCTCAGCACAAATTACCCTCCCCACTCCCCCATCCTAGCACAGATTCCCACCCCAAAAAAAAAAAAAACCTCCGAGCACAATGCCTCTACCCCTCAAATCTCCCCTCTGAGCACAAATCCTCTTCCCCCCACTCCAACCCCCCGCCCCCCCCTCTCAGCACAAATTACCCTTCCCCAATCCCCCGTCCTAGCACAGACCCCCCCCCCCCCCCCCAAAAAAAAAAATTCTCCCTGCCTAGCACAAATCCTCTACTCCACAAATCTCCCCTCCGAGCACAAACCCCCCCCACTACTCCAAACCCCCCCTCTCAGCACAAATTACCCTCCCCCAATCCCCCATCCTAGCACAGACCACCCCCCCCCCAAAAAGAAAATCCCCCTTTCTAGAGCAAATCCATTGCCCCTCAAATCTCCCCTCCGAGCACAGATCCTCTCCCCCAGCACAAATTACCCTCCCGTCCTAGCACAGATCCCCCCACCCCAAAAAAAATCCCCCCTGCCTAGCACAAATCATCTGCCCCCCGCAACCCCCCCCATCCTAGCACAGATACCAACCCCCCCCCCCCAAAAAATAATTCCCCTCCTAGCACAAATCAATCCTACTAGCACCAATCCCCCTCCCAAGAAGCATTTCCCCATCTAGAACAAATTCCCTCCCCCCTCTCAACACAAATCCCTCCCAAATGACCACTTCTAGAACCCCCCCCCACCTCACCAATTCTCCCCTCGCATCCCCCAAATTCCCCCTACCAACACAAATCCCCTCCCCCCCAATCACCTTGGTGCCCCCCGAACCTGATACCACAGTGCCCAGGGCAGCCGTGCCTCCTGCCCACCCCTTGTCCGGGCCCTGTGTGGAGTCACGGATTAGAGATAATGATCTGTATTAGTACATAGCTGGCATCTGCCTAAGATCACCAATCGTGGCATTGTGATATCTGCATAACTCCTTCCAAGAGCACGCCCACTGCCTGCATCAGAGCCGAGGGCAGCTGAGAGCCGTACTGAGGCCGGGTGCTGTGATGTTTCAGAAAGCCATGTACAGCCTGCTGGCCCCTCCCACCAGCCATCATCTGCCTGCATTGCATAGAGAGGCACAGAGACCCAGTAATGATGTCATTCCACTTAAAATGGGTATTTCCAGGACTTTTTTCTTAGAGAGTAGGAGCAGGACCCCCTCCCCCCGAGTCCCCCGCCCCCTTGTCTCCCTCCCCCCGAGTCCCCCCCCCCCCCTTGTCTCCCCCCCTGAGTCCCCGCCCCCCTTGTCTCCCTCCCCCCGAGTCCCCCGCCCCCCCTTGTCTCCTCCCCCTCCCCTCTGAGTCCCCCGCCCCCCCTTGTCTCCTCCCCCTCCCCTCTGAGTCCCCCGCCCCCCCCCCCCCCCCTTGTCTCCTCCCCCTCCCCTCTGAGTCCCCCGCCCCCCCCCCCCCCTCCCCCCCCCCCCCCCCCCCCCCCTGTCTCCCCCCTACCCTCCTCTAAGCACCAGCCCTACATGTACCGCCCCTTTCAGAAAATACAGAACCAAATATTTTGTGGTGCTAAATAATGTGTATAGAATTTGTTAATGATAACAAGGAAAGCAGTAAAATAGATCCCACCGCAGCAACAATAAATCTCACCACGACAATAGATTACCATAGCATCCATAGGTCCCCCCAGCAACAATAGATCCCAGCAACAATAGACCCCACCCCAGCAACAATAGATCCCACCACAACAATAGATTCCCCTAGCATCCATAGTCCCCCCCCCCCCCCCAGCAACAATAGACCCCACCACAGCAACAATAGATCCCACCACAACAATAGATCCCCCCAGCATCCATAGGTCCCCCCAGCATCAATAGACCCCACCTCAGCAATAATAGATCCCCCACACAACAATAGATCCCCCAGCATCCATAGGCCCCAAAACAACAATAGACCCCACCCCAGCAACTATAGATCCCCCACAGAGAAATAGATCCCCCCAGCATCCATAGCCCCCCAGCAACAATAGATCCTCCCAGAAACAATAGATCCCCCACACAGCAATAGATCCCCCCAGCATCCACATATCCCCCAGCAACAGTAGACCCCACCCCAGCAACTATAGATCCCCCACACAACAATAGGCTCCCCCAGCATCCATAGTACCCTCTAGCAACAATAGATCCCCCACAAAACAATAGTTTTCCCCAGCATCCATAGGTCTCAGTAAGCAACAATAGACCCCACCCAGCAACAATAGTTCCCCCCAGCAACAATATACCCCCTGCCAGCAACAATAGATCCCCACACAACAATACATTCCTTCAGCAACCATAGGTCTCAGTAAGCAACAATAGACCCCACCCCAGCAACAATAGATCCCACAACAATAGACTTCCCCAGAATCCATAGGTCCCCCCCAGCAACAATAGAGCCCACACACAACAATAGACTCCCCCACACAACAACAGATTCCTTCAGCATCCATAGGTCCCAGCAAGCAGCAATAGACCCCACCCCAGCAACAATAGATCCCACACACAACAATGGACTTCCCCAGAATCCATAGATCAACCCGGAAACAATACATCCCCCACACAACAATAGACTCCCCCAACATCCATAGGTCCCTCCAGCAACAATAGATCTCACCCCAGCAACAACAGATCCCCCACACAACAACAGATTCCTTCAGCATCCATAGGTCCCAGCAAGCAACAATAGACCCCACCCCAGCAACAATAGATCCCACACACAACAATAGACTTCCCCAGAATCCATAGGTCCCCCCAGCAACAATAGACTCCCCCAGCATCCATAGGTCCATCCAGCAACAATAGACCCCCACCAGAAGCAACAATAGTTCACCCACACAACAATAGATTCCCCCGCATCCATGGGTCCCCCCAGGAACAATAGATCGCCCACACAACAACAGACTCCCCCAGCATCCATAGGTCCCCCCAGCAACAATAAACCCCACCCAAGCAACTATAAATCCCCCACAACATTAGACTCCCCCAGCATCCATAGGTCCCCCCAGCAACAATAGACACCACCCCAGCAACAATAGTTTCCCAAGCATCCATAGCCCCCCCCCCCACCAGCAACAATAGTTCCCCCACACAACCATAGGTCCCCCCAGCAACAATAGTTCCCCCACACAGCAGAAATGGACCACCTAAAACAAAATATTACCTCTAAAAACAGTAGACCCCCCTCCTCCCGGCAGCAACAACAGATCTCTCAGCAGCTTGTACCAATAGACCTCTCCACACCCCACCCCCCCCACCCCAAAACCCCCCCCAAACCCCCCTGATCCCTACCAACAACATATGACCCCCCCCCAGCAACAATAGATCCCCCCCCACCAGCAACAGACCCTCCAGCACAGCCCACACCCCTCGTCATTAAATACATTCAGTGCTGGAGGTGCCAGAACTGCCCCCCCCCCCCCACTGAAAAGAAGGGTATTTCCACCATAGGTGCCAAGGAACAAGAATCTTTCTCAGCTGACCATCAAAAGATAACAAGCCGGAGCCTTTCTTCTCTCCAAGGAGAAAACTTTCCAAGTCTCAAAGACTCGGAGTGTCTCTGGAAATCCCGGCATTCCCTCCAATCCGATTGGTTACTGCAGGAGGGACCAAACAGGAAGTCAGCAGGAATGACAAACGTTCTTGGCTCACAGCTGACACCGAATAAATTAAAACTCCCATCTCTGAGAAAAAAAAAAAAAAAGAAAACCTTGGCTAAATTGGATTTTGAACCCCCCCGGAGCCGGAGGGGGCGCCTGCAGGGATCCATGAACACGCACACATGGCTGGCACCGCCGGGCATGTTTATATCACCGTTCCCGGGTAGGGAGGCAAGGCCTGGCCGCCTGTAGGCAAAACTTTCCACCTACTGCTCCATAAACATGCATTCCTGGCTCTTTACTCTTATACCTACGGGGAGGGGAGTGCCCAGATGCCCCCCAGCGCTGATCATTTAAGGTTGAACAGTAATGACTGGCCAAGGCGTTTAAACTTTTACCCTAATAGCCGTCAGCTGGCTTTTGCCACGGCGAAATCTGTCTGCAAATGGTTGGCCGGTATCTCAAGTCTATGGCACATTTACATTAAGCTGATCTATATATATATATATATATATATACTCACCGGCCACTTTATTAGGTACACCTTGCTAGTACCGGGTTGGACCCCCTTTTTGCCCTCATTCTTGGTGGCATAGATCCAACAAGGTGTTGGAAACATTCCTCAGAGATTTTTCTCCATAGTGACACGATGGCATCACGCAGTTGCTGCAGATTTGTCGGCTGCACATCCATGATGCCAATCTTCCGTTTCACCACATCCCAAAGGGGCTCCATTGGATTGAGATCTGGTGAGTGTGGAGCTCTATTGGATTGAGATCTGGTGAGTGTGGAGCTCTATTGGATTGAGATCTGGTGAGTGTGGAGCTCTATTGGATTGAGATCTGGTGAGTGTGGAGCTCTATTGGATTGAGATCTGGTGAGTGTGGAGCTCTATTGGATTGAGATCTGGTGAGTGTGGAGCTCTATTGGATGAGATTTGGTGAGTGTGGAGCTCTATTGGATGAGATCTGGTGAGTGTGGAGCTCTATTGGATTGAGATCTGGTGAGTGTGGAGCTCTATTGGATGAGATTTGGTGAGTGTGGAGCTCTATTGGATGAGATCTGGTGAGTGTGGAGCTCTATTGGATTGAGATCTGGTGAGAGTGGAGCTCTATTGGATTGAGATCTGTTGAGTGTGGAGCTCTATTGGATGAGATCTGGTGAGTGTGGAGCTCTATTGGATTGAGATCTGGTGAGTGTGAAGGCCATTGAAGTACAGTGACCTTGTTGTCCAGTGGTGAGATAAATGGAGCAGTGGCGGCTGGTAGGTCCTCCTTTTGGGGGGGGGCAAACATGCACCAACTCTCCCCCCCCCCCTGCAGGGCCGGTGCTACCACTAGGCAAACTAGGCAGCCGCCACGGGTGCCGAGCCACTGGTGTTCCTACTCTCTCCTCTCGGCAGCAAGCAACTATCAGCCACAGCAGGCAGCCGCCACTCCTTTTGCACATAGTGTCAGAGGCTTGTGTCTCGACTCCCGAATAAATGGACGCAAGCAAACATTCATTGATGGGCACTGGTGAGGCTGCATTTGATGGGCACTTCATTAAAAAGGTGGGATATACATGGGTAGGGCAAAGGGGTGGAGCCAATGGGGGGCAGCAAAATGTGGTTTTGCCTAGGGCAGTGGTGGCAAACCTTGGCACCCCAGATGTTTTGGAACTACATTTCCCATGATGCTGGACTACACTGCAGAGTGTATGAGCATCATTGGAATTGTAGTTCCAAAACATCTGGGGTGCCAAGGCTCGCCATCACTGACCTAGGGTGTCAAAAATGCTTGCACCAGCCCTGCCCCCCTGCCGCACTGACCACAGAGGCTTCCGCTGGACCACCCGCGGCACTGACCACCGGCCAGACCACCCACGGGTCGTCCAGCAGCACTTACCCGCTGTGTGGCGGGGCTCTCCTCCTCTCCTGCATTGGCGGGGCTGTCCTCCTCCTCTCCTCCAGTGGGGGGGCTTTCAGGGCGATGTGGCCGTAGGCGCTCTCTTTGGCCACTCTCAACCCTTTTGACAAACAACTAGATGGTCACCTCGGGCAACAAGAGGAAAAAACACGTAGGGGCCCCCCCGGTGTTCGCTCCTCAGGCTTCCTTCCCTGTGTGTCTCCTCTTCCACCAAAGCGCTAGGCGTCCAATAGGGTCGCCGGGCGCTTTGGCCAATCGGGAAGCAGGTCTCACAGACCTGCCTCTTGATTGGCGGGGTGGAACTGTAGTGTGACCATAAGCGGAAATGAATTTGCTATCGTCACACAACAGGGTGGGATTGGGACGCAGTGCTCTGCGCCCCGAGCCCACCCTATTTTGAAGCCTATTAGAGACTTTGGCTCTAGTCACGTGCTTCAAAATACACACCCCCGCCATATAAATTCATGTGTCCGGCGTCCTGAAAGGGAGGGCGGTGGATGTGTTAGGGGGGGGGGGAGGGCGGTGGATGTGTTAGGGGGGGGGGCATCCACAAAGCCCAGGGGTGAGATGATTGGAGCTTTGTGACATGGTGCATTATCCTGCTGGGAGGAGCCATCAGAAGATGTAGTCATAAAGGGATGGACATGGTCAGCAACAATACTCAGGTAGGCCGTGAGGTTTAAACAATGCTCAATTGGTACTAAGGGGCCCGAAGTGTGCCAAGAAAATATCCCCCACACCATTACACCACCAGCCTGAGCCGGTGATACAAGGAAGGATGGATCCATGTTTTCATGTTGTTTACACCAAATTTTGACCCCACCATCTGAATGTCGGAGGTGAAATCGAGACTCATCAGACCAGGCAACGTTTTTCCAATCTTCTATTGTCCAATTTTGGTGATCCTGTGCGAATTGTAGCCTCAGTTTTCTGTTCTTAGCTGACAGGAGCGGCACCCAGTGTGGTCTTCTGCTGCTGTAGCCCATCTGCTTCAAGGTTGGATGTGTTGTACATTCAGAGATGGTATTCTGCATACCTTGGATGTAACGAGTGGTTATTTGAGTTGCTGTTGCCTTTCTATCATCTGGAGTCTGCCCATTCTCCTCTGACCTCAACAAGGCATTTTCCTCCACACTGCTGTAGAATGGGTTTACTCTTCTGTGTCTATTCTCTACCTGCTGTGCCCGGGTCAGCAGCCCCCCTCCATGCTGTAGAATAGGTTTACTGTTCTGTGTCTATTCTCTGTCTGCTGTGCCCGGGGCATCTGCCCCTCCTGCCCCCCCCCATGCTGTAGACTGGGTTTACTCTTCTGTGTATATTCTCTACCTGCTGTGCCCGGGGCAGCAGCCCCCCTGCCCTCCATGCTGTAGAATGGGTTTACTGTTCTGTGTCTTGTCTCTGCCTGCTGTGCCCGTGGCAGCTTCCCCTCCTGCCCCCCATGCTATAGAATGGGTTTACTGTTCTGTGTCTATTCTCTGCCTGCTGTGCCCGTGGCAGCTTCCCCTCCTGCCCCCCCCCATGCTATAGAATGGGTTTACTGTTCTGTGTCTATTCTCTGTCTGCTGTGCCCGGGACAGCTGCCCCTCCTGCCCCCCCCCATACTGTAGAATGGGTTTACTGTTCTGTGTCTATTCTCTGCCTGCTGTGCCCGTGGCAGCTTCCCCTCCTGCCCCCCCCCATGCTATAGAATGGGTTTACTGTTCTGTGTCTATTCTCTGTCTGCTGTGCCAGGGACAGCTGCCCCTCCTGCCCCCCATGCTGTAGAATGGGTTTACTGTTCTGTGCCTATTCTCTGCCTACTGTGCCCGGGGGAGCTATCCCTCCTGCCCCCCCCCCCCCATTCTGTAGAATGGGTTTACTGTTCTGTGTCTATTCTTTGTCTGCTGTGCCCGGGGCAGCTTTCCCTCCTGCCCCCCCCATGCTGTAGAACGGGTTTACTGTTCTGGGTCTATTCTCTGCCTGCTGAGCCCGGGGCAGCTGCCCCTCCTCCCATGCTGTAAAATGGGTTTACTGTTCTGTGTCTATTCTCTGCCTGCTGTGCCCGGGGCAGCTTCCCATCCTGCCCCCCCCCCATGCTGTAGAACGGGTTTAATGTTCTGTGTCTACTCTCTGCCTGCTGTACCCGGGGCAACTGCCGCTCCCCCATGCTGTAGAATGGGTTTACTGACTGTGTCTATTTTCTGCCTGCTGTGCCCGGGGCAGCTGCCCCTCCTGCCCCCCCGGCCTGTACAACTGTGCAAGGCTGGAGGTCAGCTTTATTAGTGTCCTAAAGCAAGGGACCTGTAGATGTGTACGGAGCACACCTGTACCTGGCTGTTTGTATCGGGCAGGTAGTATAACACGCCATCTTCCCTGTGATTGGCGGGTGTGCAGCCGGGGAATAAACCTGCAGTGAACACGCCTAGCAGCGCCAGGACATAATAATGGGGCTTTGGTTGTACGGTATGCGATGAACGCTCTTCCTCGTACAGTGGGGGGGGGGGGAGGCTGTTTTGCAGACGCGGCTCGATCTGTGCGCAGGAAAAAAAAAAAAAAAAAAACTAAACTCAACTGTGTGCAACTGACATCTCTCCCGGGGAAGGGATGTTTGTGTAGATCAGAGGCGCCATGCAGCGAAAGGAACGTGTCTAAGTCCGTTTTTTTGGCTGGAGGTCGCTATGCCTCGGAGGGATCTGCGCTTTGTGCACTATTTCTAGCGATCGTCGTATGCAGGATTCCTGCTAACCCCCCCGACCCCCCACCACCACCACCACCACCACCCTACCCTTCCAGCGAGGGGGGGTTACGTAATATTTGTAGTGCAAACACAAGGATCGGTGCAGCAGGCAGCCAGAGGATCTGTGTCACGCTGCTGCTGCTGTAATGGAGTCCAGGATCTCCTTCCTGTGACCAATTAGTGCACGATAATAAAAGTGGAGGCAGCTGAGCCTTCGCTCGGGGAGAGCTGCGAGATGCTGGGATCGGTGCGATTAAAAAAACATGAGTTTAACGAAGGGACGGCGAAGGGTAATTAGAGGATGGGAGAGAGAGCGCTGAGGGGGCCAAGGAGGGTCTAGGGGTACAATGAGATAGGGAAGCCATCCCCAACCAGGGCTTCCTCCAGAGATTGCGAGGGGTTCCTGGAGCCGTGGCTGATTGACCTCCCAGTTGATGGTGCCTGGTGCATAGATGCGGGGCCAGTGCCAACTGGCAGAGGCGGCTTGCATGACACCAGTGATCCTCTTAGCTTTCTGTAAGGAGGGCATTCTGACCACCAATGTAGGGATCATTGACCTCGAATGTAAGGGATATTCTTCAGACTGCTGGTATTATTTCCACTGACCCTCAAAGTAAGGAGCATTCCTCCCACTGACCACCAATGTAAGGGTCTTTATTCCCAACAACCACCAATCTAAGGAGCATTCTTCTCACTGATCACCAATGTAAGGAACATTCTACTCACTGATCACCAATGTAAGGAACATTCTTCGCACTGATCACCAATGTAAGGAACATTCTTCGCACTGATCACCAATGTAAGGAACATTCTACTCACTGATCACCAATGTAAGGAACATTCTTCTCACTGACCACCAATGTAAGGAACATTCTTCGCACTGATCACCAATGTAAGGAACATTCTACTCACTGATCACCAATGTAAGGAACATTCTTCCCACTGATCACCAATGTAAGGAGCATTCTTCTCACTGACCACCAATGTAAGGAACATTCTTCGCACTGATCACCAATGTAAGGAACATTCTTCCCACTGATCACCAATGTAAGGAACATTCTTCCCACTGACCACCAATGTAAGGGTCTTTATTCCCAACAACCACCAATCTAAGGGGCACTCCTTTCACTGACCACCAATGTAAGGAACATTCTTCTCACTGATCACCAAATGTAAGGAACATTCTTCCCACTGATCACCAATGTAAGGAACATTCTTCCCACTGATCACCAATGTAAGGAGCATTCTTCTCACTGATCACCAATGTAAGGGTCTTTATTCCCAACAACCACCAATCTAAGGGGCACTCCTTTCACTGACCACCAATGTAAGGAACATTTTTCTCACTGACCACCAATGTAAGGGACATTCTTCCCACTGATCACCAATGTAAGGAACATTCTTCGCACTGATCACCAATGTAAGGAACATTCTTCCCACTGACCACCAATGTAAGGAACATTCTTCTCACTGATCACCAATGTAAGGAACATTCTTACCACTGACCACCAATGTAAGGAACATTCTTCCCACTGACCACCAATGTAAGGAACATACTTCCCACTGATCACCAATGTAAGGAACATTCTTCCCACTGATCACCAATGTAAGGAACATTCTTTCCACTGACCACCAATGTAAGGAACATTCTTCTCACTGACCACCAATGTAAGGGACATTCTTCTCACTGATCACCAATGTAAGGAACATTCTTCCCACTGATCACCAATGTAAGGGACATTCTTCTCACTGATCACCAATGTAAGGGACATTCTTCTCACTGATCACCAATGTAAGGAACATTCTTCTCACTGATCGCCAATGTAAGGAACATTCTTCCCACTGACCATCAATGTAAGGAACATTCCTCCCACTGACCACCAATGTAAGGGACATTCTTCTCACTGATCACCAATGTAAGGAGAATTCCTTCTACTCATCACCAATGTAAAGGCCATTGTTTCCACTGATTATCAAGGCCCTTACATTAGGGTGTGCACCCCACATTGGTGGTCTGTGGGGAGAATGTCCCTTACATAGGGGGTGAGTGAGACAAATGCCTCCTTAGATGGGTGGTCATGGGGAATAAAGGCCCTTACAGTCTTTATTCCCCATGACCACCCATCTAAAGAAGCATTTGTCTCACTGACCCCCACTGTAAGGAGCATTCTTAACACTGACCACCAATGTAAAGGCCATTCTTCCCAATGATTATCAATGTAAGGGCTTTATTCCCTATGACCACCATCGTAAGGAGCATTCTTTCTACTGGCCACCAATCTAAGGAGGCATTTGTCTCACTGACCCCCAACGTAAGGGGTATTCCTCCACTGACCACCAACATAAGGAGCATTCTTTACACTGACCACCAGTGTAAAGGATGTTCTTCCCATTGATCACCAATGTAAGGAGCATTATTCCCAATAACCACCAATCTAAAGAAGGATTTGTCTCATTGACCTCCCCACTGGCCACCAGTGTCAGGGCCATTCTTCCTACTGACCATCAATGTAAGGGGTCTTCTCCCCACTGGCCACCAGTGTAAGGACCATTCTTCCTACTGGTGGTAATGAATGGGGCATCTTAACGCGACACACATTAACGCGTCAATGCATGTGCAGCCCTTACGTGTGAATGGACCCCTAAATATTCTGAATATTATATGCGGCTCTTGGTGATATCAGGTTTCTGCAGTCAAGGCCTCCAAATACCCGATACTTTGACCACGTTTTTCTTTTCTGAGCCCACAATGGATACGTAAAATGCTCAACACCATAAAAAAAGTGCAATGGGCGCGTCGCTGGTCCCCGCCCTGTAGAAGAAGGACCCTGCCCTGGCTCCCCCGACCGGGCAAGGTCCACCTAGCCAAAAGTCCTGGCGTACCCTTCTCCTTATGGCCAGCCAAAGCCGACCACCATCCGTTGACCTCCAATGTAGTTGTGCATTGTGTATGGGGTGTCGGGTTGTGTAGGATCCGAGCGATGGATCTGTGCGGTGTGGTCGGGGGGGGGGGGGGGGTGTCACGTTGTTATTCCTCTGGCATCTTTCCAAGGTTTCCGTGTTGCACGTTTGTGTAATTTATGGCGAGGTGCCACGCGGAGAGGTCAGCATGGTGGCTGCGTGTCTCTGCTCGGATGCATGGAGTTTGTATGTTCTTCTCATGTTGGTTGGCCTCGGCCTCCATACTCCACCATGGCCGTCCTGAGAATTGTACTGGGAGGGGGGGAGGCGGACCAGTAAAAGAAAAAAAAAAAAAGAAAAAGACTACTGGTGTGTAAACAGCAAACCGCGTCCAGACGTCCCTGAGAGCGGAGGAGGGATTCCGGGAGGAATGGGGCGGTGGAGGTGGGTGGTTGTAGGACTATCATAGCACCTTACAGACAGCGCAGTCAGGACAACACTGAACAAAACCTGGAGGTGACCTGATCCATGAGTGAAGGCATAGAAAATGATATGAGTGCAAATCAGGGTGTTCCTCAAACCCTTCCTACCCCCTGTGTACCCCCCCCCCCATTAGGCTGTGAGTACATGAGTACACCCCACCACCTTCCACAATGCAATGTGTACCCCCTTACTCCCAGCACATAGTGTACCCCTCTTCCCACCACCCAGGATGTAATGTGTCCCCCCATCCTCCCAGTATGCAGTGTGAGCCCTACCCCCCCCCAGGATGCGGTGTGAACCCTACCCCCCCAGGATGCAGTGTGACCCCCCCAGGATACAGTGTGAACCCTCCTCTCACCCCCAGGATGAAGTGAACCCCTCCCAGGATGCGGTGTGAACCCTACCCCCCCAGGATGCAGTGTGACCCCCCCAGGATACAGTGTGAACCCTCCTCCCACCTCCAGGATGAAGTGAACCCCCCCCAGGATGCAGTGTGACCCCCCCAGGATACAGTGTGAACCCTCCTCCCACCCCCAGGATGAAGTGAACCCCCCCCCAGGATGCAGTGTGACCCCCCCCAGGATGCAGTGTGACCCCCCCCCCCCCCCAGGATGCAGTGTGAACCCTACCCCCCCAGGTTGCAGTGTGACCCCCCCAGGATGCAGTGTGACCCCCCTCCCCAGGATGAAGTGTGACCCCCCCCCTCCCCAGGATGCAGTGTGACCCCCCCAGGATGCAGTGTGAACCCTCTTTCCACCCCCAGGACATAGTGTGAACCCCCCGGTTGCAGTGTAAATCCTACCCCCCCAAGATGCAGTGTGAACCCCCCGGTTAAAGTGTGAACCCCCCCAGGATGCAGTGTGAATTCTCCCCCCCAGAATGTTGTGTGACCCTCCCCAGGGTGCAGTGTGACCCCCAAGGATACAGTGTGAACCCTACCCCCCCCCCAGGATGCAGTGTGACCCCCCTCAGGATGCAGTGTGACCCCCCGCCCAGGATGCAGTGTGACCCCCGCGGGATGCGGTGTGAACCCTACCCCCCCCCCCAGGATGCAGTGTGAACCCTCTTTTCACCCCCAGGACATAGTGTGAACCCCCGGTTGCAGTGTGAATACTACACCCCCCCCCCCCCAGGATGCAGTGTGACCCCCCTTCAGGATGCAGTGTGAACCCCCCGTTGAAGTGTGAACTCTACCCCCCTTCAGGATGCAGTGTGACCCCCATCCCCAGGATGCAGTGTGACCCCCCTCCCCAGGATGCATTGTGACCCCCCCCCAGGATGCAGTGTGACCCCCTCAGGATGCAGTGTGACCCCCCCCCAGGATGCAGTGTGACCCCCCTCCCCAGGATGCAGTGTGACCCCCCCAGGATGCAGTGTGACCCCCCCCCCCCCCCCCAGGATGCAGTGTGACCCCCCCAGGATGCAGTGTGACCCCCCCCCCCCCCAGGATGCAGTGTGTAACCTAGCCCCCCCCCCTCTCCATACCAGGGTGTAGTGTCCCCCGATCTCGGACAGTGTAGGTCGGTATCATACAATGACACCATTGTCCTCTCTCTCGGTCTCTCTCGGTCTCGGAGCCTCGTGTATGAGTGGGAAGTGAGAACTGTCTGTACTCCACCCCGACCACCAATCACACTGTCCGGTGTATATCCCGGGGCGGGGTGATGATCGGTGTACAAGGAGATGATCGCACTGACATCCGCACCGATGTGTCCGGGCGGGGAGGATCCTCCACCACCGATCACACCGACCCCCGCACCGATCACCTCCTCCCCGCACCGATCACACCGACCCCCGCACCGATCACACCGACCCCCGCACCGATCACACCGACCCCCGCACCGATCACCTCCTCCCCGCACCGATCACACCGATCCCCGCACCGATCTCCTCCTCCCCGCACCGATCACACCGATCCCCGCACCGATCTCCTCCTCCCTGCGCGGACAGTGCGGTGTGGTCGGTCGGGGTGTCACATGGTACAAGGTGCACACAGTGCGGGGCGACACGGAGGAGTATAGGGGGGGGGGGGGGTTACAATACTGGGGGGTAATTGAGGGGTATAGTACAGAGGGGGTACATACAGAATATGGGGGGGGGGGGTTACGGTTCAAGGAGGATAAGGAGGGGTTGAGTATATGGGGGAACAGTGCCACGGGTTACAGTATAGGGGGGATAGAGATGGGTATAGTAAATTTGGGGGGGGGGGTACAGAATCTGCGGGTACGGGGTATTACGGTACACAGGGGGGGGGGGGCAGTTCAGGAAGGGACACAATCCGGAAGTACAGGGGGGATATAGATGGGTACAGTAAATGGGGGGGGGGGGGGGACAGTACGGGGGTTACAGAATATGGGGGTAATACAGTACAGGAGGGGACACAGTACCGGGGTGGTTACAATACAGGGAGCATATAGAGGGACATAGTAAATGGGGGCACAGTACAGGGGGGGATACAGAGTATGGGGGAATACAGTAGGGGGATGTTATGTGCAGGGGGGGCACAGTGCAGGGGAGTTACATTACAGGGGGTGTTACAGTACGAGGGGGTTATGGAGGGGTAAAGTGCAGGGGGTTACAGTATGGGGATGTTAAAGTACAGGGGGTTACAGTACAGGGGGGCACAGTAGGGGGTGTTATGGTACAGGGGGGCAAAGTACTGGGGAAGGGTGCACAGTACAGGGGGGCACAGCAGGGCTTGTTACAGTACAGGGGGACACAGTACTGGGGAAGAGGGCATAGCAGGGGGGTGTTATAGTACAGGGGGCAAAGTACTGGGGAAGGGGGCACAGTAGGGGTTGTTACAGTACAGGGGGCACAGTAGAGGGGTGTTACAGTACTGGGGAAAGGGGCGGTACAGGGAGGGGCACAGTAGGGGTTGTTACAGAACAGGGGGGTACAGTAGGGGGGGTGTTACAGTACAGGTACAGTACAATTACAGTACAGTGAGGCAAAGTACTGGGGAAGGGGGGCACAGTAGAGGGTGTTATAGTACAGGGGGCAAAGTACTGGGGAAAGGGGGCACAGTAGGGGGGTGTAATAGTACGGGGGCAAAGTACTGGGGAAAGGGGGCATAGTAGGGGGTGTTATAGTACAGGGGGGCAAAGTACTGGGGAAGGGGGCACAGTAGGGGGGTGTTATAGTACAGGGGGGAAAAGTACTGGGGAAAGGGGGCACAGTAGGGGGTTTTATAGTACAGGGGGGCAAAGTACTGGGGAAAGGGGGCACAGTAGGGGGTGTTATAGTACAGGGGGCAAAATACTGGGGAAGGGGCACATTGGTGGGTGTTATAGTACAGGGGGCAAAATACTGGGGAAGGGGCACAGTAGGGGATGTTATAGTACAGGGGGCAAAGTACTGGGGAAGGGGGCACAGTAGGGGGGTGTTATAGTACAGGGGGGCAAAGTACTGGGGAAAGGGGGCACAGTAGGGGGTGCTATAGTACAGGGGGCAAAGTACTGGGGAAGGGGGCACAGTAGGGGGTGTTACAGTACATGGGGCAAAGTACAGGGGAAGGGGGCACAGTAGGGGGTATTATAGTACAGGGGCAAAATACTGTGGAAGGGGGCACAGTAGGGGGGTGTTACAGTACAGGTGGGCAAAGTACTGGGGAAGGGGGCACAGTAGGGGGTGTTATAGTACAGGGGGGCAAAATACTGGGGAAGGGGGTACAGTAGGGGGGGTTATAATATAGGGGGGAAGTACCGGGGAAGGGGGCACAGTAGGGGTGTTATAGTTCAGGGGGGCAAAGTACTGGGGAAGGGGGCACAGTAGGGTGGTGTTACAGTACATGGGGCAAAGTACTGGGGAAGGGGGCACAGTAGGGGGTATTATAGTACAGGGGGCAAAATACTGTGGAAGGGGGCACAGTAGGGGGGTGATACAGTACAGGTGGGCAAAGTACTGGGGAAGGGGGCACAGTAGGGGGTGTTATAGTACAGGGGGGCAAAATACTGGGGAAGGGGGTACAGTAGGGGGGGTTATAATATAGGGGGGGAAGTACCGGGGAAGGGGCACAGTAGGGGGTGTTATAGTTCAGGGGGGCAAAGTACTGGGGAAGGGGGCACAGTAGGGTGGTGTTACAGTACAGGGTGGCAAAGAACTGGGGAAGGGGGCACAGTAGGGGGTGTTATAGTTCAGGGGGGCAAAGTACTGGGGAAGGGGGTACAGTAGGGGGGGGTTATAATACAGGGGGGAAAGTACTGGGGAAGGGGGCACAGTAGGGGGTGTTATAGTTCAGGGTGGCAAAGAACTGGGGAAGGGGGCACAGTAGGGGGTGTTATAGTACAGGGGGAAAAATACTGGGGAAGGGGGTACAGTAGGGGTGGGGGTTATAATACAGGGGGGAAGTACTGGGGAAGGGGCACAGTAGAGGGTGTTATAGTTCAGGGGAGCAAAGTACTGGGGAAGGGGGGCACAGTAGGGGGTGTTATAGTACAGGGGGGGCAAAATACTGGGGAAGGGGGTACAGTAGGGGGGGTTATAATATAGGGGGGAAAGTACTGGGGAAGGGGGCACAGTAGGGGGGTGTTACAGTACAGGGTGGCACAGTACTGGGGAAGGAGGCACAGTGCAGGGGGGGGGGGCGTACAGTAGAGGAGGGGGCACAGTTTAGGGGAGTTATGGTACAAGGGGGTTATGGAGAGGTGTAGTGCAGTGTAGGGGGGTATTACAGTGTGTATGGGGTTACAGTACAGGGGGGGGGGACACAGTAGGGGGGATATGGAGGGATAAGGTACATGGGGGAGTGCCAGGGGTTACAGTAGAGGGGAATACAGTATGAGGGCTATAGTACAGTGGGGGGGGGGGGGGGGGTATATAGCTGTATATAGATGGGCCCCCTGTTGTATCTGGGTGTAGGTGTTCGGAGTGGGGTGTCGGTGTATATTGGGTCCCCCATCTGTATTATATATACTGTGTATATATATAATATATATATATATATGGGGGTATATAGTTCTGTATATATATATATATATATATGGGGGTTTATAGTTCTGCGTGTATATATATATATATATATATGGGGGTATATAGTCCTGTATATATATATATATATATATGGGGGGGGTATATAGTTGATGTGCGGAGCGATGTGTACTATATAGATATATCAGTATATATAGTTATATATGACCCCCATATAGATTTATATTAGTTTATAGTTTTGTATTACCCCTCCATATAAATGTGTTTATAATTCCCTATCCCCCCCCCCTCTGCTCCCCCCGGTCTGCTCTGCTCTGCGCTCCGCTCAGCGATCCCTATTCCCCCCCCCCCTCCCCCATCTCTCGGGGAGGTGCCGTAGCGCACGCTGGGACTTGTAGTCCGGCCCCCCTCGCTCCTCCATTGGGTACAGTGGTGGGCGGGTCGGTCCCCGGACTACACTTCCCGTCACGCCCCGCGGCCTGGCTGGCTGCTCTCGTTCGGTGCTCAGTGTCTCCGGCGGAGCTTCTTCTTCTGTCCGACACTCGCCGACCTCCCCCCGGCCCGGCCCTGGAGCGAGGAGAGCGGACCCGACCGAGGTAAGTGCCACCTACCGTCCTCCCAACACTCCTCCTACCCTATCCCGTCCCTTCCTTCCTACCTCCGGACCCCGTGTGCCGGGCAACCCTCCCGGCCCGGTGCCCCCCTACTGCCGACTTCTGTGTGCGGGTCAGCATCCTCCCCCCTCCCCTGGGCTCCTCCCCCTCCACCTGGCCCGGGCGTACACCCGCCGGGTCACCTCACCTGCGACACCGGCCCGGGGGAGAGGGGGGGACATCGGGCCCCCCCCCCCCCCCCCCCCCCCCTTTCCCCGGGTCCCCCCCAAAGGTCCCCCCCGTCACAAAATTAGTTTCCCCCCCCTCCCCAAAATTCTTCCTGGAAGTCCAGGGCAACGGTAATGGTGGGCCCAAAAAAATTTTTCCTCCAAAAATTGGGAAATCTTCCGGCCGGTCCCGGGTCGGAAAAATTTAAAGACAAAGGGACCAAGGGGATTTTGGGGAAAGGGTTCTCGGTTTCGGGTCCTAAAAAGGGGGCCCTTTCCCCCGGTTTTTTTTCACTTTTATTCCAACAAATTTTTCTTTTTCCCCTTGGGTCCGCCACCCGCCGACCTCCCCCCGGCCGGCCCCGGCCCTGGACCAAGGCCAAAAACCCGGCCCCGTGTTAAAACCAAATACCGTTTACCAAAATCACCCCTTCCCCCTACCCCGTTCCCGTCCTTTCCCAAAAGGTTCCCCTTGTCCGGGAACCCCTTTTCCCCCCGGGCCCCCTTCTGCCATGGTTCCGGGGGGGCCCGGA
Organism: Lithobates sylvaticus; assembly: GCA_028564925.1. Taxonomy (NCBI): domain Eukaryota; kingdom Metazoa; phylum Chordata; class Amphibia; order Anura; family Ranidae; genus Lithobates; species Lithobates sylvaticus. The sequence continues at coordinate 223,758,186 of CM053033.1, forward strand.
CCATCCTCCCCCCTTCCCCGGGCCCCCTCCCCCGGCCAAAAATCCCCCGACAAACCCGGCCCCTACTCCTATTAAAACCGCCCAAGGGGGGCCATCGGGAAATCCCTATACCCGGGCCACCCTTTTCCCAAACCCGGGAAAAAATAAGAACCTGGGGTCACCTAGAACCC
>CM053033.1:223763355-223860855 GCA_028564925.1 Lithobates sylvaticus
TACAGATAGGGAGTGGTGGAGACAGACAGATATATAGCATAGAGAGATGGAGATATAGAGAAGGAGAGTGATAGATGGCTACAGTGAGATAGATGGAGGGAGATGGAGAGATGGAAGAGAGGGAGGATGGATAGAGAGAGAGAGAGAGAGGGAGAGAGAGAGGATGGAAAACAGAGAGGATGGAGGGAGAGAGCGCGAGAGGATGGATAGAGAGAGAGAGAGAGAGAGAGAGAGGATACAGACAGACAGAGGGAGAGAGGATGGAGACAGAGTGGGTATGGAGGGAGACAGAGGAGAGAGATGAATGGAGGGAGAGAGAGAGATATGGGGGGGGGGTGGATGGAGGCAGACCGAGAGAGAGGTTGGATGGAGACGGAGAGAGATGGAGGGAGAGAGGGAGGGAGAGAGTGGATAGAGAGAGAGGGATGGAGGGAGACAGAGAGGAGAGAGACAGAGGGAGGATGGATGGGGGGAGAGAGAGAGAGAGAGAGAGAGAGAGAGGGATGGGGAGAGAGAGGGAAGGGGGGGGAGAGAGGGATGGATGGGGTGAGGGATGGATGGGGGGAGATAGAGGGATGGATGGGGGGAGAGAGAGGGATGGATGGGGAGAGGGAGGGATGGATGGGGGGGGGAGAGAGAGGGATGGATGGATGGATAGAGAGAGAGAGAGAGGGCGAGAGAGAGAGAGAGAGATGGATGGGGGGAGGGAGAGAGAGAGAGAGAGGGATGGATAGAGAGAGAGGGAGTGGGATGGGGGGGGAGAGAGAGAGAGAGGGATGGATGGGGGGAGAGGAGAGAGAGGAGAGAGAGAGAGGGATGGGTGGGGGGTGGAGAGAGAGACGGGGAGAGAGAGAGGGGGATGGGGGGGGGGTGGGAGAGAGAGAGAGAAGAGAGAGAGAGGGGATGGAGAGAGAGAGGATGGAATGAGGGATGGATGGGGCGAGAGAGAGGATAGAATGTGGGAGTTGGGGAGAGAGAGCATGGAATGAGGGAGGGGGGTATGGAGAGGAAGGGATGCATGGAGGGAGAGAGAGCGGGATGGAGGAAGACGGAGAGAGAGAGGATGGAGAGATGATGGAATGAGGGAGGGGGTATGGAGGGAGAGAGAGGGATGGGAGACGGGGGGGGGGGGGGTGGAGAGAGAGAGGATGGAATGAGGGAGGGAAACAGAGAGAGAGGGAGAGAGAGAGAGGATGGATGGAGACAGAGAGATGGCTGAACAGAGACAGATTGAGATGGGAGGGGGGGATGGATAGAGAGTTATGCATAGAGATGGGTTGTTGGAAGTAGATAATTTGGATATAGGAGTTGGTGGTAGAGGTAAGTAGTGAACTCTTGGACCCAGTCGGGCAGGTTGGTAGATGGGCGGTTTGGTAGGTGGGTGTTGAGCTATTTGGTAGGTGGTTGTCTGGCGGGTTGGTAGGTGGCGGGTTTGTAGGTGGTTGTCGGGCGGGTGGGTGTGGGGTGGTCTTGGTAGGTGGGTGCCTGGTGAGTTGGTAGCTGAGTGTTGGGAGAGTTGGTGGGTGGGCGGTTTAGTAGGTGGATGTTGAGCTATTTGGTAGGTGGTTGTCTGGTGGGTTGGTAGGTGGTTGTCTGGTGGGTTGGTAGGGGAGTGTCGGGCAGGTTGGTAGGTGGGTGTTGAGCTCTTTGGTAGGTGGTTGTCTGGCGGGTGGTAGGTTGTTGTCGGGCGGGTTTGGGGTGGTCTTGGTAGGTGGGTGCCTGGTGAGTTGGTAGCTGAGTGTTGGGAGAGTTGGTGGGTGGGCGGTTTAGTAGGTGGTTGTCTTGTGGGTTGGTAGGGGAGTGTCGGGCAGGTTGGTAGGTGGGTGTTGAGCTATTTGGTAGGTGGTTGTCTGGTTGGTTGGTAGGGGAGTGTCGGGCAGGTTGGTAGGTGGGTGTTGAGCTATTTGGTAGGTGGTTGTCTGGCGGGTGGTAGGTTGTTGTCGGGCGGGTTTGGATTCGTTTTCTGGTCATTCATTGTGGGTATTAGCAGACAGCGCCATCACGGCGCAGCTCAACTTAAAATTTGTCTGATGCCGACTTTTTGCCTTTCTCAGCCGCGGTTCTGGCACGGGGGCGGAACTCCTGCCGATGGCGGATCTCCTATGTAAAGTATCATGGCGGTGGGCCGCCCCCTGTGGGGCTGCCCATGTTCTGTGCTGGGAGTGCCCACAATTCTCCCAGCATGGAGACTGCACTGTCACTGGCCACTCCCAGTCTCAGAGTGACGATGGGGAGCCAATCGCAGTGATCGCTACAACCCTCATGCATATTGCCTCCCAGCCTTCTGACAACTACCCTCTGAAAAGCAATCCACTGCAGATCAGTTTTCGGGGGGGGGGGGGGGGGGGAGGGCAGTGTAAACAATATCTTAATGAGCACCAAAGCTTTGGAAAGTGTATCTGTGGCTCATTTTCTTACTGATGCAGTTTAATTATCGTGTGTATATAATGAATGTAGATGTGTAATTAACATTTAGTTGCAGGATCTGGCGCATTAATTGCGCTGCCCACCATAACCCCCCAACAGTGCCCATTACTGACATGCGTTTATGTGCATTAAAAGGACTCTGTCTCTTTAAGGAGTGCCCAGCCTGTAAAGGAAAGGGTTAACCCCCCCCCCCCCCCGCGATCTTCTTCTCTGTCGCAGATGAGCGCCGCTGTAAAATCTTCAGCGTCCGACCCTTCAGAAAGTGTCGGATGCGCAGTCCCCCCCCCCCCTTTTTTTTTTTTTTTGTCGACCGCTACAGCACACGGCGGCGCCATAGGGGGCTGCCAGAAAATTCTTGGGTGATGGGCAGCGCGGGGCGCTCTTGCATTTAATTCCTTTACAGCGCGAGCTTTTAATAAACGTAACGCGGTGGCCCGAAAAGTCGCGCTGAAACGCGCTCTCCTAGGTGCCGGCCCCCGACGCCTATATATGGCTTCGTAATCTGCATGCGGTACGGCGGTGCGGGGGTTAAACCACGGAGCTCTCCGGCGAGCTCTGGAGAGACGCGCAGCCCTTAAAGCGAACCCGCGCGTCTCCTGAGCTCGCTTTGAAGTGGGGAGAGAGCGAGCACCGTCTGCTGCCAGCAGCTACCGGCTTTGAACGTCGCCGCGGCGCACCCCGGAGACCCCCCTCTCCCCCCCCAACAACGGGTTGTCGTGCCCCCCGCCCCCCCCCCGCCGCATGCAAAGAGCCAGCTGTCCTGCGAGTCGGAGGCAAAGCCCTCCCCCCGCCTCGGTGCAGTCCGGGTGGCTTCGTAGCTCCTCCAGTGTGGCGATCGCTCGGAGTACACATCGACCTTGTAGTCACCTGCACTCCCGCCGGGGGCCTCGCTCTGCTCTGACCATTAGTGGCCTGGCAGGGTGATGGTGTGTGCCCCCCCCCCCCCCATGGGGCAGGATGTTGTGTAACCCGGGTCCTCTGCAGGCTGCGTGGAGTGGAGATCGGGGGGCAATGAGTGTTTGTGGGAGGAGAGGAGGCGACTGATGTAGGGGCTCTGCACGACGCACAGGTACGACCTCCAGAATTTTCGTGACCCCCCCCCCCCTTTCTTCTCCGGAATTATCTGGTCACAGCGGATTGGGACGTGGTGGGGCCCTTCTCTGTCGCGGGTCATTCCACCCACAACTGATATCTCCAAGTTTGTAGGCGGTGAGATGTCTACGCTTTGCAGCTGCTATAGCGATTTTACAGGGCTCCCCGATGTGTCCTCTGTTTTATCTAGAAGTATCTCCCGATGTGTCCTCTATCTGTGTATATATAGCCTCCTCTCTATGATTATCTAGAAGTATCTCCCGATGTGTCCTCTATCTGTATTTATATGCAAGTATCTCCCGATGTGTCCTCCTCCTATATTTACCTGTATTCATCTAGAAGTGTCTCCCTCTCGGTATTTGCCTAGAAGTATCTCCCCGATATGTCCTCCTCTCTATGTTTATCTTGAAGTATCTCCTAAGGGGTCCTCTCTATCTTTTAATATCGCCCAATGTGTCATCCTGTTTGTATTTATCTAGAAGTATATTCCAATGTGTCTTCTTCTAGATAGAGAGGAGGACACATCGGGAGATACTTCTAGGAAAATACAGAGAAGTATCGCCCGATGTTTCCTCCTCCTTTCTGTATTTATCTAGACATATTGCCCAATATGTCCTCCTCTGTTTATCTAGAAGTATCTCCCGATTTGTCCTACTCCTATATTTACCTGTATTCATCTAGAAGTATCTCCCGATTATGTCCTCCTCTCTATGTTTATCTCGAAGGATCTCCTAAGGTTTCCTCTCTATCTTTTAATATCGCCCAATGTGTCATCCGGTTTGTATTTATCTAGAAGTATCTTCCAATGTTTCTTCTAGATTAATAGAGAGAAGGATACTTCTAGGAAAATACAGAGAATTATCCCCCGATGTGTCCTCCTTTCTGTATTTATCTAGACATATTGCCCAATATGTCCTCCTCTGTTTATCTAGAAGTATCTCCCAATGTGTCCTACTCCTATATTTACCTGTATTCATCTAGAAGTGTCTCCCTCTCTGTATTTGCCTAGAAGTATCTCCCAATATGTCCTCCTTTCTATGTTTGTTTTATCTAGAAGTATCTCCTAAGGTGTCCTCTCTATCTTTAATATCGCCCAATGTGTCATCCGGTTTCTATTTATCTGGAAGTATCTCCCGATGTGTCCTACTCCTATATTTACCTGTATTTATCTAAAAGTGTCTCCCTCTCTGTATTTGCCTAGAAGTATCTCCCGATATGTCCTCCTCTCTGTTTATCTAGAAGTATCTTCCAATGTGTCTTCTTCTTCTAGATAAATAGAGAGGATGACACATCGGGAGATCCTTCTAGGAAAATACAGAGTAGTATCTCCCAATATGTCCTCTATCTCTATTTATCTAGACATATTGCCGAATATGTCCGCCTCTGTTTATCTAGAAGTATCTCCCGATTGTGTCCTCCTCTCTGTTTATCTAGAAGTATCTCCTAAGGTGTCCCCTCTCTTTAATATCGCCCAATGTGTCATCCTGTTTGTATTTATCTAGAAGTATCTTCCAATGTGTCTTCTTCTAGATAAATAGAGAGGAGGACACATCGGGAGATACTTCTAGGACAATACAGAGAAGTATCTCCCGATGTGTCCTTCTCTCTGTATTTATCTAGAACAGGGGTCTCCAAACTTTCTAAACAAAGGGCCAGTTTACTTTCCTTTAGAGCTTAGGAGGGCCGCACTGTGGTCAGTGGGAGTAGAAAATGCCCCATCAATGCCCCCATCATTGGTGTCAGTGGGAAGACTAGTGCCCCATCATTTGGTGTCAGTGGGAGGAATGGTGCTCCATCATTGGTATCAGTTGTGGATGGAATAGTCCTCGAAGGGCCAGATAGAGGCAAGCAAAGGGCCACATCCGGCCCCAGGGCCACAGTTTGGAGACCACTGATCTAGAAGTACACTATATTGCTAAAAGTATTGGAACGCCTGCCTTTACACGCACATGGACTTTAATGGCACCCCAGTCTTGGTCCACGTGGTTCAATATTGAGTTGGCCCGCCCTTTGCACCTATAACAGCTTCACCTCTTCTGGGAAGGCCGTCCACAAGGTTTAGGAGGGTGTCTATGGGAAAGTTTGACCGTTCTTCCAGAAGAGTATTTGTGAGGTCAGGAATTCATCCCAAAGTTGTTCTATCAGGTTGAGGTCAGGACTCTGTGCAGGCAAGTCAAGTTCCTCCACCCCAAACTCGCTCATCCATGTCTTTATGGACCTTGCTTTATGCCCTGGTGAGCCGTCATGTTGGGAAACTGTTCCCACAAAGTTGGGAGCATGAAATTGTCCTAAATGTCTTGGTATGCTGACACCTAAGAATTCCCTTCACTGGAAGTAAGGGGCCAAACCCAACCCCTGAGAAAAAACAACCCCACACCATAATCCCCCCTCCACCAAAGGATTTGGACCAGTGCACAAAGAAGAGGCATAAAGACATCTCTCTGTATTTATCTAGAAGTATCTCCCGATGTGTCCTCCTCCTGTATTTATCTAAAGGTACTTCCCAATATGTCCTCTTCTGTGTATTTATCTAGAAGTATCTTCCAATATGTCCTCCTCTCTATCTAGAAGTATCTCCAGATGTGTCCACTGTCCTCCTTTTTCTGTATTTATCTAGAAGTACCTCCAAAGTATGTCCTCTTCCCTGTATCTAGAAGTATCTGCTGATGTGTCCTCTCTATTTATCTATAATATTGCCCAATGTGTCCTCCTGTTTGCATTTATCTAGAAGTATCTTCCAATCTCTCCCCCCCCCCCTCTCAGTGTTTATCTAGAAGTATTTCTCAATGTGTCTCCTTCTCTGTATTTGCCTCCAAAGTATCTCCCGATGTGTCCTTCCCTCTATCTGTATTTATCTAGAGGTACCTCCCCAATATATCCTCTTCCCTGTATTTATCTAGAAGTATTGCCCAATATGTCCTCCTCCTCTGTTAATCTAGAAGTATCTCCCGATGTGTCCTCTATTTATCTAGAAGTATCTTCCGTCTCCCCCCCCTGTATTTATCTAGAAGTATCTTCCGTCTCCTCCCCCCCCTGTATTTATCTAGAAGTATCTTCCAATGTCCCCCCCACCCCTGTATTTATCTAGAAGTATCTTCCGTCTCCCCCCTGTATTTATCTAGAAGTATCTTCCGTCTCCCCCCTGTATTTATCTAGAAGTATCTTCCGTCTCCTCCCCCCCCTGTATTTATCTAGAAGTATCTTCCGTCTCCCCCCCTGTATTTATCTAGAAGTATCTTCCGTCTCCCCCCCTGAATTTATCTAGAAGTATCTTCCACTGTCTCCCCCCCCCCCTGTATTTATCTAGAAGTATCTTCCGTCTCCCCCCCCCCCCCCTGTATTTATCTAGAAGTATCTTCCGTCTCCCCCCCTGTATTTATCTAGAAGTATCTCTCCCCTCCCCCCCCTGAATTTATCTAGAAGTATCTTCCACTGTCTCCCCCCCCCCCCCTGTATTTATCTAGAATTATCTTCCGTCTCCCCCCCCCCCGCATTTATCTAGAAGTATCTTCCAATGTCTCCCCCCCCCCCGTATTTATCTAGAAGTATCTTCCAATGTCTCCCCCCCCCCCTCTGTATTTATCTAGAAGCATCTTCCAATGTCTCCCCCCCCCCCCCCCCCCCCCCCCCCTCTGTATTTATCTAGAAGTATCTTCCACTGTCTCCCCCCCCTGTATTTATCTAGAAGTATCTTCCGTCTCCCCCCCCCGTATTTATCTAGAAGTATCTTCCGATGTCTCCCCCCCCCCCCTCTGTATTTATCTAGAAGCATCTTCCAATGTCTCCCCCCCCCTCTGTATTTATCTAGAAGTAGCTCCCGATGTCTCCCCCCTGTATTTATCTAGAAGAATCTTCCAATGTCTCCCCCCCCCTCTGTATTTATCTAGAAGTAGCTCCCGATGTATCCTCCTGTATACAATTATCTAGAAGTATCTCCCCAGTGTACCAGGAATATACAAAATGAAAGTCTGGAACATCCAGAACTCTAGAGATGGTCGGAACGTTCTGGTTTAATTTTTATCTTTCCGACCGCTTCAATCGCTCTTTTGTTTACTCGCAAAGTAAGCTGCTTTATTTTATACGGAGGTTCCGCCGTGATTTTTATCGCTGGTCCCTTTCTGCCCGGGGGGGGGGGGGGCGCCGCCATGGTTGTCACGGGCAGACGGGCACGTACTACGATCACACGAGGGGGGCAGCGTGTATGCGGTTGGCGTAGGGCAGCCTTTTATCCTCCCCGGCACGGTACGGGATTTAGGCCTCCGCCGCCGCCGTCGTATTTTAACCCTCTCCGCGCCAAGGCTGCGAGGCGAGAAGTTTATTAGCCCCAGGCGGCGGGGGCGGGGGGGGGGAACTTGACGCGCAAAATCCCCACATCGCTTCTATTCTGCGTCTGTCAGTTAAGCGGCCGGTGAATATTAATGCCCGTCGCAGGCGTCTGTACGGTTTTTATAATGCGTCCAGGTGATCCATGCGGCGAGGCGCACGCCGGATTCCGGCGGCAGGGCATTAACATGCTCAGATGAATTTGTATTCAGAGCAGTTCGGAGGAGAATGGTAATACGGGGTAATCTGGATAGGTGACCTCACTACAGTAACGGAAAAAGCTCAATCTCGCCGCGCCGCTTCTATTCCCTGCTTGGAGCGTCTGAGCCGAGGCGGTCGCGATACTCCGTCTGGGAAGCTTTTTTTTTTTTTTTTGCAGCTCGGCTCGTATTGTAAACAACAATGTGCCGTTCATTTTCTGACCACGCTTCCCTTTTCCGTTGTGGCCCCCCCATCCCCTTCATGGCGGATTAGAAACTTTTGATCGCGGCCCTTTTGTGTCCATTTTTATCTGTGACTAATGTTGCCGGTACAGCGGAATAAGCGCGGGCCATCTGAGAGCGCGACCTAGAATTCAACATATTTTTGGAGCAGGATTGCCGCCCTGGGTTTGCTCTGTTTTCTATAATCGTAATAAATTTATATAAATATTTTTTTTCATTTAAATTAATACATATAATCTTATAATTTTAAATACTAATTTATTATTATTATTATTTATTATTATTTTAAATAGAGATATAATTTAAATAAATACATATATTTAAGTAAATACCGGTATATTATTTTAAATAAATACCGGTATATTATTTTAAATACCGGTATATTATTTTAAATACATTTATGACTATTATTTAAATAAATTTGATTTATATTAATACAATAATCATCAATGTATTTAACTAATAAGCATAAATGTATTTAAAATAATAATAAAATCGGTATTTATTTAAATAATATATGCATTTAAAATATTATATTTTAAATGCATATATTATTTAAATAAATACCGATTTTATTATTATTTTAAATACTTTCATGATTGTTGTATTAATTTAAATAATAGTCATAAATGTTTTTAAAATAATATACCGGTATTTATTTAAATATATGTATTTTATTTAAATTGTATCTCTATTTAAAATAATAATAAATGTATTTAAAATATTGTATGCATTTATTTAATAATAAATTTATTCATTTCAATAACCATCATTTTATTTGAATAAATATAATATTTTAAATACACTTATTATCATTATTTATTATTTTTTATTATTATTAAAATGTTATTTTGAATACATTTAATAATGTATCATTGATATGCGCTGATAGGCTGCACTGGTGGGCGACACTGATGGGCACTGATGTTCAGCACTGTTGAGGCACTGGTAGGTGGCACTGTTGCCTACTGCTAGGTGGCACTGGCAGGGGGCACAGGTGGGCTCTGAGGGTCTGGCGGCAGCTCGCCGTGATCGGGAATGATGTCCCTCTCACAGCTGCCGGTTCACGCTGTCAGCGCGAAATATCATTAGGGATACTTTTTTATTGCATGTTTTATACAAGATGTTCCATTGTTGGCTTGGGAGTATTGACAATTTTGGTAGGAATACTTGTGTTAGCCCCCGTACACACGGTCGGAAATCCCGGCGGAAAATGTCCGATCGGACCATGTTGTCGGAAAATCCGCCCGTGTGTAGGCTCCATCGGACTTTCTCCTGCTCTCAAATTTTCCGACAACAAGATCCGATTGGACTTTTTCCGATCGTGTGTAGAGAATTCCGACGGACAAAGTGCCGCGCATGCTCAGATCAAATTAGGAGACCAAAGCTATTGGCTACTAGCCTCTACGTAGTTCCGTTGTACGCAACGAACGTCACCACGTTCAGAATGATCGGATTTTCCGACAACTTTGTCCGACCGTGTGTGTATGCAACACCAGTGTCGGAAAAAATTTCCGACCGTGTGTACGGGGCATTATACTGTGGTGTTGACTTTCAGATGCTGAAAATTGGCTTGGGAGTTTTGGTATAATTGTTGGTAGGAATACCCTTTATCACATGTGCTATTCTATTATCACACCCAAAGGATGAGTTTCACACCTTAATGTGGTCATTTACTGACCTTCAACGTCAAGGTAACCCCTGGTTGCTATTCAGTATTTCACTGCTCGGGTACTTCTACACCAGGAAGAAAAAATGGCTCTATGGCACTTTGGGTTCCAGTTTCTGAAAATTGGCATGGGATTTTTTTGGCACTGGAAATATCGGTAGGAGTACTTTTTATCAAATATGTTATATAACAGTGATGGCAAACCCTTTTGAGCCCAAGTGCCCAAACTGAAATAAATACATTGGTTTTGTGTTGCAAAGTGCCAACACGGCAATTCGCGAGAGAGGGGGGCTGAGCGAGAGAGAGAGGGGGTGAGAGAGAGAAGGGACAGCGAGAGTGAGGGGTGTGAGAGAGATTCTGAGAGAGAGGGGGACAGAGAGAGAGGGGTGTGAGAGATATGCTGGAAGAGAGAGGGAACAGAGAGAGGGTGAGGGGCTGAGAGAGAGAGAGAGAGGGGTGTGAGAGAGAGATGCTGAGAGGGGCTGAGAGAGAAGAGACAGAGAGACAGAGAGAGAGGGGTGTGAGAGATATGCTGAAAGAGAGAGGGAACAGAGAGGGTGAGGGGCTGAGAGAGAGGGGTGTGAGAGAGAGATGCTGAGAGAGACGGAGGGGGGTTGAGAGAGAAGAGACAGAGAGAGAGGGGTGTGAGATAGAGGGGCAACAGAGAGAGGGAGAGGGGCTGAGAGAGAGGGTGTGAGAGAAATGCTTAGAGAGAGGTGAGCTGAGAGAGAGGGAGGGGGGACAGAGAGAGCGAGAGATGGGGGACAGAGAGAGAGAAGGGGTGTGAGAGGGGGGGAGAGAGAGAGAGAAGGGGGACAGAGAGAGAGATGCTGAGAGAGAGAGGGGAACAGAGAGAGGGAGACACAAAAAAGGGGTGGCGGAAAAAGAGGGGGGCTGAGAGGGAGGGGGGCTGAGAGGAGATAGACCTCTAGCTCTGTCCTGGACCCTCTCGTAAACCCACAGAGATGGCTCTGCGTGTCAGCTGTGGCACGCATGCCATAGGTTCGCCATCACTGTTATATATAAGATGTCCCGTTTTGGTGGCTCCTCGGATTGACCTGGGAGTTTTGGCACATGAGATTTCGATAGGAATAATTTGATCACATCCGTTCTGAATAGTTGACTTTCATATGTGGAAAATTTTGGCTTGGGAGTTTTGGCATAATGGTTTGGTAGAAATGCAGTACCCTTTTATCACGTGTTCTTATAGCACCCAAATGATGAGGTTTCATACTTTAACAAAGGCATTTACCAACCTTCAACTTCAAGGTACGCCCTAAAGATAACTTTGCTGCTCTTTTTAGTATTTTATTCCTTGGCATTTCTGACCAGAAATAAAGCACTATGGCACGTTTTTGGCTTCCAGTTTATGAAAATTGGCTTGGAAGTTTTGGCATAATTTTGGTAGGAATACCTTTTCATCACATGTGCTATTCTGTTATCACACCCAAAACGTGGGTTTATTTTGCCTAAACAAGGTCAGTTACCGACTTTCCGCCTCAAGGTAACTACTAAGGCCCCTTTCACACTTATACGACTTGTCCCACGATTTGGGACTGCAAAGCAGCATGACAAGTCGTTCCCCATGATTTCCAATGACAGACATTCATATTAGTACGACTTCAAGTCGTTCCTGCACTACTTTGGTCCAATTTTGATGCCACTTACACATGCATTCCTTGAAATCGCGCCGCGAATCGGGGCAAAATCGCACGACTTTGAAGTCTCACAAGTGTGAAAGGGGCGTAAAGCAGCCTTTCTCAACCTTTTCACCCTGTGGAACCCTTGAAATAATTTTAGGTCTTGGAGAACACTTGTAAAAACCAATTTGGTGGTGGTCAGTAGAAAAATAGGCTCCTTTTTTATATTGGTGGCTAGTGGGAAGAGCGCCACCATTACAGACCGCTTTGTGTTCATGCAGCTGGCTCTGCCAAGTGGCTTTAACCCGGGAACTATGCAGGCACCATCAAAAGGGAGGTTGGTCAGCCCACAGCTCAAGGAACCCCCTAGCAATATTTTGAAGAACCCTTGGGTTACATGGAACCAGTGCCACGGCAAGGTCATCCAGCACCCAGAGCAAAGATGCCAAACTGCGCCCTCCTTCCCTTCTAGGGTTAGCACTGATGTTGCTGTCGCTACTCCTGTCGGCCTTCTAACGCCGCGTACACACGGTCGGAATTCTCATCGGAAAAAGCTCTGATGGTTTTCCCCGTCGGATTTCCGACGGAATTTCGCTCAAACTGTCTTGCCTACACACGGTCACACCGAATTCCGACGATCAATAACACTGCGACATACAAAACGTTCGCCGGCACTATAAAAGGGAAGTTTAATGCTTCCGAGCATGCGTCAAATTTGTTTCCGAGCATGCGTCGGAATTTTGCGTGTCGGAATTGCATACACACGATCGGAAAATCCGATAGAAAGGTGTTCCGTCGGGAAAAATTAAGAACAGGTTCTCCATCCAAAGTCTGTCGGAAATGCCGACAGAAAAAGACAGATGGGCATACACACGTTCGGAAAATCCGATGAAAAGCTCCCATCGGACTGTTTCCATCGGCAATTCCGACCGTGTGTACTCGGCATAACAGAAGCAACTGAAACGGGGTGACCCCATCCCTGCAATAAACCATTGTGCCAAGGGTCGGGACAAGGGGTGGGCAGGAGGGGGGGGGCTGCCCTGGGCACAATGGTTTATTGCAGGGATGGGGGCACCCTGTGTCAGTTGCTTCCATTTTGCCGCGTACACACGGTCGGTAATTTCCGATGGAAACAGTCCGATGGGAGCTTTTCATCTGATTTTTTTTCCGACCGTGTGTATGCCCATCGGTCTTTTTCTGTCGGCATTTCCGACGGACTTTGGATTGAGAACCTGTTCTTTAATTTTTGAGACCCTGGTTGAGGTTGGCTGCTCTAAATCTAACCTTGTTGCCCTTCAGTATTTCATTCCTTGGCATTGCCCTTTGTAATTTCTGGCCTGACTTTATTCAGATTAACAGTCCTATTTGCATGTCGAGGATGACTGAACAATTGTACATAACGCACATGTGCCTTTCCTCTATGTAGAAGAATGTTTTAAAATGTATCCGCACCATTGTGTGTGTGTGTGTGTGTGTGTGTGGTACCCAATTCTGTGGTCATTTCAGCAGAGAAGATTGCTGCCATTTATGAAACCATCTTTCGCATTGAAAGACACAGTTCACCGTTGGCGGTCACCTTCTTCCTCCTTCATAACAGGTCTTCTTTAAATGCGTTTGACCCTGTCCGGGAAGGGTTTGCTGGCTGCTTCCTAATTGCGGGCTGGCTTTGTGTTCCCCCCCCCGCAGCTCAGACTCTGCAGGCAATAAATTCAGCGTGTTCACGGAACTCGGCACTGTCACTGTGTACTGACGGCGGCGGCGGTGGCGGAAGACACACCGTCATTGTGTGTCCGTAAAGTCCTCCCCGGGCTCGTTGTCCTTTGCAGATGGATGCAAATGCCGGACATCTATTGTCTACAGGGGGCCTTGAAAGAAACTGCACGCTAATGCCAACTCTATTCAGAAAATGCTATTTTCCTGGCGTGTATGCCGAGCCTTAGGTTCTATGACGTAGCAAGCTGTTGAGTTGGTGGGTTACGACTCCTAACGGCTACATGTTTCCAGGTTGGTTGCTGTAGGATCACCCCCCTTCCCGAGCAGGAAACGATGATGACCTAAAAATGTTCCTGGCAATATAAAAGATACAAATTGGATCTTTTTTTTGTATGGCCGGAGCCTTGTTTTGTTTGCATTCCTCTGATCCCGGGTTGGGTAGGACTTTCGATTCTTCTTTTGCATGATGAATGTTCTAATTTTTGTCCAGTCTTTTCCCGTCATGGCCTTTAAAAAGGTTACTTCGTCTCGCAATGTCTACTCGTCCTTCCTCTAATATTCTCGAACCGAGCGAGATGAAAATAAAAGCTATTTGTTCTCAGGACAGGAAGCGCGCGCCGTCCTCAGCCCTCGCACGGGAAAAATAAAAGTCGCAAGTTGTTTTTTTGGACTTTATTTTTATAACGTTACTTTTTCCAGTTTGAGGATGAGGTTACATTGTCCCTGCGAGCCTCGTATTGTAAAGAAAGACATACGGGTCATCCAACGGACTCCGCAGAAAGACGTGCGCCTAAATAGTACGACCCTGTGACCTCCTGGGCTTTATCCGGGAGGCACAATGCCGGCCCTCATGTTCGGAGTGCAGAATGATGGTAGCTCGGGGAATAAATAAGATGACTTTTATTTGTGTGACATGTAGAACTTTTCTTGGATTCTAAGGAAAGCGGTGACCACCGGCGAGATGCAGACCTCCCCTGGAGGACTATAGTGCTCCTGATATAGTATTTTCTCTATTTTACACAGGGAAAAGATAGAACAGAGCTCAATGTCTCATTGACTTTTTCCTTAACTTTTTTTATGTTTCAGAGATACAAAATTCAGCTCCCAAGCGAGAGTATATCCCCCAAATCGTTGGTGTCAATAGGACAGTGGCCTCCAGGGAAGACTGCCTCCCCCCCAAGTCTTTGGTGTCAGTGAGATTGTGGCCCCAAGGGGAGAATGGTCCCCCCCAAATCATTGCTGTTAGTGGCCCCTGGGGGAGAATGGCCCCCAGAGTATTTAAATCATTGTTGTTCATTAGTGGCTCCCAGGTTATACTATCTCTTCCCCCAAATCATTGGTGTCAAGGGGAGATTGGCCCCCAGGAGACAATTTATTAGTGGTGGTTCTCAGGGGAGAAGGTCTCTCCAAATCATTAGTAGTGGTCCTCAGGAGAGAAGAACTTACCATTTTTTTAAGTAGTGGCTCTCAGGGAAGAGGATCTCCCCAAATCATTAGTAGGTGGTCCTCGGGAGAGAAGAACTTCCCAATTTATTAGTAGTGGCTCTCAGGGAAGAGGATCTCCCACAAATCATCAGTAGGTGGTCCTTGGGAGAGAAGGTCTCCCCAATTTATCTAGCATTGGTTCTCAGGGGAGAAGATCTCCCCAAATCATTAGTAGTGGGCCTCAGGAGAGAAAAACTTACCAATTTTATTAGTAGTGGTCCTAAGGGGAGAAGATCTCTCCAAATCATTAGTAGTGGTCTTCATGAGAGAAGAACTTCCCAATTTATTAGTAGTTGCTCTCAGGAAGGAGGATCTCCCTAAATCATTAGTAGGTGGTCCTTGGTAGAGGGGGTCTCCCCAATTTATTAGTAGTGGTTCTCAGGGGAGAAGACCTCCCCAAATCATTTTGATATCAGTGGGATAGTGACCCCCAGGGGAAAATGGCCCCTAAACCTTTTGGCGTCAGCGGTGGTACCCAACTTCCCTTAGGACAGCAGTTGGCATCGCCCATAGATGAAGATTGCTGATCCCACAAGCAACCCGCCAGTGCTATTTCTAATTAAGTATTTTTGTGCCCAAACGCGTGATTCCAGACCCGTTGAGTGCAGATCAGTCCTCCCACGGAGTAATTTTAGCTATGATACTTTCGTTCATAAATCCTGTGGTGTTGATGCAGTGGCATGGGGGCCCACTAGTCCTTGTTTGGGCCAGTCCGAGCCTGGTGCGGTAGTTGTTGGAGCATGAGAGGGAGGCCACGACCCGGCAGGACAGGGAGCCATGGCCCCAACAATTTGCCTAGGTGCCACGCTGATTGGTCCTACAGAAAAAAATGTGTCGCCATTTTGCGTGCATTTGCAAAACGCCAAATATGAATGCAGCCTTGCGCAGCGCACAGATCGTTCACATTTGTGAGCTGCATTACAGGGCATGCTGGGTGTGTATGTGACCGAACCCGTATTGGGCTAGATTTAAATTTACGGCTAAATTGCCGTGCCTTTGAATAGCGATCCTCAGGTGATGCCTCCTTGACCGCCTGTTTTAACCCCATAAATGATGCACCTATGTGCCGCAACCACAAATGGGGTATTTACAGCACATCCCTGTTCACTTGAATGGGTCAGGTAGCGGTACTGCTCGCCATACGCAATTGGGGGATAATTGTATGCGGCAGGCACAAAGCATCGCTACCCTGGCATGCGAAAGTCCATTTGTCGCCTTTTACAGCTTGAAGGACAGGCCGTAAATGTGATTCGGTGTGTTTTTTTAAGGCCCCCTCCATAAGATTTTTTTATTTTATCTTTTAATTATAGATTTATGTATTTTTTTAGTTTACTTTTATTTACATTTTGATTTGTTTTTTTTTTTTTTTTGCATTTCGTACCGACACGCTTGCATCTTGAGCTGTTTCTGCACTCCAGATCCTAACCCCCCCCCCCCCCCCCCCCCCCAACCCATCTGCTCTTGGAAGGAAGGCTCTGTAGATCCGCCGCCACCGATCGCCCCCGAGGCCAGTCGCCTGGTATGTCTCATCAAGGTGATTTACCTCCCCCTAATTTTCCAATCTTTCCCATGCCGCTGTCGCCAAACCCGAAGACCAGGCGCTGCGTTTCAGCACGTCACCGGCAAAACTCGTCTCCGCACGCAGCTGCGTTCGGGTGACATTGACGTTTCCTGAGTGACAACAGTAATGCGCTCTTGTCATTGACTGCGGGCAGATGGAGGTGTCAGGAGGTGACTGGGATGACTGCTGCCACATCGCTTACCAGAGGCCCGCGTGTTCTGGCTATTGATCCGTGTTGGAGATGAAGACGAGTTCTCTATAGACTAATGACGGAGTTGTAGCGCTCAGCCACGGCCATTACAGGCTCTTAAAGGAAGACCCCCCCCCCCCCCACAGGTGTTAAGATTTGCCTTTTTCTAGTGGCCTATCAACGTTTTATAAAAGTACTGCACAGGATTCCCTCCCCTCGACTGAGCCGAATCCTCCTTCATTTGAATCTCGCATGCTCCCCCCTCCCAGGCACTGCAGCTCACAGTGGGAGGGTTTCAGCAACCGAGGCAGTGCTGCCAATCCAGAGAGCAGTGGGCGGGACTAGGTGTGGCCAGGTGCTGATTGACAAACCGCATACAATGCTGATAGCCACACCCCCCTGTAACCTTTCCTCCTACACTAGTGTAAGCAGGTACAGCCTATATGAGAGTGACAACTCGGCTCTGCATTCAGGAGCAGTGCAGCAGTGTTGTCACTCCATCACAGGAAGATGCATTAGGTGGGCCAAAGTGGCAGAATCAACGGGTATTTCTAGGACTTTTCAGGGGGATTAATGCTGGTTATACATTTGTGCGTTGCGAGAACGCGCACAAAATCGCGTGCTTTCCCATGACTCACAGAAACGCGTTGCCCCTTTGCAGTGCCATTAATTCTTAACAAGTTGCCGGCTGCGCTATAGCCGAATGACTACAGAATGGTCATCCAGTTCTGGGAGAGTGTCAGTAAACGTCCTCCCAGAACCACGCCTCCTGCGGTGGGCATCGGGCACGCTTTCTGGCTTTTCTGTCCTTCGGACACAGCTGTTAACAGATCGGGGTAAAGAGCCAATCGCAGCAGGCCCTTGACCATGTAATTAGCTGTGTCAAATCGCATTTAAACAGACTTGCAGGTTATCGGCAGTCCTTTTCTCCCACGCTGTGTCTGTGGGAGGAAAGCTGTTAACCGCCAATGCTGTCAGGTCACACTGATAATCAGGGCACTGATCGTCAGTGCAGCCTCATTAGCGCCCATTGGCGCCTCCTCATTAGCGCCCATTGGCGCCTCCTCATTGGTGCCCATTGGCGCCTCCTCATTGGTGCCCATTGGCGCCTCCTCATTGGTGCCCATTGGCGCCTCTTAATTGGCGCCTTCTCATTGGTGCCCATTGGCGCCTCCTCATTGGTGCCCATCGGTGCCCATTGGTGCCCATTGGCGCCTCCTCGTTGGTGCCCATTGGCGCCTCCTCGTTGGTGCCCATTGGCGCCTCCTCATTGGCGCCTCCTCATTGGTGCCCATTGGCGCCTCCTCATTGGTGCCCATTGGCGCCTCCTCATTGGCGCCTCCTCATTGGTGCCCATTGGTGCCCATCGGCGCCTCTTGGCGCCTCCTCATTGGTGCCCATTGGCGCCTCCTCGTTGGTGCCCATTGGCGCCTCCTCGTTGGTGCCCATTGGCGTCTCCTCATTGGCGCCTCCTCATTTATGTTAAAAGAATGATAAAAATGTAATCTGGGTTAGTGTTGCATGGCCGCGCAATTGTCATTCAAAGTGACAGCGTTAAAAGCTGAAAATTGGCCTGGGCAGGAAGGTGCCCGGTAGGCAAGTGGTTGATGGCACCCCCAAGCATCTGAGAGCGCTCCTTTTTTGCAGGCGCCAAAATGCACTATGCGTCTTGGTGCAACGTGATTTCTCAGAAGGGTCAGGGACTTATTCCGAGCATTTTCCGCTTGTAGGGCTGGCCTACACATGAAATGCTAAAACGTGTGGAACTAAGCCTTAGGGGTAACTTTAAGGCGTCTATTAGAAAAAAAAAAAAAAAAGCATAGCGGTTTGTCCAGTGATTCAGCATGTATATGCGTTCTTTGTGAATTGAGCAAAAACAAATGTTCTGCAGGCTATATACTATGCTGAACTAATTTTGTTATAGGAAGTTGTAAAATACCACATTATGGCCACTAGATGGAGCAATAGGAAATAAGTCTTTGCAAAAAAGAGATACAATGTAAACCCTCTAGAGAACGCTAGAGGGAATGAGCAAATTATATGTAACAGATGGGTAACTCTTGGTTAGGACTGGTCCATTTTTTAATTTAAAGCTGAACTCTGAGTTTAGGAAATATTGTCCAAATCCGTTCCTAATGTGTATTCTTCCTGAAATCTCGTGAGCTTTGTGCATTTCTTCCGGATCTGTGCAGTAATCCAGTCTTAGACTTTTCCTTCCTGTAATAAAGACCATTAACTGCTGTTTTCCCTCTCCTTGTGCGGGGTGACTGGTCTTGTCTCCGCCCACTCTGTAGTTTTCTATAGTGGGTGGAGCCTGCTTGGCCCCTCCCACAGCTAAGCTCACTCTTCTTGTGCAAGGTGACTGGTCTTGTCTCCGCCCATTCCTATTTTCTATAGTGGGTGGAGCCTGCTTGGGCCCCTCCCACAGCTCTGCTCACTCTCCTTGTGCAGGGTGACTGGTCTGGTCTCCGCCTACTCCTGTAGGTTTCAATAGTGGGTGGAGCCTGTTTGGGCCCCTCCCACAGCTAAGCTCACTCTCCTTGTTCAAGGCGACTTATTTTGGTCTCCGCCCCCATCTTGTAGTTTTCCGCAGGCAGCCTGTAGTGGGTGGAGCCTTCTTTGCCCCTCCCACAGTTCTTCTTTCTGCACAGGGCAGTGATGATGTCACTTCTTCTATTTTTACAAGGTGATATCTGGGTTTGCAAATGCTTTTGGTGCACACAAAGTAGATTCTTATCCTTTTGTGGCTCTTGAGGAATATATTTAAATGAGTTTTTTTTGTCCCTGGAGTTCAGCTACAGGTGGCGCTATGTATTTAAACATAGGTGTTTTTTTTTTTTTTTTTTTTTAGTGTTTTTTTTTCCCTTTCGTTTACTTTTCCTGATATTTTAACATATATTTTATTTTTTCTTTTTTTCTTTTTCTGTTTAGCTTTTTATTGCATGTTTAAAAAAAAAAAAAAAAAAAATTCTCATTAAAATTTTATTTCTTTTTTGGTTTGTTTTTTTTTTTTCCTATTTATTGCATTTTATATTTTTATATATACATGTGTATATGTAGACGATGGTGCAGCGGTGTGAACGGAGCCTCAAAGCTATTTCACATACTGAGGATTGCAACGTCGGGTGTGATTTGAATGTCTGCAGCGCCGTACGACTTATCAGCCTCCGCGTCGTTCTGCTTTTTTTTTTTTTTGGCTTATGCAACAAATACATCCTGACGAGCCGCGCTGAAACGTTCAATTATGTCTCCATCTCCGTGCAACGTCATTTATGGCAAAGATTTGACAGTTTCATTTGTTCGGCGGTGACGAAATCTGCTTTCAGTTTGCGAGCAGGGGAGGGTGGGGGTAGGGGTGGTTGTGGTGGGTGGTGGTGGTGGGGGGGGGGGGGTTTGGTGTGTCCTGTGAGGGTTTGTGCGAGTGAGATAAATAGGGAGGGAGGAGGTGGTGGTGGTGGTGGTGGCGGAGCTTCTGCTAAGGAGGGAATGTTATCACACTGGAGGAAGGAAAAGCTCGGCGCACATGTTCTGTCTCCGCGATGCGTGCCTGGCGCCGACCTTGCCTGAGCCCTAATGCCGTGGCGGCCTCGGAAGCACCGAAGAGGTTAATCCACCGGTTGGGGGGGGGGGGGGCCCACGCAGCCAATAGCGTCTCCCCGTTTGCAGAGGCCACACGAGGTGCGTTCATGTGGATTGTGTTTGTTTGCGTCGGCGGGTAACCGCCCATTTCATGATCGTCTCGGAGCGCCGGCGCTGTAAAAATAGCGACTGTCCTTTATCGGAGATTCGGGGAGCACGTCTGTCCTGTTTCCCCCCCCCCCCCCCTCGGTCGTCAGATTTATTAAATCGGGGGAAATCCTTCTCCGACTTCATGGAAAAGTGCCCTTTGTACCGGCTCGTTAGAAGCGTCAGTCTGCCGGGAAGTGGTATTTCGGTTGAGACTTGTGATGTCGTCCCCTGCCGGCTTCTTTAAAGGTTCCTGTCCCCCACTTACCCTTTGGGGTGTTCTCTCCATTCTCTCTGGCCTCACTCTTCCCCGTCCATTAATTAGGAATCCCCGAGGAAGGGAGTTTTTTTCATCATGGCCGAGACAGGTGGGAAGACTTGGGATCCTGCAGCGCAGAGGTCTTCCCACCAATGTCCTTGTATTGTTTAAAGCTGAACTCTGGGTGAAAATTGGTGGGACTCCCTTGAAGGGGTTAAATGTTTTTGTCTAGGGTAACTTCAACTTTATTCCTTGCTCCCGTAGGCGTCCTCCTCCTCTTCGTGTGACCACTCCGCGAAGCCGTTTTCTCTCTTCCCACTTATTTTGGTTGACTTGTGAGCCGTCCCCCCCGCCGGCTTCTTTAAAGGGTCTGTCCATGCTTACCTTTTTTGGGGTGTTCTCTGTCCCCCCATCCATGAATTAAGAATCCTCATATTAGGGAGGAAGCTTTTCATCATGGCCAAGACAGGTGGGAAGACTTGGGATCCTGCAGCGCCGAGGTCTTCCCGCCGATGTCCTTTGGAAGGTTTAAGGCCCCTTTCACACGGACGCAGTCAGTTTAGGCACGTCAAAAACGTATCAGTTCTTATCCGTTGTCTCATCAGTTTTCATCCGTTCCGTTATTGTCCGTTTTCATCCGTCTTTTGTTCCGTTAACATCCGCTTACATCCGTAAATGCACACGTTTACGTCCGTTTTTTCATCCGTTTTTGTATACGTTTTGTTCCGTTTATGTGTGTGCCTGTGCCTTTTTAAGAGGTTGAGTTCACAGATAAACACAAAACGGATCTTAACGGATCGGACGTTGATGGACAATGTCTGTCAACGTCAGTTAATATCCGTTTTGACGGATCTGGACGTAGCCTTGTACGTTTAAAAAAAAAAACGGATAAAAACGGAAGCGGAGGTTAACTGATGGTGACGGATGTTCATCCGTCTTCCCATAGGAATGCATTGTCGTCCGTCAACGGATGGAAGAAAAACGGATAGACGGTCCGTCCGTGTGAAAGGGGCCTAAAGCTGAACTCCGGGGGGAAAATGCAAAGCTACCCTTGTGGTGGGGCTCCCATGGTGCTGCAAGGGTTAAATGCTTATTTTTTGTCTAGGGTACCTTCTTACTTTCCTTGTTTTCTGCAGGCTCCCTCCTCTCCCTGTGACTGTTCCCCCCCCCCCCCCAAAGCTGCTGCTCTTTGGCGCTTGGACGTCGTCCCGTACAATGCAGAACCTGAAGTCCTGCATTGTAAAGTGAAGACGCTGAGGGAGGCCTACAGCCCCGAGCTTCAGAGGGAAGAGGAAAGGGCCAGCTGCCGATGGGAGAGCTATGGGTAAAGTAAGTAAAAGTGCTTTCTAATGGTAACCTAGATAAAATCGGGCGTTTAACAGCAGTGCGGGGGGGGGGGGGGGTGGGGCTTAACTACAAGGGTATTCAGCTTTTAAGTGAACCGGTCACTTCTGCTGTGCAAAGTAAGAATCTCTTCTTGGCCTACGTCCTCTGCCCTTCATATGTGTTTTTCTCACGCTCCTTCTCCATTCAGCTCCTCTTCCGCTGTTCTGGATTGCAAGACCCGTGCAAGGTCCCAGTTGGAACCTACACAGGTCTAAAGACCTATCCCCGACCTTCACATGACTGCGTTTTGGGCCCAGCGATTGGCCACTCAAGTGCCGCTCACTTAATACAGGGGAGGAGGTGTAGGGGTAAGGGGATAAGGTGATGTGGGGATAAAGGGGGAGGGGGGAGTCACTTGGAGGCAAGGGGGAGATATTTCCGTGGGGGCAGGGGGGTGGCCACTTGGTGGCAAGGTAATATATTACTAAGGTAAGGGGAGAAGCTCCCATGGGGGGTAAGGGGAGAAGCTCCCATTGGGTAAGGGGAGATGTTCACATGGAGGCAAGTGCAGAAGGTCCCGTGGGATAAGGGGAGAAGGTCACTTGGTGGCAAGGGGAGAAGTTCCCATGGGGGTAAGGGGAGATGGTCACGTGGGGTAAGGGGGGATGTTCCCGTGGGATAAGGGGAGAAGGTCACTTGGAGGTAAGGGGAGAAGTTCCCTTGAGGGGGGTATGGGGAGGTCACATGCTCCCCTATATCCGGAAGTACTGGGTATTTCTAGAGGCTCTATCTGAGGAATGAGTCGGAAGGGGAGCATGAGGAAGGAAACTATTAATAGCATTGGAGGTGGGCTTTAAATAGAACCTGTTATTGGCCCTGGAAGGGCTAAGTGGCACGTTTACTAAGGTTGTGTACCTCCCCTAAATATCCATTAGAAGCTAAAATGTCAGCTAAAAGTCAACTGACCATAAAGTTGGCCTTACAAGCTGCAATTTGATAAAACAATTGAATGCTGAGCTCTAACTTTTTTGTTAAAATTGCAAAGCAATTGAGGACCTAAAACGGCCAGCAGCAAGGAGATGGAATAACAATTGCCCCAAATCTGATGAAGTTGCCTGTAGTGTGTGCGAGTTTTCCCATTTTTTTTTTTTTTTTTCGCTTTGGTCCCTTAGAACATATTAAAGCTGTCAATTCGTTGCCTTTTTGACTTCACAATCGACGTTTTGATTGAACTTGTAGGTGGTGGATTGCTTAATTTATGATTACTTGCGATTGTATTTGATGGAAAAAGTGGTTGAAAATTTTTGCCCTATGTATGGCCAGAATTGATCTCTTGGGTGCAGTTTGATCACTGTTGGCCCCCCGTACACACGGTCGGAAATTCCGGAAGGAAAATGTCTGATCGGATTATGTTGTCGGAAAATCCGTCCGTGTGTGGGCTCCATCGGACTTTTTTCCGACGGAAAAATTAGAGATCCTGCTCTCGAATTTTCCGACAACAAAATCCGATCAGACTTTTTCCGATCGTGTGTAGGGAATTCCGACGGAATGGCACGCATTGCTCAGATCAAATTATGAGACCAAAGCTATTAGCTACTAGCCTCTACGTAGCTCTGTCGTACGCAACGAACGTCACCACGTTCGGAACTTTGTCCGACCGTGTGTATGCAACACCAGTTTTGGACAAAATCCGATGGATTTTGTGGTCGGAATTTCCGACCGTGTGTACGGGGGCTAAGTCTTTTCCCATCTTTAGTGCTGGACACTTGGCAGTTTTTATAGACTTATCAGCTTTTGATTAAAAATGTGATTGCATTGGTTTCTGTTTTTTAGGGAGTAAGGGGTCAAAACGAAGGTTGAGA
Organism: Lithobates sylvaticus; assembly: GCA_028564925.1. Taxonomy (NCBI): domain Eukaryota; kingdom Metazoa; phylum Chordata; class Amphibia; order Anura; family Ranidae; genus Lithobates; species Lithobates sylvaticus. The sequence continues at coordinate 223,787,072 of CM053033.1, forward strand.
TTGACCTAAAATGTCTTTCAACTGATAGTGTTTCAGTTGATTTTTTTTCTATTTTGGTTTAGAACCCTGGTGTGAAACCTGCAACCCAAAGGTTGCATATGCTCCCTTGGCACATTCTGTTTGGCCCTCAGGCCCCCTGTAAATCATATTTTGTAATTGCAGTGATCTCTAGCAGTCTCGTGTAATATGTGAACAGTCTAAGCATGTCCCACCTCTCCCAACAACTTCTTTAGCATATTTGCAGTCTCTGACCATCTCTAGTCGCATGTCTATAGTCCGACCATCTTGTGTAGCTTGCCTGCAGTCTGATCTTTTGTAACCGTTTTTGTCCTCTTTGAATACCTTGTGCTGTTTGTCTGCAGTCTCTGATCATCTCTTGAAGCAAGCCCATAGTTTTTGACCATCTCTCGTAGCAAGCCCTTTGTTTTTGATCATCTCCTTTAGCAAGCCTGTAGTTTTTGACCATTTTTCGTAGCAAGCCTGTCATTTTTTGGCCATCTCCTGTTGACCATTTTCTGTAGCAAGTCCATAGTTTTTGACCATGTCTCGTCGCAGGTCCATAGGTTTTGACCATGTCTCGTCGCAGGTCCATAGGTTTTGACCATGTCTCGTCGCAGGTCCATAGGTTTTGACCATGTCTCGTCGCAAGTCCATAGCTTTTGACCATGTCTCGTCGCAAGTCCATAGCTTTTGACCATGTCTCGTCGCAAGTCCATAGCTTTTGACCATGTCTCGTCGCAAGTCCATAGCTTTTGACCAGATCGCGTCGCAAGTCCATAGCTTTTGACCATGTCTCGTCGCAAGTCTATAGCTTTTGACCATGTCTTGTTGGATGTATGCAGTCTGACCGCTTTCTGAAGCATTACATTCACTGAACATTATGTGCAACTTCTTGGCAGTTAGGTTGAGGTCTAACACTTGCGGTCCCTTGATTCAGGAAGTTGGCCACCCTTAGTTTAGGATGTTGGGTTGTTCAAGTCCAGGGCATGTTGTTGTTGTAGAACGTTCAGTTCTGTACGTTCCTTTTTTTTTTTCGAAAATATTTAAGAAAAAATGTCCAATGTTTGACCATGTTAAAGCTACCCATAGAGATGAGATGGCACTCTGAAGGAATGTAAAATTTTAAGTCCAACATGGAATTTTGGAAACCTACTGAAATATTTACCATTTATTTATTTTTTTAATAGATGACTTTGCTCATTAAATTGTTCAACTGGAAATATATCCCATCATTGGGTGAACAGCCAATATTATCTAGTACTGTCACGTTTTTAAATGTTTGTTTATTTATTTTTTTTTTTTTTTTTTCAGGTGAGAAAATTGTCACAGTTTTTTATAGAGATCTTTCGTACAAAATACCCTTCGCAAGTCTGGCGAGCGTGGTATTGTAGGCAGCCTAAGCGCCATCACAACCTAGGGCCCACAACTTGCCAGCAACAGAATTGCTAAAGGGCCGCTTACCCATTTCTATGGAGTCTCTCTCTTGCTAGTTGGGAGAGCAGCATTCTGGGCCAGCAAGGGAGCAATTCCATAGGGGTAAGTGGTGGGCTTTTCGGGTTATTCTGCTGCTGGTGTCTAATGCATCTTGCCCATGTGACATGACTCTAAGGCTATTTTCACACCCAGGCGCTGGGTGCGCTGGCGGTAAAGCGGCGCTATATTTAGCGCCGCTTTACCGTCGTTTTAGCGGCACATTTTGGCCGATAGCGGGGCGATCCCCCCCCGCGAGCGGCCGAAAAAATGGTTAATACCGCCCGGAAAGCGCCGCTCCAGCAGGGCTTTGCGGGCGGGTTCGGAGCGATGCCCCATTGTTTTCAATGGGAGGAGGCGCTTTATGAGCGGTAAATACACCGCTCCTACAGCGCACCAAAGATGCGGCTTGCAGGACATTTTTCAGCGTCCTGCAAGCACACCGCAGCAACGGCTGTTTCAGGTCAGTTTGCAGGCGCTATTTTTTAGCGCAATAGCGCCTGCAAACCGCCCCAGTGTGAAAGGGGCCTAAGGCCGCCGAAAACCACGGCAGGGCTTGTCTCTTTCCACAATAGCGTTAATATATAGTTTGAACAAATTAAGTGACTCTTGTGTCTATGATCCGATTTTAAAAATGGAACTTCATCTCAAATTTTCTTAGTATTTGAGTCAATTTTACCAAAATTTTCTGCAAGTTTTTACTTCCAGAAATACTGCTACTTTCTAACTAAACATTGTGATGAGAAGATTATCATAAGATAACATTTTGATCACACAGTAACCCGTAGAACTTGGGGAATTGGCCATTTTATTTTGTGGTAGGAATGTGTCCTCCTCTACACGGTGCAGGGTTCCAGAATTTATGGCTGATATGGAGAAAACAAACTTGTTTCCTCCAGTGTCTTAAAGCGGAGTTCCAGCCATTTAAAAGTTACAAAAAGTGTAGCTGCTGACTTTTTATAATCGCACTCACCTGACCTACGGTCCAGCAATGTGGGCGCATGAAGCCCCCCTCCTCTCTGCGGCGTCGGCATTGTTACTGTGGGCGCCCAGCTGTGGCTTCACAGCCGGGCACGTGCTGCGATTGGCGGGGCAATCTTCTGGGACCTGTGATGTGTCCCAGAAGATTGCAGGGAGAGGTGATCTTCCTTCCAGCGCTGTGGCATTGGGAGCTTGGTGCCTGTAAAAACGTGGGTACCTGCTTCCCGCCCCCCCCCAAAAAAAAAGACATGTCAAATGTGGCATGTCAGGGGGTCACCAGTACTTAAAGCGGAGTTCCACCCAAAAATGAAACTTCCGCTATAAGTTCCGTTCTCTGGGTCCTGGAGCCAGGAGACTTTGTAGAGCTTTGAGTGGGATAAAGCCTCCAGCCCTGGGTCCCACGTCATGAAATACTCCATATTCTTTATTATTATTTTATACCCACAACTTACTGATCATGCCAGTGTATCATGAGCTGCAAATATAAATTTTCAAGGGTTCCTGCTGGGTAAAAAGGTTGAGAGGCTGATTTTAGGGCAGCTTCTCACACAGGGGTGTCGCGAACACGGGGCGCGGTTTGCGCAGGATCAGCATTGTGGATCTTGGGCCCCGATACATAGTTTGCCCACTCTTCCTGGCACTGGGAAGAGGGGGCTCTGATGTATTGGGGGTTGTCTAATGGAAAGGGTGGGGGCTTCTGATTTGCCGAGAGGATTCTATGATTGGGGGGGGGGGGGGACTCTAATGTAAAGGGGGGTGGTTGCCTCTGATGTGAAGTTGTTCCTTTTTTTTCTTTGTTTATTTGATTGTTTTTGTACTGTCGCTATACATTTTATATTTCAATGTTTTTTTTTCGGTGGGGGGATTTACTTTATAAAAATTGTGTGCGTTTTTGGTGCCATTATCCGCACCCTTTTTTGTCGAAAAAAACTCAATTTTTGTCCATTATGTTTCGGCCGCTGAAATTCCAGTGCATCTCTAGTATATTTAACTTGTTTCATTTGGTGTTCTTTTGTGTTTGTATTTTTTTTTTTTTTTTTATACCGGTGCATTTAATTTTGTTATTTGTGTACCGTTGCTTTTGTAACCTTTTTTTTTTTTTTTTTTTTTTTTTTCAAATTTTTTGGCCGACTTGTTTTTCTTTTGTTTGTTTTTTTGTTTTTTTTGTTTTTTCTCCCGTGAATGTAAAATAATGAGGCTAACGAGGGGTGTTTTTCAATGTCAAAAAGACATTTATTTTCTACGCGTAACGATGCGCAAATGAGATCCAGGTTGCTCTGGAGGCATTTAAGCCTTCATTGAAAAAGGATTCCCGTGGGATCTTCTTATGAGATCACGAAGGTCAAGGAAAAATGTTTTTAATTTCCTTGAAATTTTCGACAAACGTAAAGGAAATTGTGCCAACACTTTATCATTTTGGTGAAATACGTGGGAAGGTGAAATTTACGTTGGCTTTAGAGGGTGCAATGGCCTTTATGGCTCTTGAGGGTTATGAGAGCTCCTTTCAACTATCCTGGACCTTTTCCAATGCCCAAAAAAAAAAGGTCAAGGATAGTTAAAGGAGCTTTCATAACCCTCAGCAGCCATAAAGGCCACTGAACCCTCTAAAGCCAAATTCCTTCCCACATATTTCACCGAAATGATAAAATGTTGCCACAATCTTCTTAAGTTTGTCGAAAAATTTTCAGGGAAATTAAAACCTTTTTTCCTTGACCTTCGTGATCTCGTAAGATGATCTCACGGGAATCCTTTTTCAATGAAGGGTCGCCATGCCCCCAGAGCAACCTAGATCTCAGTTGGGCGTTGTTGTGCGTAGAAAATAAGTGTTTTTTTTTTTTGTTTTTTAAAGGCGTCGCGGTGCAAGCAGAGCGCAGCGTCCGTACCCTGAAGGTCTGCGTGACACTTCCTGGCCTGTCCGCCCGGTCTCGCAGCGTGCTCTGTGTGTGGGAAGATGCGACAGTGGCTGATGAATGGGTTAAACCGGCTGGCCATCCGCACGCCATCTGTGATTAGTGAACGCTCAGTAAAGCAGGATATGCGTAGCTGCTATCCTGTGAAGGGGACGGCTTATATCAGCTAATCGTTACCGTCGCTCCGATTCAACTCACTCCGACGTTGGAGGCTTAAAGGGGAATCCGCAACCTCTGGGGGGGGGAAAAAAAAAAAAAAAGGTTCTTTTCTTTAGGTAGGATCGGAGATGCGGTTAGGCTTGGTGGAATCAGTGGGTTGGCCACAGACGGGAAGATATCTGTAGGAGAACAAAGGGCGGGGGGAACTCTTTTCCATCCTTGTTTTTGCGTTGCTGTTCGCAGCGAGAGTTTCCTACAAGCCGGACAATCTATGATAATGAGATCCTCCGACTGCCAGAGCCGCTCAGCCTCGCCCCCGAGAGATCTGAGACGGCCCATTAATTGCAAGCAGGAACATTGCTTTCGGTTTATGGGAAGCCTTTGTACTTTAAAGCTGAACCCCAGGCAGACACACCTTTAAAGAGCAACCTCACCCCCACTGTGACATTTTTATTTTTGTATTTTTTTACCTGTTGTTGTTGTTGTTGTTGTTGTTGTTGATGTTTTTGTGGATTATCCTCCGAATACATGCTCGCTGGTCCAGCAGATCCAGTGTTGTGCTGTTGCAACCCTCTGCTCAATTACCGCAAGTTGGGTCCAGCGCCATCTTGTTTGCGAAGTCTTCACGGGGCATCTCCATGCTCCACGGCAATTCAGCAGGGGGCCATTCGCTCTTCCGAGTTCTTGCTGATGACCTCCATGCCACACATTATCGCGGGAGGCGCTCTTTCCTCCAGGGTTCTTGCTGATGACCTCCATGCACTGCAACATGTTAGAGGGCCGTTCTCTCTTCCTGATTCTTGCTGATGACCCCCCATGTGCATCATCAGGGAGCTGCTTTGTCTTCTGGGTTCTTGCTGTTGACATGCATATGCCCTGACACATTATTAGGGCACTGCCCTCTTCCGGGTTCTTGCTGATGATCTCCATGCTCTGACACATAATTAGGGGGCTGCTGTCTCTTCAGGGTTCCTGCTGATGATGACCTCCATGCTACACATAATCAAGGGAGGTTCTCTTTCTTCAGAGTTCTTGCTGATGACCTCCATGCCCTCATCACATCATTAGGGGGGCTGCTCTCTCTTCTGGGTTCTTGCTGATGACCTCCATGCCACATATCATCAGCGGAGGCGTTCTTTCCTCTGGGTTCTTTTTTGATGACCTCCATTCACCGCAACGTGTCCACAGGGGGCGGCTCTCCAAGGTTCTTGTTGATGATCTCCATGTGCTGCAACACGTCATTAGAGGCCCGCTCTCTTCCAGGTTCTTGCTGATGACCTCCATGCTATACATTATCGGGGGAGGCGCTCTTTCCTCCAGGGTTCTTGCTGATGACCTCCATGCGCTGCAACATGTTGTTGTTAGATGGCCGTTCTCTCTTCCCGGTTCTTGCTGATGACCTCCATGTGCATCATCAGGGAGCTGCTTTGTCTTCTTGGTTCTTGCTGTTGACATGCATATGCCCTGACACATTATTAGGGCACTGCCCTCTTCCGGGTTCTTGCTGATGATCTCCATGCTCTGACACATAATTAGGGGGCTGCTGTCTCTTCCAGGTTCCTGCTGATGATGACCTCCATGCTACACATTATCAAGGGAGGTTCTCTTTCTTCAGAGTTCTTGCTGATGACCTCAATGCCCTCAACACATCATTAGGGGGCTGCTTTCTCTTCCGGGTTCTTGCTGATGACCTCCATGCTACATATCATCAGCGGAGGCGTTCTTTCTTCTGGGCTCTTTTTTGATGACCTCCATTCACCGCAACGTGTCCACAGGGGGCGGCTCTCCAAGGTTCTTGTTGATGATCTCAATGTGCTGCAACACGTCATTAGAGGCCTGCTCTCTTCCGGGTTCTTGCTGATGACCTCCATGCTACACATTATCAAAGAGGCATTCTTTCTTCAGAGTTCTTGCTGGTGACCTCCCATGCGCTGCAACACATTATTAGGGCGCCGCTCTCCCTTTTGGGTTCTTGCTGATGACCTCCATGTGCAGTGGCCTTGTCCTTGGGTGGTGGCTTTGTCTTCCAGGATCTTGCTGATGACCTGCATATTCCTTGACCCATCATCAAGGGGATGCTGTCTTCTGGGTTCTTGCTGATGACCTCCAAGCTACACATCAGGGGAGGCGCTCTTTCTTCTGGGTTCTTGCTGATGACCTCCATACTACACATCAGGGGAGGCGCTCTTTCTTCTGGGTTCTTGCTTGATGACCTCTATTCAGGGCAGTGTGTCATCAGGGGGCTGCTCTCCAAGGTTCTTGCTAATCTTCATGTGCTGGAACACCTCATTAGGGGGCACTCTCTATTTTGGGTTCTTGCTGATTACCTCCATGTGCTGCAAAACATAATTGGGGGGTTGTTGTTCTTGCTGATGACCTCCCATGCTACACATTATTATCAAGGGAGGCGTTCTTTCTTCAGAGTCCTTGCTGATGACCTCCATGTGCCGCAACACCTCATTAGGAGGCTGCTCTCCTTTTGGGTTCTTGCTGATGACCGTGTGCCGCGACACATCTTCAGGGGGCTGGTTTGTTTTCCAGTTTCTTGCTGATAACCTGCACATGCCGTGACCCATCGTTATGGGGTCTGCTCTCCTCTGGATTCTTGCTGGTGACCTCTGTGTGCACTTCATCAGGGGGGTGTGCAAGAACCAGGACAAGCCAGCTGCCCCCCCCCCCCCTGATGACGTGCATTCAGAGTACGGTTGCAATCTGACACGAGTTGGGTCCTGTGCCGCCATCTTTTTCCTTCGTCATCAGAAGGCCACTTTCTCTTCCATGTTCTTATGCCCCCCCCATGCACTATGACATGTAATGAGGGGGGGGGGGGGATAGGAAACCCTGTGCTTTGTTGTACGTCATCGGGGGGGGGTAGGAACCAGGAAGAGCCAGCTGACCCGCATCAAAGTAACCCAAAGCCTTCTGGGACCCCTGATGACGTGCATTCAGAGTACGGTTGCAATCTGACACAAGTTGGGTCCTGTGCCGCCATCTTTTTCCTTCGTCATCACAAGGCCACTTTCTCTTCCAGGTTCTTTCTGATGTCCCCCCATGCACTATGACACGTAATGGGGGGAGGGATAGAAAACCGTGCTTTGTTGTACGTGATGGGGGGGGGGGGTAGGAACCAGGAAGAGCCAGCTGACCCGCATCACAGTAACCCAAAGCCTTCTGGGACCCCTGATGTGGGTATTTCAGGATCTTCAGGCGAGGGGGGGCTACATTCACGACTAGGAAGGGGGGGCTACATTCACGACTAGGAAGGGGGGGGGGCTACATTCACGACTAGGAAGGGGGGGGGCTACATTCACGACTAGGAAGGGGGGGGGGCTACATTCACGACTAGGAAGGGGGGGGGGCTACATTCACGACTAGGAAGGGGGGGGGCTACATTCACGACTAGGAAGGGGGGGGGCTACATTCACGACTAGGAAGGGGGGGGGCTACATTCACGACTAGGAAGGGGGGGGCTACATTCACGACTAGGAGGGGGGGGGGCTACATTCACGACTAGGGAGGGGGCTACATTCACGACTAGGGAGGGGGCTACATTCACGACTAGGAGGGGGGGGGGCTACATTCACGACTAGGAAGGGGGGGGGCTACATTCACGACTAGGGAGGGGGCTACATTCACGACTAGGGAGGGGGCTACATTCACGACTAGGAAGGGGGAGGGGGCTACATTCACGACTAGGAAGGGGGGGGGGCTACATTCACGACTAGGAAGGGGGGGGGGCTACATTCACGACTAGGAAGGGGGGGGGGCTACATTCACGACTAGGAAGGGGGGGGCTACATTCACGACTAGGAAGGGGGGGCTACATTCATGACTAGGAGGGGGGGGGGGGCTGCATTCACGACTAGGGGAGGAATCCTGCAACTACTGAGTGATGTCCCCAGAATTCTGGGGAGAAGCAAAGAAACAATATCAAATTGTTAAGGGTTTGTTTATGACCAGGGGCTCAACCGCCTGCTTATACCAGGCACCTAAATGAGGAAAGGAGGCTCCTTAGGGCTGTCCATATGGCCACTTTTAGTGAAGGGGGGCCGTGCCACAGCCACGTGCGGTTGTGGCGCAATGGTTCAACCTCCCATAGCAGGGTTAAAACGGGTGGTGAGAAGGGAACGGATCACCTCCTGGCTGCCTGTCAGCTGCCCTCTGAAAAGTGATCCGCTGCAGATCGCCTTTGAAATGGTGTTAGGAATGTAGAAGTATTAAGTGGATATTTTTATTTTTTTTTGTTATGCTTATTATACCCAAATTTTACATTATATCAACCTCTTGCAATTCCTACAACAGAGCTCACACTGGAAGAAGAAGCAGCAGCACAAGGGGCCAGTCAATGTGGGGGGACATGCTGATAGGAGGAGAGAGCAGAGTGGCCGAGGAATGAGCTCATCAGTCGTCGTCGTCGTCTTGCAATCACAGGCTGGGGGAGGGACAAGACCTGTGAGTGTTAAAACCGCAGCAGGACGCCGTCGAGTCTCTCGCCCTGCCAAAGCTGTGCTGTGTGGCAGAGCTGTGCAAACTTCAGGACTGGATGGACCGGAATACAAATCCCCTGGCAGGTAAAACCCGGCCTTGTATGTATGTTGTTAGCTATGTGCTTGGAGTTCATCTTTAGGAAGTACTATGTATATAGTTTGTAATTTCTATATGTGAGGCCAGCCCCGTTATTCATTACATAGGCAGCTTCTGCTTCCTTCTCCTGGCTAGTTCTGCATGGTGGTTGCACTTTACTGTTCCTCTCAGTCTTCAGTGACTTTTTAGCCCCTTTTTTAACATTACTTGATCTGTCTGGCGAGATGAGCCTTTAAGGCCAGCATAAAGCAACCCACTTCCTCTGAGCCCAGGTCATCATGGACTTGCCCCCCCCAGTCAGCAGGAGAAGCAGCAGCACAGTGATGAGCTCATCTCTCTCTAACTTTGCTCTCTCCTCCTATCAGCATTAAATGGCTTCTTTTACGGCTTCACCCCCCCCCCCCCCCTCAGTCTGAGCTCTTCTGTACGAAGTCCACAAGAGGTTGATATCGGGTCATATTCGGGTACTTTAAACTGCTTGTGTTTAAAAAAAAAATATTATTTTAAAAAAAAAATATTGAATGATGTAATAATAACAGAGCTGCATTCATTTGTCTCCGATACCTGTCTGGAGTTTTGATTTAAAGTCAAAGAATCCTTTTGGTCGCAAAAATGCCCTTGTGGTTGTGAAGGGGTTAACTCGGAGCTGCTAACTGCTGAAAGTGTCGAGTAAGGGGGACTATTCACCAGGGGAGCCCGACTGATGTGGGAGAACTTTCTGTATCATACTGGCTGTGTGGTCAGCAAGGCTGCCGATTGGGGGGGAGGGGTTATGACATCTGTCAGGTTTTTATTGTTGCGTGTGACTCCACTTTGAAGCATTCCCCTGACTGGGGTGATGGGGGTCACCGGGACAGACTGCGGAAAAAAAAAAGTGCCTTTCTTTATTCCAGATTTTGTCCCCATTGTAGAGATTTCCTATTAACAGCCAGGCAAGTGGTATTTTCAGGAGGAGGTCGGCTCATCGGCGGCAAAGGGTCGCGAACAGGCTAGACTCAGAAAACCTTGCCTGTTTCTGGGCCTGTTTACACCTACGCTTTGCGGCAATGTGCGCCGCGCGGCATACGTGCGTTTAATTATGAATGGCCGCGTGGTGCACTCAGGGAATATCCATGCATTGTAACGCACTACCGCGCTAAAAATGGCGGAGGTATGTTTTCTGGCGTGTTGGAAGCCCATTCAAACGAATAAGCTGCCTTAGGGCGACGCATGTTAATGCACAACATAATACATAAAGCACCAAAAAGGGGGAGGCGTGAATGGGTCCCCCTGAAATGGGGAGGCTCTAATGGGCCCCCTAAAAGGGAAAGCCCTGAATGGCCCCCCGAAAGGGAAAAGGGTGTGCATGGGTCCCCCCAAAAGGCAAAGTCTCTAATGGGTCCCCCCAAAAGGCAAAGTCTCTAATGGGTCCCCCCAAAAGGCAAAGTCTCTAATGGGTCCCCCCAAAAGGGTAAAAAGGTGTGAATGGGTCCCCCCAAAAGGCAAAGTCTCTATTGGGACCCCCCCCCCAAAAGGCAAAGTCTCTATTGGGACCCCCCCCCCAAAAGGCAAAGTCTCTATTGGGACCCCCCCCCCCAAAGGCAAAGTCTCTATTGGGACCCCCCCCCCAAAAGGCAAAGTCTCTATTGGGACCCCCCCCAAAAGGCAAAGTCTCTATTGGGACCCCCCCCAAAAGGCAAAGTCTCTATTGGGACCCCCCCCCCCCCCCAAAAGGCAAAGTCTCTATTGGGACCCCCCCCCCCCCCCCAAAAGGCAAAGTCTCTATTGGGACCCCCCCCCCCCAAAAGGCAAAGTCTCTATTGGGACCCCCCCCCCAAAAGGCAAAGCCTGAATGAGTTCCCCAACAGGGAAAGGCCTGGATGGGTCTCCATGTTTTACTTCCTGGCCAGATAAGCAAAACGCCACTTCTTCGCCAGTGACTTGAATTCTGCGGGGGATCTGTTGCAGATGAAAGAGTGAGCGACTGTCCATTGAGGGGCAGCCGTTGTAGAATAGTCTTACATGTAGGTTATTCTGCCTCCAGATTCTCCCTGTAGGAGGCAGTATAACCCAGTTGTCTCAGATCAGCTGAATCCTCTGAGCTTTAATTGTCCACCGTTTGAAGGACACAGGATTCTAGAATAGTCCATGACACATGGGGTTATTCTGCTTTCAAGTCCTCCTGAAGGCAGCAGTATAACCCAATTTGTCTCAGATTAACTGATTTCCATGTCCAGTAATGAGCTTTCTTTATCCATTCAGGAGCCCCGATTTTGTAGAATAGTCTGACCGTGGTCTTCAAACTGCAGCCCAGGGGCCAGATACGGCCCTTTGCTTGCTTTGATCCTGTCCTTGACACCAGTGAAGGGACACAATTTCTCCCAATGACACCAACGATGGTGCACAATTCCCACTGACATCAGCAATTGGGCCCAAGGATACCAACGATGGGGCACAATTCCGCCCAATGATGGGGCATGTGTCAGGACCTTTTCTACTCCCAATGGCCACAGTCTGCCACCCCCCCAGTCTGAAGGACAGGAAATCAGACCCTTTTTTATAGAGTTTGGAGACCCCCTGGTCTATATTCGTTATACTGCCTTCTTATCCTCCTGTAGGTGGCAGTATAACCCAGCTGTGTAATATCAAAATCCTGTGTCCCTTGGTGAGCTTTCTTGTCCATTGAGGGACACAGGATTGTAGAATAGTCTGAGATTTTGGTTGCACTACCTTCAAATGTTCATGTAGGTGGTGATATAACCCAGTTGTCTAAGATCAAGTGTCCCTTTTTTAAAGAACGTAGAGAGTAAAATCTGTATTATAATGTTCATTAAGGGACACTGGGTTCAGGTGATGTAAAACAGTTGGGTTATGCTGCCGCCTCTCTGGTGCACATTGGTTGGGACACAGGATTTTAGAATTGTCTGACATACGGGTTCTACTGATTCCATATCCTCCTGTAGGCGGCAGTATAACCAAATTGTCTCGTATCAACTTAATCCTGTGTCTCCTATAGAGTTTTCTTTATCATCCATTGACGGACACAGGAATGTAGAACAGTCTTATGAATTATACTGCCTTCAAATCCTCCTGTAGATGGCAGTATAACCCAACTGTCTGAGATCAACTGATTCCATTGTCCCTTAATGGGTTTTATTGTCTGTTGAGGGACACGGGGTTGTAGAGGCGTCATGACATGTGGGTTATACTGCCTTCAAATCCTCCCGTCAGCGGCAGTATAACCCAACTGCCTCCGATCAACTTTATCCTGTGTCCCTTAATGAACGATGAACAAATCTGCACTTTTGTACTTGCCATAATTTCTGTATATTAAAATTCCTTAAGGGACAAGGGAATCAATCTGAAACAACTGGGTTATACTGCCTCCTACAGGAGGATCTGATGGCAGTATAACCCATATGTCAGATAATTCTACAATCCACATCTCTGTGGACAAAGGGGCAGGCAGCAGTATAACCCAACGTTCTTACATCAACTGAATCCTGTGTCCCTTAATGAACATTAAAATACAATTTTTTTTTGTAAAGTACAAAGTACTCTTTTCTTTATCGTTCATTAGGGGACACAGGATTAAGTTGGTATGAGACAATTGGGTTATACTGCCACCTATGGGAGGGTTTGAAGGCAGTATAACCCACATGTCATGTCTCTACAACTCTGTGTCCCTCAATAGTCAAAGCTCATTTTGTCCCTCAATAGTCAATAAAGCTCATTAAGGGACACAGGATTCAGTTGATTGAAGACAATTGGGTTATACCGCCATCTACAGGAAGATTTGAAGGCAATATAATCCACGCCATGGACTCCTCTACAACACTCTGTCCCTCAATGGATGAAGAACTGGAAGATTTGAAGGTAGTGTAACCCAAATATCAGTCTATTTGTTCATTAAGGGACACAGGAATAAATTTGTATGAGACAATTGGGTTATAATGCCACCTACAGGAAGATTTGAAGACTGTATAACCCACATGTCATAGACGCCTCTACAACCCTGTGTCCCTCAATAGACAATAACGCTAATTAAGGGACACAGGATGTAGTTGATTGGAGACAATTGGGTTATACCGCCACCTACAGGAAGATTTGAAGACTGTATAACCCACATGTCATAGACGCCTCTACAACCCTGTGTCCCTCAATAGACGATAAAGCTAATTAAGGGACACAGGATGTAGTTGATTGGAGACAATTGGGTTATACCGCCACCTACAGGAAGATTTGACGGTAGTGTAACCCAAATCGCAGACTATTCTACAATCCTGTGTTCATTAAGGGACACAGGATTAAATTGATATGAGACAATCGGGTTATACTGCCCCCTATGGCAGGATTTGAAGGCAGTATAACCCACTTCTCTACAACCCTGTGTCCCTCAATAGACAATAAAGCTCATTAAGGGACACAGGATTCAGTTGATCGAAGACAATTGGGTTATACTGCCATCTACAGGAAAATTTGAAGGCAATATAATCCACGTCCTAGACTGCCTCTACAACACTCTGTCCCTCAATAGATGAAGAACCGGAAGATTTGAAGGTAGTGTTACCCAAATCTCAGACTATTCTACAATCCTGTGTTCGTTAAGGGACACAGGATTAAATTGATATGAGACAGTCGGGTTATACTGCCCCCTACGGGAGGCTTTGAAGGCAGTATAACCCACATGTCTTAGACCCGGTGTCCCTCTAATAAATGATGAAGCTAATTAAGGGACACGGGATTCAGCTGATTGGAGACAATTGTGTTATACTGCTCCCTACAGGAAGACTTTTTTTTAAAGTCGTATAACTCATGTTATAGACTATTTTACAACCCTGTGTCCCCCTCAATGGACGCCAAGAAAATGATTTTACGTTGAGTACAAAGATCTCCTTTTTTTTTTTTTGTGTTCCTGTTGCTGGCGGCAGGAATGTCGCTGTGACGCGGGGGCCTCGCGCTAATAGCACCCGAGGAGGCGCGGCGCTCCAATAACCTCCCCAATGTGCAGCAGCTGGCTTTGGCGTTCTCCGATGAACGGCGCTGTGTTTATAGAGGGCTAGGTGTGGCTGAACGCAGACGATGTGGGTCGCGTCCCGGTCGCCTGATCTCATTCAGTCATCCTCAAGTAACAAGAAAAAGCTGAATACGGAGACGCATTTATTTTTTTTGTATCCTTGGAGAATTTTTTTTTTTTAATGTCTAACTGGAAATGTGCGCTCATTTTCCACGGTACGGGAGTCGCTGCTCTGACAGTTCGCTGTATACATAAATATAACTCATTGCTTCCTGTATGTTCCCAGCCCCGAAATAGAGGACGTGTTTATTTTCTTTTATATGAAATCGTGCGACTTCTCGGAGGAAGCGCACTGGTCTCGGGCACTCCGGGGCGGCATGTCCTGTCATTGCCGGGGAGGGGTGAGATTTAACCGGCTCAGGTTTCAGAGATGTAAACCCCCCCCCCCCTCTGCCCTCTAAACTCCCTACAATAGCGCAGCTTTTCCTGCATGCTGATGCCTTTTGTAAAGGCCATTTAAAGGGACAGGCCTTCAAAAGTGGCTTCTTGGCGATTGATGGGACTTTTAGGCTTAACAACCAGCTATATTTTTATATATATATATATATATATATATATATATATATAATATAAATTTACAAAAAAACATTTTATTGAATTTCTTTTTCTTGTTTTTTTTTTTTGTTTTTATTTCGAAGATGCAACAGTTTAGTTTTGGATTAAGTATTTTTTTTTAATTTAGAAGCTCAACAATTTACATGGTGTGTATGTTAGCGGTGTTGTTGGGAACATTTTGGCGCCGACACCCAACAAGGCGAGAGTGTCGGGGATTTTGCATGGATTTAGCTACAATCTTGGTACAATTTCCTTTTAGGCCCCTTTCACACATGCAGACCATTCGTCTGTTTTTTCATATGTCCGTTTATGGATGAAAACGGACATTAATGCTTGTCTATGGGATAGCGGACGTTAGCGGATGATCATCCGCTAACGTCCGTTAACATCCGTCTCCGTTTTTCTGAACGGAAGAAGACCCTATTTTGTCTTCCGTAGAAAAACGGACGTTAGCGGACGATCCGTTCACATCCGATCCGCTGACATCCGTTTTTCATCAAAAAAATTCCCATAATTCATGAAAAAATAAAAAAAAAAAAAAAAAAAAAAAAAAAAAGTAAAAAACGGACATAAACGGATAAAAAATTGATGAAAAACGGACGAAAAACGGAAATGAAAACTGATGTTTACTGACAACAACTGATAAAAAAAACATGACTGAACTGATCTAATGTACTGTCCGCATGTGTGAAAGGGGCCTTAATGCCCCGTACACACACAGTCGGACATTCCGACCACAAAATTCGTCAGATATTTTTCAGATGGATTTTGTCCGAAACTCGTGTTGCGCGTGCACACACGGTCGGACAAAGTTGTCGGAAAATCCGATCGTTCGGGAACATGGTGATGTTCGTTGCGTATGACGGAACTACATAGAGCAGGGGTCTCAAACTGACGGCCCTCCAGCTGTTGCGAAACTACAAGTCCCAGCATGCCTCTGCCTGTGGGAGTCATGCTTGTAATGTCTCATGGGCTGCCAGCCTTGCAATGCCTCATGGGACTTGTAGTTTTGCAACAGCTGGAGGGCCACCAGTTTTAGACCCCTGACATAGAGGCTAGTAGCCAATATCTTTGGTCTCGTAATTTTGATCTGAGCATGCGTGGCGCTTTGTCCGTCGGAAATTTTCTACAAACGATCGGAAAAAGTCAGATCGGCTTTTGTTGTCGGAAAATTTTAGAACCTGCTCTTCCCATAGACACACTTCTAAACCTTGTGGACGGCCTTCCCAGAAGAGTTGGAGCTGTTATAGCTGCAAAAGGTGGGCCAGCTCAATATTGAACCCTACGGACTAAGCCCCCCGTACACCCGGTCGGAAATTCCGACGGAAAATGGACCATGTTGTCGGAAAATCCGCCCGTGTGTGGGCTCCATCGGACTTTTTCCGTCGCAATTTCCAACGGAAAAAATTTGAGATCCTGCTCTCAAATTTTCCGACAACAAAATCCGATCGGACTTTTTCCGATTGTGTGTAGAGCATTCCGATGGACAAAGTGCCGCGCATGCTCAGATCAAATTGGCTAATAGCCTCTCCGTAGTTCCGTCGTACGCAACGAACGTCACCGTCAGAATGATCGAATTTTCCGACAACTTTGTCCGACCGTGTGTGCAACACCAGCGTCGGACAAAATCCGTCAGAAAAAAACAGACGGATTTTGTGGTCGGAATTTCCGACTGTGTGTACAGGGGCTTAGACTGCAGGCGTCACAATACTTTTGATAGTATAGTGTGTGTGACAAAAAAAAAAAATATTACATGTTTAACTGTGCAACAAGTGCATAAAATAAGCAAATTTTTTAAATCCGCTAACTAAAGCAACATTCTCTAAATTAATAAATATTATAAAACTAAAAAAATGCATTTGTGTGTATGGTAAAGAGATATTACATTATAATTATATGCACATAATTCTATTTTATAATACAAATTATTAAAATATCCATATTCTAAAATGAAAAAAGTGCATCTGTGATAATAAAATGTGTATTCTGTGTTCCAGCAGGTGGAATCTGCGTAGTACACCGGGGAGGAGGGCAGGGGAGCTGCGGACTCGGTTGGCAGCTCCAGCGGCCCAGCCTCCTGCCATGATATCAGCCGCCCCGCTCTACAGCGGTGTGCACAACTGGACCAGCGCCGACCGCGTGCGCATGTGTGGCATCAACGAGGACAGGTGAGATTCGGACTCTGAAGGCTCCATTATTCCATAATCCATGTTACTTTGAGATTATGTACAACACGTCGCTATTTGCACGCTCATTTTGTATTTAAGATAAAGTAGTGACTTGCCGCAGGGGGGGATCTCGCTGGGACAGCAAAATGCATTTCACTCTCTGCCATCACACCGTGTGGACATTTCATTTTCCACTGTCGCACTGGCCCGCACTTCACTCTCCACTACCACAGTGACGATCAGTTTACACTTTGCAACCACACTGCCAGGGCCTGCACTCTCCGCCACGATACTGGCAGGGCCTTCGCTCTCCGCCACCACTTTGGCGTGGCCTTCGCTCTCCGCCACCACTTTGGCACGGCCTTCGCTCTCCGCCCACCACACCGGCCTGGCCTTCGCTCTCCGCCCACCACACCGGCCTGGCCTTCGCTCTCCGCCACCACTCAGGGGCACGCGCTTCACTCAGCCACCACACCAGCCCAAACTTTATTCTCTGCCGGTGCGCTCTTCACTCTCCCCCGCTATTTATATGCTCATTTCACTTCCAGCCCACACTTCCTTCTCTGCCACAATGTCAAACTCTTCACTCTCTGCCCCTGTGTATGCTTTACTCTGCACCACTATACCCATGTGCAGTTCACTTTCTGCCACCACTAGAGCCCGCATCTCACGCTCTGCCACCACTCTCTCGCACTTCAATCTCTGCCACCACAAGAGCCTGCATCTCACGCTCTGCCAGCACACTCTCACACTCTACAATCTCTGCCACCACAAGAGCCTGCATCTCATGCTCTGCCACCACACTCGCACTCCAATTTCTGCCACCACAGCGGTGTGCTCTTCACTCTCCACCACCATACTGACGCTACTTCACTCTGCTAGTCAGCTGCCAGTGGCCTATACTGCATGATGTCCGGTCCCTCGGACCACCCTGCAACCTGTAATTTTCTCACCTTTTGGTTTTGGACAGAAGGACGCCTCTCTCTGATGAAGAATCCAAATTGAGCAGTACACAGCCCCTGGGGTGCGAAGAACGTTGTGTGAGCAGTGTCCTCTCCAAGGTGAGCTTTGTCTAAGCAACACAACACCCAAAACAAAAGTCCATCTTCTACCTTTTTATTTATTTATTTATTTATTTATTTTTATATCGATTTTCCTTCCAAACACAATCAAAGGGGTATCCTTGAAATTCGCTCTACTTCAGTGGTCAGGTACTCCCAACTGGTCATGTTTTCAGAATAGTCCTCTTCTTGTGCAAGCAGTTTATTGTGTTGCCCGCTCATTAATCACATTAGTCTATCTTTCTGAGGAATAACCTGATTAGGGATGAGGCTGGGTTTGATCCAAACTCATGTTTAGCCAAAACTGGAAGGAATTTGTCAATGCCGACACAATCTGGGATGTTTGTGACTGAGGTCAATGGCCATTTGAGGTACAGTGTCGCTGACTGCTTCTTTCTGGGTTCAGCTGAACAGTCATGGTAGGGGCAGGGCTTTGCTTCCTCAAGGCAGAGCTGCCTCCCCGATAAATGGGGATCTGATGACTGGTGGGAAAATTTTCAAGGAACAGCAGGAGAGGAGGAATGAGCCACAAAATAAACTAAACGAAGCAGGGAATTCTGTGTACTGCAAGTCCACCTGTACAGCTTCCTCTCCAGCAAAAGGAGAACCCTGAGCAGCACAGTACTGACATTGCTAGTCTCATGGGTTTTGGAGTGAGATTAGGCAATCTCAGAGGCAGCAGTTCCTTAGATCAGGGGTTTCCAATCAAAGGGCCAGTTTTACTGTCCTTCAGACTTTAGTGGCAGAACTGTAGCCTGTATGAGTAGAAAATGCCACACAAGTAAATGCCACACCATGCCCCATCAGTGGAAGAAATGGTACCCCGTCACTGGCATCAGTGGGGGGAATGGTGCCCCGTCACTGGCATCAGTGGGGGGAATGGTGCCCCGTCACTGGCATCAGTGGGGGGAATGGTGCCCCGTCACTGGCATCAGTGGGGGGAATGGTGCCCCGTCACTGGCATCAGTGGGGGGAATGGTGCCCCGTCACTGGCATCAGTGGGGGGAATGGTGCCCCGTCACTGGCATCAGTGGGGGGAATGGTGCCCCGTCACTGGCATCAATGGTGACAGTAGGGTATAAATTGTGCCCCATCAATGGTGACAGTAGGGTATAAATGGTGCCCCATCAATGGTGTTGGTTGGAGAGAAATAGAGCCTGGTCATTGGTGTTGGTTGGAAGGAGAAGTGTCCCATTTGGTTTCAGTGGAAGGACAAGTGCCCCCATTATTGGCGTTAGTGGAAGGAATGGTGCCCCGTCATTGGGGGAGGAATGGTGCCCAGTCATTGGTGTCAGTGGGGGAGGAATCATGCCCCATCATTGGTGGGAGGACTTATGCCCCAGTGTTGGTGGCAGTGGGAGGGTTAAGGCAAGCAAAGCTCCACATCCGGAGCCCAGGCCACGTTTCGGAGACCACTGCCTTAGGTGATCTAACACTGCAGATATAAAACTGAGGCTACAGAACAGGTGTGCTATAGTACCATAGGTAAATGGTTCAGGGTACTGCTTAGGACCAATAAACATGAAGACAACAACTCTTCATTTCATGGGTTCAGGTTCAATTTAATGGCCAGTATAGTCCTAGTCTTGGAATTGGGATAAGTCATTTCAGTTCAGAGAGACTGTACTTGTTGTACTGAGAATAAGCCTGGAGTTCGGCTTTACTGAAGACTCCAAAAAAAGTTTTAGTAGGTAAAATTTCTCTCTCTCTCTCCGCTGCTTTGACCTCTGCTGAAGGATCTTCGGGGTCAGGAGACTCTTCAGGCCGTCTATGATTGTACTTTTGTTGTTCCTCCAGCATGACGGGTTCTGGTGGGTACAAAACACTCCGATTCCGAGCGTCTCTGGAAAGTACTCGGTGAACTCCTGTGAAGGATTTTCCTAACCGTCAGGCGGGAGTGATCACAAAGGCGCAGTAACGCTCGGGAGCATTGTGCGTTCTGTGCCGACTCCAGAGGGTCGTGTTGAAGAGTTTGTATTAGTCCCCGAGGTTTCTGAGAAAGGGATGTTCAAGGTCAACTTTTACTTCGGAGGGGTGAAAACACTTTGTGGAAAATTTAACCACTTCAGCTCCGGAAGGTTTTACCTCCTTCATGATAAGGCAATTTTCTGCTATTTAGCACTGCGCTACTTTAACTGGTAATTGCGCGCTCATGCAACACTCTACACAAATTTAGAGTTTATATAATTTTTTTTCCCACAAATAGAGCTGTGTTTATTTTTTGGTGGTATTTGATCACCACCAAGTGTTACATATATATATATATATATATATATATATATATATATATGTGTGTGTGTGTGTGTGTGTGTGTGTGTGTGTGTGTATGTGTGTATATATATATATATATGTGTGTGTGTGTATGTGTATGTGTATATATATATATATATATATATATATATATATATATATATATATATATATATATAATATACACACAGGGCTCAAAATTTCAAGTCCTGAGCTACTAGCCAGGCCTCAAGGGTTGCTCGCCACCAGTTGCCCCGCCCAAACCCTGCCCTGCCGCGCCCCTAAACCCGCCCTCATAAATTATCTCATTAAATGACACCTTAATGTTTTATGCAATTAAGTTATAAAAATATAATGCAGCCTGTGTCCTCCCCCCCCCCCCCCCCCCCTGTGCAGCCTGTGTCCCCCCCCCCCTGTGCAGCCTGTGTCCCCCCCCCCCCTGTGCAGCCTGTGTCCCCCCCCCCCTGTGCAGCCTGTGTCCCCCCCCCCCCTGTGCAGCCTGTCCCCCCCCCCCCCCCCCCCCCCCCCCCCCCCCCCTGTGCAGCCTGTGTCCCCCCCCCCCATGTGCAGCCTGTGCCCCCCCCCCCCATGTGCAGCCTGTGTTGTTCCCCCCCCCCCATGGTGCTGCCTGTGTTGTTCCCCCCCCCCCATGGTGCTGCCTGTGTTGTTCCCCCCCCCCCCATGGTGCTGCCTGTGTTGTCCCCCCCCCCCCCCCCCCCCCCCCCCCCCCCCCCCCCCCCCATGGTGCTGCCTGTGTCCCCCATGTGCTGCCTACCTGTGGAGGAGAAGAGAGGAGAGCCGCCACTGGGAGATCACAGCAGGGAACATCACAGCTTTCGTTTCATAAGCTGTGTGTTCCCCCGCCACGCACCGTCATATAAGCCCCTCCCCTTTTGAGATCCTGCTCTCAAAGTTTCTGACAACAAAATCCGATCTGACTTTTTCCGATCGTGTGTAGAGAATTCCAACGGACAACGTGCCACGCATGCTCAGATCACATTACAAGACCAAAGCTATTGGCTACTAGCCTCTACGTAGTTCCGTTGTACGCAACGAACGTCACCACGTTCAGAATGATGGGATTTTCCGACAACTTTGTCCGACCGTGTGTATGCAACACCAGTGTCGGACAAAATCCGTCGGATTTTAAAATCCGTCTGAAAAAATCAGACGGATTTTATGGTCGGAATTTCCGACCGTGTGTACGGGGGCTAACCGGTTTTCTTCTAAGCTTGTCCTGTATTTGGCTCCATCCATCCATCTTCCCACCAACTCTGATCAGCTTCCCTGTCCCTGCTGAAGAAAAGCATCCCCACAACAACATGATTCTGCCACCACCATGTTTCACAGTGGGGATGGTGCGTTCAGGGTGATGTGCAGTGTTAGTTTTCTACCACACAAAGCGTTTTTCTTTTAGGCCAAAAAGTTGAATTTTGGTCTCATCTCACCAGATCACCTTCTTCCACATGTTTGCTGTGTCCCCCACATGGCTTCTCACAGACTGGGACTTTCTTGCGGCTTTCTTTCACCAATGACTTTCTTCTTGTCACTCTTCCATAAAGGTCAGATTTGTGGAGTGCCCGACTAATAGTTGTCCTGTGGACAGATTCAAGGGGTATGAACATTTCAAGGGGTATGAATACTTTTTCAAGGCACTGTATGCTTTTTAGTTAAGGGTTTGGAACCCCTGTTGGGTTTTTATTGCTGTCTGTCTCTGATGGGGTAAACAACCCCCACTATTGATTCTGGTGACCGTTGTATCTACTTAAAGACCAACTCCGGGGGAAAAAAAATGAAAGTTTCCCATGCAGTGGGGCTGTGCTGGCAATGCATGGGTTAACTGCCCGTGTTTGTTGGGGTATAAGAAAGGCGATTTGCTCACTTAATCCTCCGATCCTACCAGCACAAGACCGGTCTGCCATCCCCACGCTCCAGCGGACTTGATTTGTGGACTGTTCCTGATGTTGTCATCTTCCATAGACCAGGAACAGTCCACTGCTGGACCGTGGGGGGGGGGGGGGGGGGGGGGCGGGGCGCCGAGCGCCGTTTTCCGATGGAGCTAAGGATCTTCTATTGATTTTTATGAAAGCAAAACTAAACTCTGTCAACATGATCTATTTTCAATCCTTATGCTGCTATCATTCGTGAATAGGAAGGTATATTACAGCCTTCATTAAATGGTGGACCGCGGTCTGGACTAGGACTGAGTGAGGCTCCAATGCGGACCGTTAGCCCACCAGCCTGCGGCAGAATCCCCCGCTACACAACAGTCATTGGTTGCTAGGACCACCAGTGTCCCAGCAGCCAATGACGTGCATGCCCCGCTCCCTGCAGCAAGCGTCTCTGCCCAGCTCCCACCCCCCCCCCCCCCCCCCGCCTGGCTGACTACAGGGACCTATGCGCTGCTGGTCTATAATGATAAACTTGATACCCTGATGTAAAGGGGCACTCTGAAGAGGACATCTAATATAAGGGGGTTCTCTGATAAGAACACCTTATGTAAGAGGCCAATCTGATGGGGGACACCTGATGCAGGGGGGCACTGTGATGAGGACACCTGATGCAGGGGGGGCACTGTGATGGGGACACCTGATGCAGGGGGGGCACTGTGATGGGGACACCTGATGCAGGGGGGGCACTGTGATGGGGACACCTGATGCAGGGGGGGCACTGTGATGGGGACACCTGATGCAGGGGGGGCACTGTGATGGGGACACCTGATGCAGGGGGGGCACTGTGATGGGGACACCTGATGCAGGGGGGGCACTGTGATGGGGACCCCTGATGCAGGGGGGGCACTGTGATGGGGACCCCTGATGCAGGGGGGGCACTGTGATGGGGACACCTGATGCAGGGGGGCACTGTGATGGGGACACCTGATGCAGGGGGGCACTGTGATGGGGACACCTGATGCAGGGGGGCACTGTGATGGGGACACCTGATGCAGGGGGGCACTGTGATGGGGACACCTGATGCAGGGGGGCACTGTGATGGGGACACCTGATGCAGGGGGGCACTGTGATGGGGACACCTGATGCAGGGGGGCACTGTGATGGGGACACCTGATGCAGGGGGGGGGGCACTGTGATGGGGACACCTGATGCAGGGGGGGGCACTGTGATGGGGACACCTGATGCAGTAGGGGGGGGCACTGTGATGAGGACACCTGATGCTGGAGGGGGGGGGGGGGGGGCACTGTGATGGGGACACCTGATGTGGGGGGGGCACTGTGATGGGGACACCTGATGTGGGGGGGGGGCACTGTGATGGGGACACCTGATGCAGTAGGGGGGGCACTGTGATGAGGACACCTGATGCTGGAGGGGGGGCACTGTGATAGGGACACCTGATGAAGTGAGGGGGGGGGGGAAACTGTGATGGGGACACCTGATGCACGGGGGCACTGTGATGGGGACACCTGATGAAGTGGGGGGGGGGGGACTGTGATGGGGACACCTGATGCACGGGGGCACTGTGATGGGGACACCTGATGCTGTAGGGGGGGCACTGTGATGGGGACACCTGATGCTGTAGGGGGGGCACTGTGATGGGGACACCTGATGCTGTAGGGGGGGAACTGTGATGGGGACACCTGATGAGGTGGGGGGGGGACTGTGATGGGGACACCCGATGAGGTGGGGGGGGGGGGAACTGTGATGGGGACACCTGATGAGGTGGGGGGGGAACTGTGATGGGGACACCTGATGCAGGGGGGGCACTGTGATGGGGACACCTGATGCAGGGGGGGGCACTGTGATGGGGACACCTGATGCAGGGGGGGCACTGTGATGGGGACACCTGATGCAGGGGGGGGCACTGTGATGGGGACACCTGATGCAGTAGGGGGGGGCACTGTGATGAGGACACCTGATGCTGGAGGGGGGGGCACTGTGATGGGGACACCTGATGCTGGAGGGGGGGCACTGTGATGGGGACACCTGATGCTGGAGGGGGGGGCACTGTGATGGGGACACCTGATGCTGGAGGGGGGGCACTGTGATGGGGACACCTGATGCTGGAGGGGGGGCACTGTGATGGGGACACCTGATGCTGTAGGGGGTCACTGTGATGGGGACACCTGATGATGTAGGGGGGAGGGCACTGTGATGGGGACACCTGATGAGGTGGGGGGGGGAAACTGTGATGGGGACACCTGATGCTGTAGGGGAGGGCACTGTGATGGGGACACCTGATGCTGTAGGGGGGGCACTGTGATGGAGACACCTGATGCTGTAGGGGGGGCACTGTGATGGGGACACCTGATGTAGGGGGGAGGGCACTGTGATGGGGACACCTGATGAGGTGGGGGGGGGGGAACTGTGATGGGGACACCTGATATAAGGGGGTATTCTGATGAGGATACCTGATGTTAGGGGGCCACTCTGAGCGCTTCTGTTGTAAAGGGGCACTTTGATGAGGACCCCTATTTTTATTTTATTTTTTGTTTAATTTCTTCAGTAGATGCATCATGCATAGGAGTCTACATGGGAGGAAGAGAGGTGGGGTTTTCTCAGCTAAGCACACCCTCCTGCATGCGTGCATGCCTGAGCTAAGGGCAGATGGATTCCAGAAAGTAAATGCTACATAAATCATCTGCCCTTACTCAAGATGGCTAGATATGCTAGGCGGGGGGGGGGGGGGGGGGGGGTTCAAACTGACTTCTAGACAAAATTTAAAGCATGCAGACAGAAATGGATGAGTTTCCTTTTGAACAGTAAAATAGCGGTTTCAGTTTGTGTTTCTCAGATACAGTTTTTAGATCCACTCTACTTCTCCAGACCATCTGGTTCTAGAAACAGACAATAGAATAGCCCATCTCTGCTGCCGAGTATTAGATTAGCACTCAGAATGGTCCCCTCTGCTCTCTGTAAGGAGAATATGTAGAAATATAACCCTTATTGGTACTAATTAGATTTTTTTTTTTTTATTCTGCATATTTGCTGATATTTTGTTTTTGTATTTTATTTCAGGTGGATATAACGCCAGCGCCCAACCAAAGTGATGCCCTGATGCTGCAGGAAGATGGCGGCGCACAGGTTGGAGCTGGCCAGCGACTAGAGGAGAAGCCCCCGGACCCCGCCGTCCCCGAGCCTGCTGTGACGGCACCGTCGTCCAAATCAAGAGGCAAGACTCGAGCACTTGAGGCCAAGCAAGCCGCTAACATGCTGGATACAAAAGTTCAAACCGCTTCGAGTAAACATGGTAAAAGACTAGAGTCTGCCAGGACTCCGGCTCAGGAGAAGGCGGCGGGCACAGAACCCCCGGCTCTCCGGCCTGCCGACGCGGATCCTTCCACCAAGCAAAAGCCTATCCTGGGCCCTGGATTACAAATTGCAGGCCAGCCGGTGGAGGCCTCCCACACAGTCGTCTCGTCTAGCTTTGGCACCCTTACCCCGTTCACTATGAGCAGAATCTGCTTCTCCGCCACTCAGGTCCCTACCGTGCAGAAGCTTCCCCTCTCCTTTCCAACCGGTACTGTCTTAGCGCCGAGCCAGCCCTTAGTTTACATCCCTCCAGCCAACTGTGGACAGCCCCTCAGTGTAGCCACCTTGCCTACCACGTTTGGCGTCACTCCGACTCTAACCCTTCCCATGCTGCCCGCCTGTTTGCAGGACAGATGTCTACTCCAGACCCCTTCGGACATGCACACCCATGCTTTCGCCTCTCCTCTTGGAAGACCCTTGACCACGGACCCTAAAGTGGCTACTACCGAAACAACAAATAAACCAATCAGCACAGCCCCTTCCATTACCCTCACCAACAGCAATAGCCTCATCGCATCTACGGCTGACGGCTCCACCGACACCACGTCCTGCACACTGTCCTCCACACTGTCCTCCGCACTTACAGCTTTACAGACTCTGTCCGCACATCCCGCTCTGCCCATGGTCAACGTAAGCCCCATCGCCCTCACCACCTATTCAAGAACGCCTTCTAGCCTAGAACCTCAAAGCGATTCCTCCTCGTCATCCGTGTCCCCTTTGAAGTCCCCACCGCAGCTGGAGCGGGAGATGGTGTCTCCTCCGGATGTTTACGAAATGCCTTTGGACTTGTCCTCCAAATCCCACCGTCATAAACACGCCCCATCCAACCAACGCAAGACTCCTCCCATGCCAGTGTTGACGCCGGTGCACACCAGTGGGAAAGCCACCCTGACCACCGTCTTGTCCAGGTCCGACTGTAACTCCCAGCGGCTCATGCCAAACACCAGCAGCAGTGTTAACCAGACTTTACGGGGGGCGCCACTGGTCATGTTCCCAGAGTTCTTGAGGAACGGAGATCCGGGGTCGCCCCAGCTGGCGCCCGGGTCTTGGATCAAAAACTCCGCCGCTCTTATCAGTACCATCCCGGGTACTTACGTAGGGGTGGCCAACCCAGTGCCTGCCTCTGTGTTGTTGAACAAAGACTCGAACTTGAGCCTTAACGCGGATGCCCGCCACCTGGCGAAGCAGGAGCCTATCTCAATCATTGACCAGGGAGAGCCAAAGAACTCAGGGCCGTGCGGCAAGAAAAACGGCCAGGCCAACGCCGACGGCCAGCAAGCCACCGAAAAAAGAAACCTTCTCGGACGGGTCGCTACAGTGAACTCCGTGTGTCCGTCAAAGGATTGGACCTTATCTGGGCACGGGACAGTACACCCAAAGTGCCCCTTAAACGGGAAGCCTAGCAATTCTCAGGTTCTGCCAGTTACTTGGTCTCCGTACCACCAGACGTCGCTGCTCTCCATCGGCTTACAGGCCGCAAGCACACTCCATTCGAACCAAGGTCCTCCTCACAGACTTCCCGTTGCAGAATACACTTTATTCCCCAACATTCTTCCAGCCGAGTCCAACGCAACGCCTCAAAGTACCGGTGACTCTACGCTTAG
The DNA here is from genome assembly GCA_028564925.1 of Lithobates sylvaticus. Lineage (NCBI taxonomy): Eukaryota > Metazoa > Chordata > Amphibia > Anura > Ranidae > Lithobates > Lithobates sylvaticus. The sequence goes on from CM053033.1 coordinate 223,814,134, forward strand.
CGCCCAACTGAAAAACTCTACGGGAGCTGCTCCGGAGCTGGACACGTCGGCCAAGGCGAGGACGTGCGAGACTCTATCGAAGCAGCATAAATCCCATACCAACAAAACACTGCTTGCACCAAAACCTTCTGCAGGAAATAACGTTCTATGCCCTCAGCCAGGTGTGGCAGACCGAGCCGATTGTAGTGTGAACCCTCTACAGGGGGTGGAGGAGAGCCTCCTTCTAAACAAAACCGGCGAAAAAACGAACTGCAAAGACAAAATCCGCCCGAAGCTGAGCTGCAGTCGAAAGATCTTCGGCGAGGCCAAGCCGAAAAACAAGGTCTTGGCCTCGTACATGGCCAGCGACCAGCTGACCGCGGCTCAACCCAACGACGGTGGCCACGGCTTTTCTCTGCTGGGTCTGGACTGCGCCAAAACGGACTTGAAGGCCGACCTGCCGCAGGATCAGCCGCCCCCTCATCAGCGGAAACGGAGCCACAAGAAAGCGCACGCGCCCGAGGCCACGCACTGCGTGCAGGAGGTGGACTTGAGCAAGGTCAAAATCGAGAGGATAGACGACGACGAGGAAAGCTTCGGACGCTTGCCGGCCTTTAACGATTCGTCTTGGTCGCCCGCGGAAGTGCCGCCCATTACCAAAATCAAGGCCAGGGTAAAGAAGGAGCCGGGGTTGAGGGGACGTATAAAGCGGGTGGAGGAACTGATGCCGGCCAAGACCAGGCAACCGAAGGCGAAATGTAAATCGAAGCAAAAAGAAGACGCGGATCACACTATGGAGGAACCTCCCAAAAGGAAGGTGAGCAGAACCAATGATGACGATTAATTTGGGTTGTTGTTGTGTGACTGTCATGATCGCAGAAACTGCATTAATGTTCGTTCTGTGTGAATGTTGACACAAGCGAATGTTTCTGAGCTATTTCCTCTCCAGGTCGCATGTACTTCATCCCTGATGGATTATACAATTTTCTTCCATCCGTGGTGGGAAGTAAGAAAATTGCTCAGTTCCCTCCCACAAAGCGATCGTGTTCTGCCGCCGGCAGTGATTGCATGAAAAAAAATCTGCAGGGCTGGTTGGTAGATGGATCAAATATTGTCCAGTTTAGTAGGGACTGGCTGAGATTCCGTCCATGTATGAGCAGGCTGGTTGTATGGTTTAGATGAACCGAATCTCAGCCAGTCCCTATTTACCATACAACCAGCCTGCTCATAGATGGACCAAATCTTAGCCAGTCCCTACTAAACCATACAACCAGCCTGCTCATAGATGGACCAAATTTCAGCCAGTCCCTACTAAACCATACAACCAGCCTGCTCATAGATGGACCGAATCTCAGCCAGTCCCTATTTACCATACAACCAGCCTGCTCATAGATGGACCAAATCTTAGCCAGTCCCTACTAAACCATACAACCAGCCTGCTCATAGATGAACCAAATTTCAGCCAGTCCCTACTAAACCATACAACCAGCCTGCTCATAGATGGACCGAATCTCAGCCAGTCCCTACTATGAGCAGGCTGGTTGTATGGTTTAGTAGGGACTGGCTGAGATTCGGTCCATCTATGAGCAGGCTGGTTGTATGGTAAATAGGGACTGGCTGAGATTTGGTCCATCTATGAGCAGGCTGGTTGTATGGTTTAGTAGGGACTGGCTGAGATTCAGTCCATCTATGAGCAGGCTGGTTGTATGTTAAATAGGGACTGGCTGAGATTCGGTCCATCTATGAGCAGGCTGGTTGTATGGTTTAGTAGGGACTGGCTGAGATTAGGTCCATCTATGAGCAGGCTGGTTGTATGGTTTTAGTAGGGACTGGCTGAGATTCGGTCCATCTATGAGCAGGCTGGTTGTATGGTAAATGGGGACTGGCTGAGATTCGGTCCATCTATGAGCAGGCTGGTTGTATGGTTTAGTAGGGACTGGCTGAAATTTGGTCCATCTATGAGCAGGCTGGTTGTATGGTTTAGTAGGGACTGGCTGAGATTTGGTCCATCTATGAGCAGGCTGGTTGTATAGTTAGTAGGGACTGGCTGAGATTTGGTCCATCTAACCATACAACCAGCCTGCTCATAGATGGACCAAATCTCAGCCAGTCCCTACTAAACCATACAACCAGCCTGCTCATAGATGGACCAAATCTCAGCCAGTCCCTACTATGAGCAGGCTAGTTGTATGGTAAATGGGGACTGGCTGTGATTCGGTCCATCTATGAGCAGGCTGGTTATATGGTTTAGTAGGGACTGGCTGAGATTTGGTCCATCTATGAGCAGGCTGGTTGTATGGTTTAGTAGGGACTGGCTGAGATTCGGTCCATCTCTGAGCAGGCTGGTTGTATGGTTTAGTAGGGACTGGCTGAGATTCGGTCCATGTATGAGCAGGCTGGTTGTATAGTAAATAGGGACTGGCTGAGATTTGGTCCATCTATGAGCAGGCTGGTTGTATGGTTTAGTAGGGACTGGCCAAGATTCGATTGACTTCAGTAAAACCACTCTGCCCATAGATGGACCGAATCTCGGCCAGTCCCTACCAAACCGGCCAATATTCGATCCATCGATGGCCGGCTTTAGAATAGCATGAATTGGTAAAATACCTCATAGCTACTAGATCAGTGGTCTCCAAACGTTGGCCCTGGGGCAATTAGGCCGGCCATAGACGGAGCAATTCTCTTTCCTGCAAGGGTTGCAGGCAAGAAAATCAATCGTGTTTTTTTTTTTTTTTTTTCCCCATCAACGCAGTCATTGCTGATGGGGGAATCTCTCCCGTGGAGACATTGTGTTTTCCCGGCAGTGACGGTGGGGGGTGGTCAGTCGAGATTTGAACCATCTCCCCCTACTGGCCAAAACCAAGGCCTGAAGAATAGTAGACCGGCCCTTTGTTTAGAAAGTTTGGAAACTCCTTCGCTGGATGACGATCTCGGTAAAAAAAGTATTTATTGCCCGTGATCCATCGGCTCCTTCTAGTGGTATTCAATGTGATATTTTCCCTGATTCACACACTATGAATGAATCGTAACATTCAACCTGGAGAGGAAATAACTTGGTAATGTTTGATTTTTTTTCACAAAGGAAAAAATGTCCAGTGGCTTTGAAAAAGTATTCATACCCCTTGGAATTTTCCACATTTTTGTCATGTTACAACCAAAAACATAAATGTATTTAATTGGAATTTTATGTGATAGACCAACGCAAAGTGGCGCATAATTGGGAAGTGGAAGGAAAATGATATGAATACTTTTTCAAGGCTCTGTATATGCAGTTTCACAGGACAAGAATATCAGCAAATATTTTATAAATGCGCCGCATTTTGTCAATAACAAATTTTGTTTGTTCCTTTTACGAGCTTGAAAATTAGTATAGATTGTAGTAAATGGTAGGGATGAGTATTTTTACGAGAAAATGCTCCCGTTACCCGAAACTTGCGGTAAGATTTGCGCCCGTACAAAGCGAGTCGGTGCAAATCGCACTGAAAAGAATCGCATGAGGTTTGAACAGGAATAGCGGTGCGATTTTTCTGTCTGAATTGCATGCGGTTTCACGCACCGCTCCTGTGTGATCCCGGGGCTGAAATCTCCATGCCAGGCCTGGGGTTCACACATGAGCGGTGTGGGAAACGGCATGCGCTTCAGATGGGAATCGCACCGCATTCCTGTTCAAAACTGCGATTCTTTGCAGTGCGCTTTGCGCCCATTCATTTTTTTTGTATGGATGCAAATCGCACCGCAAAGTATCGGTGCGTCCCCTAGTAAAATGTTATTACATGCAATAAAAAAAGTACCCTGGTGGTTTTCAGTTGTGTAGCAAAGTTTGGGCTTTTTTTTTTTTTATATTTTATTTAATTTTTTCTTTTAATTTTTTTTTTATAATTATTATATATTTTTTTATTTATTTTATTATTATTATTATTATTATTATTATTATTATTATTATTTATTATTATTATTATTTTTTTTTTTATTTTTTTTTTATGCTCCTTTTTGGTTTTTGGTTTTTCCTCTGTCCATTGACGGATGAAAAACGGACACCTGTGTATTTCAGTGGGCAAGCGGATGTTGGCAGATGATGATCCGTTGATATCGGTCTTCGTTAACATTTTATTTTTTGAAACGGAAGAATTTTCCTTCCCTTTTAAAAAAAAAAAAAAAAAAAAACAGAAGCGGACCTAAATGCTTGTCAATGGATGCCGCCAAAACAGCGCCCCCCCCCCCCCGATCCATACCAGGCCCTTCCGCGGAGCCCCCTGGCCCAAAGCACCCCCCAGACACGTTGCCTGGTATGGTTTGGGGGGGGGGGGTGCTCGTTCCGTTCCTTCTGCATGCTCGGATAAGGGTCTGGCATATATTTCATGAGACCCCATGTTGTGTTTTTTTTTTTTTTTTTTTTTTTTTTTATGCACTTCCGGACCGCCGTACGCCGATATACATCCTAACTTTGAAGAGGGATTTTTTTGTTATGGCAGCGGATAGCTACCATAACCCCGGTATCCTCTTCTTCGGTTTCTGATATTAGTGGTCTCTGCGGCGGATTCGCCGTAAGATCACTTTTTATCAGCGGTGGGAGTGTTCCAACCAAAATCACCCCCCCCCCCCCCCACGCTCCTTGGTGCCCTCTGCTGCTTACCAGTGGCGGAGGCGATCGGATCTTCTTCTGTGTGTGTGGTATGGAGACCAGTGAGGAGAAGATGGGGCCCCCCCCCCCCCCACCCGTCTCATTGCAGGGCGGAAGCGACATCAAATAGTCACTAATGCACAAAGCTCTTATATTTTTTTTTTTTTTTTTTTTTTTCAAATGACATTTAATTTTTTTTTTATTGCATTTTAGTGTAAATATGAGATGTAAAGTCTTTTTGACCCCGGATCTCATATATTTAAGAGGACCTGTCATGCTTTTTTTTTTTTTTTCTATTACAAGGGAAGTTTACTTTTTTGTTCTTTATTTATTTATTTATTTATTTATTTCTTTTTTTAAAGAACAGTGTAAAAATAAAAGGTATAATGAATAAAAATAAATAAATAATAAAAAAAATTTTTTTAAACGCGCACCCAGACAGCCTGGGTTTTGAATCATGTGTCTGGGTGTCAGTCCACCTGAAACCTGCACACATTATTCAGACCAGGCTGTGGCTCCCCAAGTTACCGAGATAGTCATACACACTTATGGGCACTGATGAGGCGGCACTGATGGGTCCTGATGAGGTGGCACTGATGGGTCCTGATGAGGCGGCACTGATGGGTCCTGATGAGGCGGCACTGATGGGTCCTGATGAGGCGGCACTGATGGGTCCTGATGAAGCGGCACTGATGGGTCCTGATGAAGCGGCACTGATGGGTCCTGATGAGGTGGCACTGATGGGTCCTGATGAGGTGGCACTGATGGGTCCTGATGAGGTGGCACTGATGGGTCCTGATGAGGTGGCACTGATGGGTCCTGATGAGGGGGCCCTGATGGGCCCTGATGAGGGGGCCCTGATGGGCCCTGATGAGGCGGCCCTGATGGGCCCTGATGAGGCGGCCCTGATGGGCCCTGATGAGGCGGCCCTGATGGGCCCTGATGAGGCGGCCCTGATGGGCACTGATGAGGCGGCACTGATGGGCACTGATGAGGCGGCACTGATGAGGCGGCACTGATGGGCACTGATGAGGCGGCACTGATGGGCTACACTGATGGGCACTGATGGGCGGCACTGATGGGCTACACTGATGGGCACTGATGGGCACTGATGAGGCTACACTGATGGGCACTGATGAGGCGGCACTGATGGGCTACACTGATGGGCTACACTGATGGGCACTGATGGGCTACACTGATGGGCACTGATGAGGCGGCACTGATGGGCTACACTGATGGGCACTGATGAGGCGGCACTGATGGGCTACACTGATGGGCACTGATTAGGTGGCACTGAGGGGCACTGATTAGGTGGCACTGAGGGGCACTGATAGGCGGCACTGATGAGGCAGCACTGATGGGCACCAGTGTTGCCAACCTACCAGATTGACTTTTTCATAGTTTGTTATTACATTTTGCAATCTGGTAGGTTGGCAACACTGGTGCCCATCAGTGCCCACATATGAAAATTGTGTTCCAACCAACACGTGAGCTAGAGCTGCACAATTAAGCGTCAAGAATCTTTATTGCGATCTTGACTAAGGCTGGATTCACACCTATGCATTTTTAGTTAAATTTACCACTGGCAGGGGTGCTTACAAAGATCAGATTTTATTTTATTTGTGTAAAACCTTTATCCCAAAAAGAAAACAAATGCAGCCACCACAACCAGTGATTGGATAAGCTGCAATATATTTCATGTTTTTGGGGTTTAACCCCTTCCCGCCAAGCATATGCAGATATGTGGTCTCGGCTTTCGGGGGGGGGGGGGGGGGGGGGGGGGGGGGGGGGGGGGGGGGTATACCGGGATGATGCCCGCAGCTGCAGGCATCATCTGGGTACCGTTTTTTTAGAACAGAAAATCCCCTATCCAGGCATAACAACCGATGCGGCTAATATGTGCTTGATTGTTATCCCAGAGGAGCGGGAGGGGACGCCCTCCCTCCCGCCGCTGACCTGACCCACCAAGAGACCCGATCTACGATCCGCCACTTCCGGCGGCTAGAGAGAGGCTGGCACGAAGCCGGAAAAACGGCTTTGTGCCAGTCTCCCGAATGTAAACACGGAAGTGACGTCACTTCCTGTTTACTCGGCTGCCAATGGCCCCGGATTTAAAAAAAAATATGCAGTATTCAGAATCGCCGTTTTCGCTGATCTGAATACTGTGAAGTGCAAAGGAGGGATTGGATGTCTTTTAGACGCTTTATAATTGCACGCACTTGTGGAATGGCGACAAACTACGGTACCTAAAAAATCTCCATAGGAGTCGCTTTAAAAAATATGTTAACGGTCTAGTGCTAGAATTATTGCTCTCACTCTCCATAAAGAGGACCTGTCACCACCTATTACTGTCACAAGAGATGTTTACATTCCTTGTGACAGCAATAAAAGTGATCAAATTATTCTTCTTTTTTTTTTTTTTTTTAAAACACAATTTAATGATCTAAAAATAAATAAGAAAAAAAAAAGATTTTTAAAGTGCTCCCCGCGAGCTTGCGCAGCAAAGAAAACGCATACGGAAGTCGCGCCCGCTTATGTAAACGGTGTTCAAATCACACATGTGAGGTATCGCCGCGATCGTCAGAGCGAGAGCAATAATTCTAGCGCTAGACCTCCTCTGTAACTCTAACCTGGTAACCGTAAACATTTTTTAAGCGTTGCCTATGGAGATTTTTAGGTACCGTAGTTTGTCGCCATTCCACGAGTGCATGCAATTATAAAGCGTGACATGTTTGGTATCTATTTACTCTGCGTAACAACATCTTTCACATTATACATAAAAAATATTGGGCTAACTTTACGTTTTTTTTTTTTTTTTTAATTCATGAAAGTGTCCCTTTCCCCAAAAAGTTGCTTTTAAAACACAGCTGCACGAATACCGTGTGACATAAAATATTGCAACAATCGCCATTTTATTTTCTAGGATCTCTGCTAAAATAAAAGTGTGTGTATATGTATGTATGTGTATATATATATATAATATAATTTGGGGGTTTTAAGTAATTTTCTAGCAAAAAAATACGGATTTTATCTTGTAAACACCAAATGTCAGAAATGGGCTTGGTCATGAAAGGGTTAAGGTCCCTTTCTTCTGGGACGTCTTTTGTAGGTTTGTCTTCCAAGGAAAGTCCTTGTCTCTCTATAGATTTTTTTTTTTTTTTTTTTTTTTCAGTGTACTTTATTTAAAGGGTTATGCTGACATCAGAAGGTCATGTGTATATTGGATCGCATTGCATTTCTCTGAGTAACTTACAAGTGGAGCCTGGTGGGCGGAGTCTTCTATGTCCTGGACACTCCCAACAGTGAGGTCATCCCACCGCAGTTCCTGGCTCTAGTCCTGTTCCCCTGGGAGCTTAGCTGTGGTCCCACAAACCTTTGTGTGCTCCAGCTCTTCCTGTTACATTCTCCATCCATGTAAATAGATGGAAAGTAGAAATAAAATTGGCACAGGGATGGTGGGAACCCCTCATAATGGGCACAGCAGGGGTACAGACCTGGGAACTCAGCACAGGGATGGTGGGAACCCCTCATAATGGGCACAGCAGGGGTACAGACCCGGGAACTCAGCACAGGGATGGTGGGAACCTCTCATAATGGGCACAGCAGGGGTACAGACCCGGGAACTCAGCACAGGGATGGTGGGAACCTCTCATAATGGGCACAGCAGGGGTACAGACCCGGGAACTCAGCACAGGGATGGTGGGAACCTCTCATAATGGGCACAGCAGGGGTACAGACCTGGGAACTCAGCACAGGGATGGTGGGAACCTCTCATAATGGGCACAGCAGGGGTACAGACCCGGGAACTCAGCACAGGGATGGTGGGAACTAATCATAATGGGCACAGCAGGGGTACAGACCTGGGAACTCAGCACAGGGATGGTGGAAACCTCTCATAATGGGCACAGCAGGGGTACAGACCCGGGAACTCAGCACAGGGATGGTGGGAACCTCTCATAATGGGCACAGCAGGGGTACAGACCTGGGAACTCAGCACAGGGATGGTGGGAACCCCTCATAATGGGCACAGCAGGGGTACAGACCTGGGAACTCAGCACAGGGATGGTGGGAACCCCTCATAATGGGCACAGCAGGTGTACAGACACGGGAACTCAGCACAGGGATGGTGGGAACCCCTCATAATGGGCACAGCAGGTGTACAGACACGGGAACTCAGCACAGGGATGGTGGGAACCCCTCATAATGGGCACAGTAGGTGTACAGACCCTGGAACTCAGCACAGGGATGGTGGGAACCCCTCACAATGGGCACAGCAGGTATACAGACCTAGAAACTCAGCACAGGGATGGTGGGAACCCCTCGTAATGGGCACAGCAGGTGTACAGACCTGGGAATTCAGCACAGGGAAGGTGGGAACCCCTCAATTGGCACAGCAGGTGTACAGACCCAGGAACTTGGCACAGGGATGGTGGGAACCCCTCATAATGGGCACAGCAGGTGAACAAACCCGAGAACTCAGAACAGGGATGGTGGGAACCCCTCATAATGGGCACTATCAGTCTGTCCTGAATGGGCTAATTGAGTGTCTCTTCAAAAGCCAACTAAGATGATAAAACATTTTTTGGCTGTCCCTAGGAATGCAGAATTGAGGTTTAATAGCTGTCCCTGGGGGATAGGAGGACAGAACTGGACCTGACAGAGGTGCTAACCCTTTCTGTTTTTGGCTAGGTTGAATTGCCGGGAATGCAGTGGCGCACTACTGCAGATTGCCCAACCAATTTTGAAGGCTCGATGGCCGGGGGGGAGGCTGCTCTTGTCTGGCAGGGTCACCCTAACTGAGGTCCTCAGAATCCAGGAAGAGATAGAACTGTAAAAAGACACAGGAGGGCGCAAGCGCCTAGTACATTGCCACCACCAGATTTTATCAAATACAAGAGCCAAAAACATACAAACGTGAAAAGGTACAAACTCAACTCCAGCTTTAGGCAGTGCCAGAATTGCTGTGGTCAGAAAGCTGACGTGTTTCGGGGGACATGCCCCCTTTCTCAGATCTGAGCTTAAGGAAGGGGGGGCATGTCCCCGAAACTCGTCAACTTTCCAACCGCAGCAATTCTGGCACCGCCTAAAGCTGGAGTTGAGCTTTGAAATGCTTGTACTTTCTCAAGTCTGTGTGAATGTTTTTGGCTCTTGTATGTAATAAGAATTGGTGGTGGTAGTGCAATAGGCATTTGCACCCTCCTGTGTCCTTTTACAGTTTTGTCTGGCGTTTCCCACTTGAGTTGGGCAGCATCAGTGTGAGCACTAAAGTATTACATTCCCTAGGAAGAGATTGAGTGCATGAACAGCTCCGGACCATAGGTGAGTCCAATGTGATACAGTATCCGAAATAATATAGATCCAACAGTGGTATCCATTTCTGATAATGTTTCTCTAACGCCGTTGTTCTATAAATTCAGTTTTTAATTTGTGCTATGAGTCCTTACAAGAATATATACAACATCCAAGCCCTGATGAAGGGAGCATTTAGACTCCCGAAACGCGTGGGGTTGTTTTTGATGAACAGTTTCCGTGGACCGCTTTTGTGGTTTGGCGCTCTTCATGCTGTCTTTCTTCTTTCAAAACTAAAACCAGGTTGGCTGGAGTTGTTCATTAACCACTTTCAGCCCCGGACCAATTTGCAGCCAAAGGACCAGGCCCCTTTTTGCGATTCGGCACTGCGTCACTTTAACTGAGATTTGCGCGGTCGTGCGACGTGGCTCCCAAACAAAATTGACGTCCTTTTTTCCCACAGATAGAGCTTTCTTTTGGTGGTATTTGATCGCCCCTGCGGTTTTTATTTTTTGCGCTATAAACAAAAAAAAGAGCGACAATTTTGAAAAAAACTTATTTTTTACTTTTTGCTATAATAAATATCCCCCCCAAAAATATATATATATATATAAAAAAAAAAAAAATTTCCCTCAGTTTAGGCCGATACGTATTCTTCTACATATTTTTGGTAAAAAAAAATCGCAATAAGCGATTATTGATTGGTTTGAGCAGAAGTTATAGCGTCTACAAGATAGGGGATAGTTTTATAGCATTTTTATTAATAATTATTTTTTTATTAGTAATGGCAGCGATCAGCAATTTTTTTTATTGTGACTGCGACATTATGGCGGACACATCGGACATTTTTGACACATTTTTGGGACCATTGTCATACAGCAATCAATGCTATTTAAATGCATTGATTCCTGTATAAATGACACTGGCAGTGAAGGGGTTAACCACTAGGGGGCAGTGTAGGGGTTAAGTGTGTGCCTAGGGGTGTGTTTCTTACTGTGGGGGGGCGTGGCTGTCAGCTAGTGAATGCTGATCTCTGCTCCAATCACAGGGAGCAGAGATCGGCGTCACTAGTTGCTAGGCAGAACGGGGAGATGCTGTGTACTTCCGCATCTCCCCGTTCAGCCTTCCCGTGAGACGATCGCGGGTGTCCCCGCAGCTATCGAGTCCAGGGGACCCGCGACCGGCCTCACGGGGGGTCCCGACCGGCGCGGTAGCGCGCCACTCGCCGCGCGCTCCCGATGGCACGGAGGCATTTAAAAAGACATACATATATAGAGATGATATATAGATAGATAGATAGATAGATATAATATACGCCCTTATGCCTGTCCGTGCCATTCTGCTGACGTACATCGTCGTGCGCCGGTCGGGAAGCGGTTAAATTCCCTCCATTTTGTTCCCGCTGGATCCAGGAATGGTGACAGCGTAGTCCTCATCCTCCAAGGTTGCCCGCTGTTTTTTTGCTTACTTTGTATCCTGTTTTATTTCAGCGGAGGAGACGGTCAGCGTCCGCAGGCCCTGAGAAGAAGGAACCCAAGGCGCCAAAGTCCAAGAAGGAGCCAGCTGTGGGCCGGACCAGGAGACGGAGGAGGAAGGTGATGATAAAGAGCGAGCCTCTGGATCCGGAGTACGATCTGGGTAAGGAGAGAAAAGTTGGGCGAGGGTTGTTCCAAAATGGGGGGCAGTTTGGAAGAATAACGTCTGGTATTTCGGATATGGCTGGAATGTGGTGGGGGGAGTTGCCCTCTGGCTTGTCACCAAGTTGTGAGACCACCCTGCTCTACTTTCTCTTGCTTTGACAGCGGTGTTCTCGGGTGTTCCCACTTCTCCTGTTCTATCCTTCATGATATAAAAGGGGGTCCAACAGGGAGAGGAGCAACACCTAGCAGACCCAGGAACCCAAACTGTACCCTCTAAGGGCCTGCAGTGGTGAGATCTAGGTCCATTTTTTATTTATTATGGTTCTTTGGTGAACACTGGAGACTTCTTCTAGGTATTGACCGGCAGAGGGATAGGCTCATTTACCAAGTCCCTTTGCCTACCCCACCGTCCTCATTTGTGGGGCCACGGGTCTGAGCTGTGTTCATTTTGTGTCTGTCAGATTTTTCCAACCAGGGTTCCTCCAGAGGTTGCTGGGGGTTCCTTGAGCTGTGGCTCCATAGTTCCACAGCCAGCGGCACTTGGCAGATTCAGTGACATAACGGCAGAAATCCTTTTAGCTGTCTGTAAGGGGGATTCTTCCATCTGGCCACCAATGTAAGGATCATTCCTCCCACTGACCACCAATGTAAGGATCATTCTTCCCACTGACCACCAATGTAAGGAGCATTCTTCCCACTGATCACCAATGTAAGGAACATTCTTCTCACTGATCACCAATGTAAGGAACATTCTTCCCACTGACCACCAATGTAAGGAGCATTCTTCCCACTGACCACCAATGTAAGGAACATTCTTCTCACTGACCACCAATGTAAGGAACATTCCTCCCACTGACCACCAATGTAAGGAACATTCTTCCCACTGACCACCAATGTAAGGAACATTCTTCTCACTGATCACCAATGTAAGGAACATTCTTCCCACTGATCACCAATGTAAGGAACATTCTTCTCACTGATCACCAATGTAAGGAACATTCTTCCCACTGATCACCAATGTGAGGAACATTCTTCCCACTGACCACCAATGTAAGGAACATTCTTCCCACTGATCACCAATGTGAGGAACATTCTTCCCACTGACCACCAATGTAAGGATCGTTCTTCCCTTTGACCTCCAATGTAACTATTGCATAAATTCCGATCGTGTGTACACAATTCTGACGCACAAAATGCCACACATGCTCGGAATAAAGCAGAAGAGCCGCACTGGCTATTGAACTTAATTTTTCTCGGCTCATCGTACGTGTTGTACATCACCGTGTTCTTGACGTTCAGAATTACCAACAAGGTTTGTGTGACCGTGTGTATGCAAGACAAGTTTGAGCCAACATCCGTCGTAAAAAAATCATGGATTTTTTTGTTGGAATGTCCGATCGTGTATACGGGGCATTAGTATGGCGGCTGGTCTGCAAGTGGTTAAAGTAGCACAGTGGTAAATGGCCTGGTCATGAAGGGGGGGGGGGGTAAAACCTTCTGGAGGTCAAGTGGTTAAGTATGTCATTAACATGTTGATGAGGGGGGAGCGGAGGAATCGGGGAAGACCAAATAAAAGCAGATAAAATTCAGCTTTTAATGTAGAAAAACTTTTTTTTTTTTTTTAAATGTTTTCAGTTTGGATAGAGCCACGCCTTTTTTTTTTTTTTTTTCCAACATTCGTGTCCCATTGGAGAGATTTCCCTTCACTTCCTGTCCCATAGCCAAACGGCAAGTGAGAGAAAATCTCTGCAAATTAAGGGTATTCCTTGGGGACCTCCCCAGGTCACCAGAACCAGTGTCCCCATTGGAAGATTTCCCCTCTATTTCTGTTCTGGGGACAACCCAACATTTAGGATTTTCTTTCACTTTGAATGATAATGGTAAACATGACAAATGGAGAGGGCGAATCTCCCTAATGGGGGTACAGACAGCAGTAAAAAATGGACAGGGGTTCTAATCCCTCTCCACTCCACTCAAAGCGAAAAAAAAAAAAAATCTTTTAGTTGTACTTTAACCGCTTCCCGACCGCCTCACGCCAATATACGTCGGCAGAATGGCACGGCTAGGCAAAACCACGTACAGGTACGTGGTCCTTTAAGAGGCCAGCCGTGGGTCGCGCGCACCGCCAGCGGCGCGCTCGCGACCCGGTCGGGAGCTCCGTGACCACGGCCGCGGGACCAGCGGACCCGATCACCGCTGGTGTCCCGCGATCGGGTCACAGAGCTGAAGAATGGGGAGAGGTCTGTGTAAACAAACCTCTCCCCGCGCTTCCTACACTGACTGTCATTGATTGGCTGTTCCCTGTCATCGGGAAAGCAGATCAATGACATCAGACATCAGCCCCGCCCCCTAATGTAAAAAAAAACACACACACACACGTCACAGCCCATAACCCCTCCCCCTAGTGGTTAACTCTTTCACTGCCAGTGTCATTTATACAGGAATCAATGCATTTTAAATAGCATTGATTGCTATATAAATGACAATGGTCCCAAAAATGTGTCAAAAATGTCCGATGTGTCCACCATAATGTCGCAGTCACAATAAAAATCGCTGATCGCCACCATTACTAGTAAAAAAAAAAAAAAAATATTAATAAAAATGCCATAAAACTATCCCCTATTTTGTAAACGCTATAACTTTTGCGCAAACCAATCAATAATCACTAATTGCGTTTTTTTTTTTTTTTTTTACCAAAAATATGTAGAAGAATACGTATCGGCCTAAACTGAGGAAAAAAAATGTTTTTTTTTTATACATTTTTTGGGGATATTTATTATAGCAAAAAGTAAAAAATATTGCATTTTTTTTTTTTTCAAAATTGTCGCTCTATTTTTGTTTATAGCGCAAAAATAAAAAACGCAGGGGCGATCAAATACCACCAAAAGAAAGCTCTATTTGTGGGGAAAAAAGGACGTCAATTTTGTTTGGGAGCCACGTCGCACTACCGCGCAATTGTCAGTTAAAGCAACGCAGTGCAGAATCGCAAAAAGGGGCCTGGTCCTTTGGCTGCCAATTGGTCCGGGGCTGAAGTGGTTAATTAATATTCTGTTTTTTTTTTTTTTGGATTTGTTATTTAATAAGACGGCTAAAGACAATTAAAATCCTGCGTTGGTTGTATCCGAACATGACCGCTCTCGCTGATTGCGATTTTTTTTTTTTTTTTGTTTATTTATGATCAAACTTGTGTGTTTTATATCGGGAGGATGTTACTTAACAGAGTCAGCGGTCGGCAGTTAGCGCGGTTTCCTGTGTCCCCAGTCACACTTCCTGTCTGAGAAGGTGGTCCCTTCTCCCTCCTGCGTTTCCCATCTAGAAAGACTTGTTTATTAATACCACACGCCGTCTTCCTGCCTCTCTCCGTCCGCTCGGCGAGGGGGGGGGGGGGGGGGGGGGGGGGCTCTTACCTCTCCTTGAACCGCTCTGTGCTGCCACTGGTGATCAATGGGCAGCAGAGAGAGGTGTTTACGGTCCGGCCTGCACTAAAGTCGGACCGCCATCAACCAATAAATAGGAACAATCAGTTCTGTTTTTTTTTTTTTTTTTTTTTTTTTTTAATGCCTTAGGTCAGAATTTCTCAACCCTTTCAACACAGAGGAACCTCTTAAAATAGCTTTCTGGTCTCGGGGAACCTCTCCTAAAAATGACTACCGTATATACTCGAGTATAAGCCGAGTTTTTCAACACATTTTTTTTTTTTTTTGTGTGCTGAAAATGCCCCCCTCGGCTTATACTGGAGTCGAGCACTTTTCTGCAGTAGAGAATGACATTTTCCGACCCGACTTTGGGGCCCCCGTATCTCGGGCCACTTAGAGCTAAGAACCCCAAATTTGGTGTGCAAACCAAGTGGAACCGGCACTACAACATATTCAAAGATGGAGTTTACAGCACCAAGTGGCCCCCGAGATACGGGTCCCCAAAGTCGGTTGAGAAAATGTCCATTCTCTGCTGCAGCAAAGTGCTTGACATTTTCCGAACCGACTTTGGGGCCACTTGGCGCTAGGAACCCCATATTTGGATATGTTGTAGTGATAGTTCCACTAGGTTTGCACACCAAATTTGGCGTTCCTAGCACCAAGTGGCCCCGAGAGTCGGTCAACTGTGTCCTTTTTGCAGAAATGTCATTTCGGGACCCTAGCCTACAGCTAGGGGGGCATCTAGGAACCCTTAACTACCAAGTTTGAAGTTCGGGGGACCTATGGCTGCAAATGGGCACAGTGAGGCTGCAAATGGGCATTGTTGAGCCTCTTTTCCACTTACAGTAGCTGCATATTTCTCACACTAGGCTTATACTCAAGTCAATAAGTTTTCCCATTTTTTTGTGGTAAAATTAGGTGCCTCGTCTTATATTCGGGTCGTCTTATACTCGAGTATATACAGTATATCTCCAACTCATGATACATTGGTGTGATGGTCAGTGGGAAGAATGTTCCTCACACTTGAGGTCATTGGGAAGACATGCAGGGCCCGTTCCTGCGCCCATCATGCATAACTGTGAGTGGTTCCTTGTGGCACCACCACTGCCTAAGGCCCAACTTTTCTGCCCCCGGTTTAACAGGAGCGTGTAATTACATTTTTTGATCAAATATTTCATGGCAGGGCCCGTTCCTGCGCCCAACAAGAGTATCCATCTGTGAGGGGTTGCAGTGTTCTGGCACCACCACTTGGGGTGAATGGGTAGGGGTACAATTTTCCCCAATACTTATTCACATTATGAGGGGTGCAGGATCCGATAAGCCCACTGCCTAAGGCCCAATTGTCAGTGGCAACTTACCTGAGAGGCAGAAATTTGCTCCTTGAACAAAAGGGAAAAAATAAAATCATGCAAAAAAACTGTTAAGACCTGATAATGACCTGATAATGAACACTCTCCGTGAGTAGATAGATAAATATGGACCAGTAGACCTCAATACAGGTCAACGGGTGAAGGAATCTTGTGAAGAAACTGCCAATTTATTGTAGACTTGCCAGAATGGTTGGACTTGAAGGGGCTTATACCTCAAGTCAAAAAGGCTTGGGTGTCAAAACGCCATAATTGATCGGAAACAAACGACAATCCTGATGGCCACGATCTCCCTAGACTTGTTACGATATGGGACATCAGTTCATGTTCAAACGGAAATCAAGTGAGATACAGCCGATGGAGGACACTCCGGGAGGTTAAACATCGGCTCGCACGGTAAAACCAAAAGAACAAAAAAGGTTCCACATAGTGTGATCACTTTTTCAAATTGTTTAATTAAAAATGGATAAAAATTGAACACTCGCATGTCAATTAAGAATAAATCGCATAAGATGGCAAAGTGGTAATAGCGGCACTTAAATTGCTCAAGGAACCCCTAGCAACCTCTTGAGGAACCCCAGGGTTCCATGGTCTGGAGGGGCGTCACTGTTCCATGGTCTGGAGGGATGCCGGGGTTCCATGGTCTGGAGGGATGCCGGGGTTCCATGGTCTGGAGGGACGCCGGGGTTCCATGGTCTGGAGGGACGCCGGGGTTCCATGGTCTGGAGGGGCTCCGGGGCTCCGGGGGTTCCCTGGTCTGGAGGGGCGCCGGGGGGTTCCCTGGTCTGGAGGGGCGCCGGGGGGTTCCCTGGTCTGGAGGGGCGCCGGGGGGTTCCCTGGTCTGGAGGGGCGCCAGGGTTCCCTGGAACCTTGGTTGAGAAACCCTGCCTGTACAGGGGTGTGCTAGGCAGCTTGATTAATGAATGGGCCACCTAGCGCTATGCCTTTTTTATCACGTGATGCCAGTCTGGTGTGAACCTAACTTTTTCTTTTTTTGATGTTTCATTGCTAAACCCTTCTTGCCTTGGCAACCAATGTCCCAGCCACATTTCATTTTTTTTTGTTCCGGTGGCACATGGACTGTAAATCCCCTGTCGGGGGTTGGTGGCTTTATCTCTGCACAACGACAGATGTGCACTGTTACCCCCATCCCCCCCATCTACAGCTGAGCATTCTGCATCGTTACACCATTGTTTTACCTCCAATCTATATCTGGAGGGTTTCAGTACTATGTAGGCCCTTTATCACTTGCTTCCTGGCCACCCCCTTCCTGCCCAGGCCAATTTTCAGCGCTGTCATACCTTGAATGACAATTGCGCGGTCATGCTAAACCTGTACCCACATGAAATTTTTATCATTTTGCTCACACAAATAGAGCTTTCTTTTTGGGGTATTTATTCGCCGCTGGGGTTTTTATTTTTTGCGATCTTAGTAAAAAAAGAGCGAATTTAAAAAAAAAAATATATAAAAAAACATTTTCTACTTTCAGTTTTTTTAAAGAAAGCCAATAAAATCAAATTTCGTAATAAATTTGGGCCAAAATGTATTCTACTACTTTGGTAAAAAAAAAATTATAAGTGTATAATAAATTGGTTTGTGTGATCAAGGACAGATTTGCGCAGATGATCAGGGACAGATGTGCGCAGATGATCATGTATTGATTATAATGTGCTATCTGTGGATTAGTCGATTGATGGATCAGGATCTATTGTGCAAAATTTGCGCACATCTGTACATGATCGTCTGTGCAGATGATCAATGACAGATGTGCTCAGATGACAAATGTGGGACAGGTGTTTTTACTGTTTTGGGGACACTAGCTGGGTGATCAGTGTGTAAAAACACACACGGATCGCGGCCGGCTGCAGAGATCCGCCAATCGCCTAACCGGCTCTCTATTTACATCACATGATGGCTCTTTCTGAGGGCCGTTCAGGAACATCCACTCAGGAGGAAGCGCCCACTCGGCCGTTTTTTGTGCAATGGCCGGGAGGGAAGTAGTTAATCACTGCTTGGGTTATTATTTTTTTCTAAACAAACAAAAAAAGACAGAATATTTAGAAAATTAAACAAAACGTTTGTTATAAAATTTTGCAAATGGGTCATTTGTCTCCTTCAATGATGGGCACTAATAGGCGGCACTGGTGGGCACTGATTAGCAGCACTGGTGGGTACTCAGGGGGCCGATGTCCCTGTAACAGAAGCCAATTAACGTCTTTCCTCTTTTTTTTTTTTTTCTCACGCTAACTGATAACCAGCTCCTGTTTACTTCCATGACCAGCTGTCATTGGCTGACAGCTGATCACGTGGTAAAGGGCTGCTGGGATTGTCCCTTTTACCCCGATATGTGATCAGCCAAGTCTAGAGGACTCGGCGATCAGAGGGCACCGCCCGGGCACCACAGGGGAGGAGTGGGACATCCATTAAATGCCCTCGCAGCAATTTAAGCCTGCTCTGTAGCAGTCTTTCGGCTATAGCGATGGCACCACGAGTGTTCGGGCGTCACCGCTTCTCCGTGCCTAGCCTGACGTACGTTTCGTCCAATGGGACGACTTCAGCCTTATGGATGTGGAATTGGGACACTTGGCCTATTAACAATTTATTTTTATATTTTTCACGTTTTCATCGTTCTTGCATTATATTAGATGTTTTTTTTTTTTGCACTTTAATCATTAAGGGCATGGTTTTGACAGCGCTACACGTTTTTGATTTCAATATGTATTCAGTGATAAAAATATGCATGGTCACTGTACTAATAACACTGACTAAATGTGTGCCTAGCCAGTGTTTGTGTACTGTGTGTTTTTACTAAGGGAAGTGATGGATTTTCTTTCCCTGCTTTGCAGAAACACCAAATCCCATTGCTTCCCCCCTGTCAGGACAGAGCTATCAATTATCGACAAACCATAAGTCTCTCCATGGGAAGAGTTGTAGCTCGAATCCTGTCCTGGGCAGAACTTCACACTCCAGCTGTGTATTTGAAGTTTTGAAAGGATGGGAGCGCCACACCAGCCTGTGCAGACCCTTTTCAAAGATTTCTGTTTTGTAACTCCAACGCGCTTCACCGAGGCTTTTCAAATCCACGTGCCTACATCACCTGGTTTTTAGCCCTGATGAAGGGGGAGCGCTGAGCCCCCCGAAACGTGTTTGGCTGCTACAAAATGAAAATCTTTTTTTTAAAGCTCTGTACAAGCTGGTATGCCTTCCCAGCCATTCAAAATTTCCATAAACTCCTCTGGAAGTCCAGCAAGACCCCACCGTTGCTGGTGGGAAACCTCAAACTGTAAACCACCCATTGCGTAATAACGCATCTGCATAGGGCTCAGCGTTCCTACATCGCAAAGACTGTCAACTGGTGTATGTCACAGGATTGGCAGGCGGGCTTCCTCATCTGGCAATGTGTGGACTCGGAGGAGTGGTTCCCCGCACCAGGACCTGAGTAACACCTCCAGGTAACATCAAATGTGGACTCCGTGGCCTACAGGTTCAACAATAAAGTGGACAGGCTTGTCTCCAGGTACAGAGATCCTGTAGTGGAAGCATGAGATGCTCTGTGGGATCAGTATATTCTGTTCTGTGCCTTTCCTTCCTGGAAGTTCTTCTTTTTGTGCTTTGCATTCCGGTGGTCCTCCATTTTTTTTTCAAGGGTGGTCCAGGCAGATGGGGTACGCTGATCTGAGAAGACTCCTGGTGGATGCTTGGTGGGCTCTACCAGATTGTCTGAAGGACTAATCTGCCACCTCACTTTATGGTCACTGGTTTTAATGACACGTCTGTTGAAACGCAGGTTCTGAGAAACCGGGGGAACCTCCGAATCGGCGATTCCTACAGTGTTTAAAAAGTAGGAGGTCTACTTTCCGCAAGGTCTCTCATTTGAACGTGAAAAGCATACGTCATATGGTGTGGCTTCCACCCAAAGAGGAGTTTTTCTGTATAACAACAAATTCTCTCCTTCCTAAAGCTGGGTCTAGACGGGGAATTTAGCTCTTAAGAGCAGAAACCTGACCTTCTCTTGTTTCAGAGACCGGTCCTCGTCCTTCTGTTTCGGTTGTTGGTCCTTCAGGCAGGTCCTGGGTCTACAGTCTTCCCAATGAGGCCTGTAGCTGTTTCTTTGTGGAGTGTCCTGTCCCTCAATTTGACTGCTTTTGGACATTTTCGACTGAATCTGAATTTCTGTGTCCCTCAATGAATAAGAAAGTTCACCGGTCCTCGTCCTTCCGTTTTTGGTTGTTGGTCCTTCAGGCAGATCCTGGGCTGCAAGCCTTCCCCAGTCTTCCCAATGAGGCCTTTAGCTGTTTCTCTGTCCCTCAAATGAATAAGAACATTTTGATTTTTCTACCCATCCATATCTTGGAGTTCATTGGAGGGGGAGAGGTCCCACCAATGTGTTCTGCTTTTTTTGTATTTATTATTTTTCATACCCTTTTGTATTGCTTTACCATAAAACTAAGGGATGCTGGGTAGAGGAGGGGTTGCACTGTGTCCAATGCTAGTGTCCAATCTTCATGTAGGTGGCAGTATAACCTGTCTGTATTTAAATTCCTGTGTCCCTTAATACTCCGAAGAAATTGATTTTATGGTAAGTAAAAATATGCCCTTTTTATGCATTACATCGCTGAAATAAATGCACATTTACCCATGTTTTATCCCTGCAACTAAAGAGAAATACCTGCTGATCTTCCAGTAATGTACTTTTTTGGACTTCAATCCCGAGAATTGGTGTCAGCCCTGCCCAATTGTCTTTTTCTGAACTATAGAGCATCTCTACAACGATTAAAGAAGGTGTTTTGTATACAATGATAAGAACCGGGGAAGTCTGATTAGTAGGGATACACAGATATATCAGCCACCAAAAAATTATCGGCAGCAAAATAGTTATTGCCACTAGTTTGCCACTAGAATAAAAAAAGGTGCAGATAATGGCATGCTGCGTCCTGTTGACTTCAATGTAAAATGGCGTCCCGTGGACTTCAATGCAAAATCGCGTCCCGATGACTTCAATGCAAAATCGCGTCCCGTGGACTTCAATGCAAAACCGCGTCCCGTGGACTTCAATGCAAAACCGCGTCCCGTGGACTTCAATGCAAAACCGCGTCCCGTGGACTTCAATGCAAAACCGCGTCCCGTGGACTTCAATGCAAAACCGCGTCCCGTGGACTTCAATGCAAAACCGCGTCCCGTGGACTTCAATGCAAAACCGCGTCCCGTGGACTTCAATGCAAAACCGCGTCCCGTGGACTTCAATGCAAAACCGCGTCCCGTGGACTTCAATGCAAAACCGCGTCCCGTGGACTTCAATGCAAAACCGCGTCCCGTGGACTTCAATGCAAAACCGCGTCCCGTGGACTTCAATGCAAAACCGCGTCCCGTGGACTTCAATGCAAAACCGCGTCCCGTGGACTTCAATGCAAAACCGCGTCCCGTGGACTTCAATGCAAAACCGCGTCCCGTGGACTTCAATGCAAAACCGCGTCCCGTGGACTTCAATGCAAAACCGCGTCCCGTGGACTTTGGTGCAAAAACGCCCCCTACTGACGTCAATGCAAAAACGCCAGCCACATTAATTTAAAAAAAAACATGTCCATTTCGGTTTTCGTCCAAGTGCATCCTGAATTTTTGGTTTCAGCACTGAAGTTTTAATTTCGTGCACCACTACCGATTAGATTTCTTGAGATAGAAGTGCAGTGTTCATAGGCTTCGAAATCCTGGCGGGATCAACTTTTTATACTTTTTCATGCACTTAACAGAACTCCACTTTCAATTTTGTATATTTAACAGACTAAAAGGAAGCATTTGAGTTTTTTGTTTGAAAACACGTCATGCATATGGTCAAAAACCTTTTGGAGACCTTCTCCAGATGATTGAGTCCACGCGTTTCCAGTGAAGATTACGGTTAATACTACAGCATAGAAATGCATTTTTAGACAATTGTGCACTTCCACCCTTGGCTCAACCGTTTTGGTGAAGACCCATTTTCTGTTCCAGCATGACTGTGCCCTCGTGTACAAAGCCAGATCCACAAAGACATGGGTTGATGAGTTTTGGTGAAGAGGAACTCCAAGTGGCCTTCACAGATCCCTGACCTCAGCCCTACCGAAGAAGACCTTTTTGGGATGAATTGGAAAGCCAGTTGTGAGCCAGGTCTTCTCATCCAACATCGGCACCTAACCTCAAACACTCTTTTGGCGGAATAGGCATACATTCCCATAGGCACGTTTTCAAAAGCCTTCCCAGAAGAGTGGAGGCTGTTTTGGTTGCAGAAGAGGACAGACTCTACATTGACGGCCATGGTTATGAAATGGAGATGTCCCAACAACACCACCGATGGGTGTGATGGTCAGGTGTCCACAAACGTTTTGCCCATATAATGTAACTACGATCATCTTAAAGCAATATTAAACCCAAAAGCCAACATTTTATTATATTGCAGCTTCCTACTCTTAGATGTGATGGCTGCATTAGTTTTTTTTCTTTTTTTAGGCTTTCTTTCCTTTTTTTCACCAGTAAGCCTGTTTTTTTCAAAAGCATAAGCTCCCTAGGAGACAGAGCAGCTACAGGCAGTCAGTGGTAAGGAAAGTAATAATTTTAGTTCTATTTCATATCTTAACCAGGTATTCACCTTTTAAAGATTAGAATTCCACTTCTCTGACAAAGCTGATCCACCTGGAAACATTGTTTTTTCTTTTTCTTTCCTGCAGCCACGCCAGAGAGAAAACCCAAAAACAATTTCCGAGACTTCATCCCAGTCGTCTTAAAAAGCAGAACACGCAGCCAGACAGGTAAAATACATAAAATTAGTCGAATGTACTAAGTGATAGGGAGAAGGGATTGTGGTAATGGATTCACAGTTTAGCTTTTTTTTCTCCTCTCATCCATTGAGGGACACAGGAAGTTTTTAACATTTGGGTTATACTGCCACCTACAGGAGGATTGGGACACTAGCAAACTGTAGGCCAGCCAAAGATGACCCCTCCCACTCCCAGCATGCCTCCGTTATTTTGCTGGTGTCCTACAAGGATTGGCATCTTTTTCTTTAGCTCTTCTTTGGTTTTCCTTCAGTGGAGTCTTTTCTCTACTTTGCTGCAGGAGCTTTGTCTCTTCTTCAGTTGCAGCTCCCTGGTGCGGTTGCCTGGCTTCAAAGTGCTGCGTGCGGACCCCGGGGATTGCCTAAAAAGGGACTCTTGGACGATGGGTTCCGCATAGGGCCCTTTCCGGACTTCGTTCTGATCAAAGTTGGTTGCGGAGCACTTTCCTGGTCTAGTGGCATTGCCTCGGTGCTTGCCCGGTTTCTCAAGGCTTGCACAGTGAGTAGGCCAGTTGGGCCGAAGAACTGGGAGGAACCTCAGTTACTTCTGGGCACCTTTGTCGTGGAAGGGGCTAATGCTGTGGGACTGGTCGCTGGGGTCCTCTTCTAGGTGGAGTGTTGCTCGCGCTCCACCCTCTTTTTCATATTCACAAAGCTTTGAAGAAACTTCCTCAGCACTGTGGCTCCAACTTTCAAAGAACCACGTGGAACTTCCATCTTTATTCTGTTCTGCTTCTTGCCTACCCAATTCAGCTCCGGAAAAGATTTACCCCCCCTTCATGATCAGGTCATTTTGTGCTATTTAGCACTTCGCTACTTTAGCTGACAATTGCGCGGTCATGCGCAATTGGAAATCATGGGGAACGACTTGTCATGCTACTTTGCAGTCCCAAATCGTGGGACAAGTTGTATAGGTTTGAAAGGGACCTTAGAGGTATTCCTCTCCTCTCGCCTACAAGATTGTGTTTCTTGTAGCCACTACCTCTGTAAGGTGAGTGTCTGAACTAGTAGCCTTATTTTGTGGCCATGCCATTTCTGAATATTGATAAAGTGGTGTTGAGACCTAGAACTTCTTGTCTAAGGTAAGGAGGCCTTTCGCCTCAACCAGGACATTGTTCTTCCGTTCCTCCGGCTGGTGTTAGTTTACCAAAAAGGAAATTTCCCTCCGTTGGAGAATCCGTTGGAGAATCTGTCACTTAGCCACTGCTTCTTTTAGATGGAGGTCCTAAGCATGCACCAGCTTCTTGTTCCACCATCTTTTTGGTGGCTCAGTCAGACCATCATCCAAGCTTATGGTCTCACGGTTTGGGCTTCGCACTTTTCTGGGCCCCTCTCTGTTGGATTTGCGAGTGCTTCTCTGGCTTTTTCGGCGTCAGACAACCTATTTCCTTGGTTTTGTAAGGCCTCCACCTAGTCTTCTGTTCAGACCTTCTCTAAGATGAGGTTGCCTCAACTACGAAAGCTCTGTAAGACCCTTTTACAGTGCATACCCAGCTGAGACTACCTTGTCCATTCGAGCCTTTGTAATTTCCACCCACAGACGAGACCTGGTAGCTTCTACTGCTAGGCAACAGTGACAGCGCTGCCGTTGTTAGGCTGCACTGCCTAGAACATGGATCACAGGTATCGTATATAGGTTCATGATCACATTGGTTTATAATTCTTATTTTATGGCACGTTTGGTGTTTTTTTTTTTTTTTTTTTTTTATTGATCTGTGTTGAATATTTAACGTTTTTGGCAGGATTATAATGTCCTTGTGATGGTCTGCATTGGATTGCATGATATATAAATGTTTTGGTTTGTTTGTGGGTCACTAATGCCTCGTTTCCACTGAGCGGATCGGTTCGGGTCGGTACAGTTTGGAAGGTTTAGAATGGTCCGGCTTATTCAGGTGAGCGTTTCCACTGCAAGTCAGACCACCAGGGTCCACACGGCGTTTAGAAAAAATAGCCTCACACTGATTGGCAGACGTTTTTCTGTCCGCCAATCAGTTGAATGTATCGTAGCTCCGCCCTAACCGAACCGTTCCATTTTCTAGGGCCCCACATCTGAAGCAGGACCCTAAATGGTGCGGTTGTATGGGCCGCTTTCATAATGGAAACACTGAAAATAGCGTACCGTACCGAACTGATCCGCTCAGTGGAAACGAGGCATTATTTACCTTGAGGAAGGGACCTTGCGGGGGCCTCAAATTGCCAGGTTTATTTGGCAGATGTGATGTTCAGCAAATAAATGTGTGAGCGTTTTATTGGGGTGCTGGTGCTGGTGACCACCTATCCTTCTCCTTCTACCGGAGCCCAAACCTCACTACACAGTTGCTGGTAAATTCTATCAAATTCAATCGAAAACGAAACATGACCACACGTTGCACGCACAGGTTAAGTTTTACAGTTGTTTTGCACCCGCTTGAGTCAGGTGATTTCATTGGATGCTATCTATCTACAGGTTTTCATGTCGCGACTAATGGAAGATTCAATAACGTTAATTATTATGCTTTTGTTTTGGCAGCAAGTATCGCCAGCAATAGCCCTGAAAAAGGGAGATTTTTACAACCTCCTGAAACCTGTTGGATTTTTCTTGACGAGTTTAAATATAATATCACTCTGGACCTTTTTTTTTTTATGTGGAAAGGCACTTTTGGCTTTTTTATTTTGTATTCAAGGCTTCCTGTGGACTATCCACAAAGGTCCTAGGATAAACAGAACTCACGAGTTCAGTATATACATTCATAGCCTTTTAAGGAACTTCATTTAAATTTTTTTTTATTTTAATTTTTTTATTTTTTTTTAGCTCCGTGGTGCAGTGCGCACACTCTAAACGAACACCAGGTGTAATAAAAAAAAAAGTGAGCACACAAAAGGGAAGCACACCGTGCTCATAGTCCTCCAAACCGAAAGGACCATAGCCCTGATCCCCCTGGTGCACAAGATTCCTGATGGGGACTGGTGTACTAATGGTTCACCCAGCTGTAACCAGGTGGACCCCATTCTTCAAGGGACCTGCCAAGGCAAGGTCCACCCAAGTACTAGGTGGGGCTTCCCCTGACAGGGACTGAGTTACTTGTGGTCCACCTGGCTGAAACCAGGTGGACCCTTATTTTACAGGGGACCTGGCAAGGTCCACCCAAGTACTAGGTGGGGCTCTGCCTGACGGGGACTAGGGTACTCATGGACCACCTGGCTGAAATTAGGTGGACACCATTCTTCAGGGGACCCGCCGCGGCAAGGTCCACCCAAGTACTACGTGGGGCTTCCCCTGACTGGGACTGAGGTACTCGTGGTCCACCCGGCCGAAACCAGGTGGACCTCATTTTACGGGGGACCTGCCAAGGCAAGGTCCACACAAGTACTAGGTGGGGCACTCCTTGACGGGGACTAGGGTACTCTGGGTCCACCCTGGCTAAAACCAGGTGGACCCCATTCTTCAAGGGACCTGCTGAGGCAAGGTCCATCCAAGTACTAGTTGGAACTTCCCCTTGCAGTGAATGGGGTACTCGTGGTCCACCCTGCCGAAACCAGGTGGACTAGATATTTTAGACGATCTGCCGAGGCAAGGTCCACCCAAGTACTTTGTTGGGCTTCCCCTGACTGAGACTGAGGTACTCGTGGTCAACCCGGCTGAAACCAGGTGGACCTCATTTTACGGGGGACCTGCCAAGGCAAGGTCCACACAAGTACTAGGTAGGGTACTCTGGGTCCACCCTGGCTAAAACCAAGTGGACCCCATTCTTCAAGGGACCTGCTGAGGCAAGGTCCATCCAAGGACTGGGTGGGACTTCCCACTTACAGTGAATGGGGTACTCATGGTCCACCCTGCTGAAACCAGGTGGGCTACATTCTTCAGACGATCTGCCGAGGCAAGGTTCACCCAAGTGCTAGGTGGCGAGATCCCATGGGAGGGAGAGAACCTGACCATAAGGCCACATGCCCCCCTTCCCTAAAACGTTCAGGGCAAGTACTAACCTTCCAGCCGGTAATAAATTACTTCCGGGCTCAGCCCAGGAGGCAGGGGCCTTTTAGATGCA
The DNA here is from genome assembly GCA_028564925.1 of Lithobates sylvaticus. Classification (NCBI taxonomy): domain Eukaryota; kingdom Metazoa; phylum Chordata; class Amphibia; order Anura; family Ranidae; genus Lithobates; species Lithobates sylvaticus. The sequence goes on from CM053033.1 coordinate 223,841,276, forward strand.
TACCTCACTTCCTGTCCCAGACATCCAACAGGAAGTGTGCAGAAATTATAGAAACTTTTTGATTCTTATTGCTATTGGTGTCCTCATTGGGGAGATTTCCCTTCCTGTCTGGTCCCTGGGATAGTAAATCTTCTCAATGGAAGGTATTACAAAACCTGACAGAGGTTCTAACCCATCCCCAATCTATGCATAATGTAAAAAAAAAAAATTGCCTGAAGGTCCTGATAATCTATATTTAATTCTTATTAAAATAAGCAAAATTAGTGAAAATTATATTTTTTAAAACCCATGCAAAAGTGGAGTTGATCGTTTCTTATCCTGCCGGCCATGGCTTCTCTAATATTGTAATGTCATCCACAGAGCCTTTCCCGACCGAGGAGGAGGAAGATGAAGAAGAAGAAGAGGAGACGGGTTCCCCTTGTAAAAGACGGAGAGTAAGAAGACCTTACAAAGGGTGTCGGACACGTAGGTTCGCCTCCATTAAGGAGGAGCCCGAACCGGAGCTGATCACCCCGCTGCTGCAGGATTCCTGGGAGATGTCCAGCAGAGGCCTCAACGCTGGCAAATCCACGACCATCTCTGAGCCGGATGATGAAGGGGGCGCCGATGGTACCTTAAGGCGAAAGAAGAGGAGGAGGCAGAAGAACCGTAAATACCAGAATGGGGAATACCTTACAGAGAAGGAGGAGGAAGAGGTGTCTCAGTGTTTCCGGAGGAGACGGTCCCGGACAGGTGGGTCTCATCGAAGGTTGGATTGCCATCACTTCTATAAAACACCTACATAGAATAGAAAAAAAAAATAATGAAATCTTCATTCCAAGGGAACAGGTCAAAAATTTACATTTCTAAAATTAAAATCTCCACTGTTATAATAGTAGAGTTCAGATCTCAGGGCTGGCTATGAGTGCTGTTATTTACTTGTATTCCCTCCCTGTTAAAGTAGACCTTCCTTTCCTACACAAGTCTGTGTAGGAAGTTTGATACAATGAAGAGCTTGCTGGGTCATATGGCTGACAGTCCATTTATTTTATAGTTTTTTTTATTTTATTTATTTATTTATTTTGGAGATGGCCACCATGATTTAGGGGCCCCTGGGGTGGAAAAAAGCTGGACTGACATGGGTACCTTGGAAAGATTTTTGCAGCAAGGACCTGCTCTGCTTGCCAGTCTAGCAGCCGACCAGCTTTAATATTTATGTCCCTGGAGTTGGACTTTAACCCCTTCACTGCCACTGACGTAGGCATTACGTCGGAGGCAGCGGGGGAGGGGGTTACACACACACACTCCCAGCCCAATTACTTCCACACATTCCAGTAACGATCACCCCACCAGGTCCCTGTGTCACTCTCCCCAGAGATCTGCATCCCATCAGCTTCATTGGCGGTCAGGTGAAACATCCCTGATTTCTCATTAAAGAGAACCTGTCACCAAAAAAATCATCACATAAGGTACTTTTGTCCCCTATGCAATGTGAAAAAAAAGTTTTGGAAAAAATAAAGTGTAAAAAAAAAAAAAAAAAAATGTAAACCCCCCCCCCCCCCATGTTTTCAGGATTTTCCTCAGGTGAAACAGATGTGGTAATTACTAAGGCAGTGAAACTGATCAAATCACCTGTGCAAAATAATGGAAAGCCTGAAAACATGACCTGTTGGGGGCGCCTTGAGGACTGGAGTTGATAAACACTGAGGTAGATAACTACACGAAGTTCACTATATGGGACCCCCTTATGTATTTATACATGGTGATCATATCCCCCCCCCCTTATGTATTTATACATGGTGATCATATCCCCCCCCCCCGTATGTATTTATACATGGTGACCATATCCCCCCTTATGTATTTATACATGGTGATAATATCCCCCCCCTTATGTATTTATACATGGTGATCATTCCCCCCCCCCCCCTTATGTATTTATACATGGTGACCATATCCCCCCTTATGTATTTATACATGGTGATCATATCCCCCTATTATGTATTTATACATGGTGATCATATCCCCCTATTATGTATTTATACATGGTGATCATATCCCCCCCTTATGTATTTATACATGGTGATCATATCCCCCTATTATGTATTTATACATGGTGATCATATCCCCTATTATGTATTTATACATGGAGATCATATCCCCCCCCATCTCTTCTCAAGAGAGAATACATTCAGTTCAGCTAATCTTTCCTCTTAGCCTACCTTTTGGGTGGATCTCTGCTTTAAGGTTTGACATGTTGGGTATCTATTTATTTAATTGGCACAATCTTGTGTTTTTTTTTTTTTTTTTTTGTTTTATCAAAAAAATTGGGTAATTTATTGCATGTGTGAGCCCTAAAATTAGTCGTTTTGCATGTCCTAATTTACTAATACGTGACAAAGAAATTGGAACTACAGTTTTTTTTTAAAAAAAATGTATTTACTTTATTGCTATCACAAGGGGTGAACAAGCCCCCCTTGTGATAGCCGGGGACAGGTGCTTTTTATGGTGACATCAGGGATCTATTAGACCCCTGATGTCTCCCCAGCCATTCAAAGCAGCTGATCAAACACAGATTGAGTTTGATCAGCTGCTTTTCTGGCTGTAATAGCCCAGGGAGTGACACCTGAAACCAGAAGTGACAAAATACTCATCTCTTCCTTCATTTGTCAGAGGAGATGTGGGGGGGGGGGGGGGGCAAACGGATGTTCCCCCATCTCCTCTGTGTGAAGCCGCCTGGACCGAATGGGATATCCCAGGAGGGGGGGAGGCTGTAAAAGCGATTTGTCTAGCTGTAAAGCCTCCCAGATCACTTTATACAGTATCTCACAAAAGTAAGTACACCCCTCACATTTTTGTAAATATTTTCTTCTACCTTTTCATGTGACAACACTGAAGAAATGACACTTTGCTACAATGTAAAGTAGTGAGTGTACAGCTTGTATAACAGTGTAAATTTGCTCTTTCCCCTCAAAATAACTCAACACACAGCCATTAATGTCTAAACCGCTGGCAACAAAAGTGAGTACCACCTGAAAATGTCCAAATTGGGCCCAGTTAGCCATTTTCCCTCCCCGGTGTCACGTGACTCGTTAGTGTTACAAGGTCTCAGGTGTGAATGGGGAGCAGGTGTGTTAAATTTGGTGTTATCACTCTCACTCTCTCATACTGGTCACTGGAAGTTCAACATGGCACCTCATGGCAAAGAACTCTCTGAGGATCTGAAAAAAAGAATTGTTGCTCTACATAAAGATGGCCTAGGCTATAAGAAGATTGCCAAGACCCTGAAACTGAGCTGCAGCACTGTGGCCAAGACCATACAGCGGCTTAACAGGACAGGTTCCACTCAGAACAGGCCTCGCCATGGTCAACCAAAGAAGTTGAGGTCACGTGCTCAGCGTCATATCCAGAGGTTGTCTTTGTGAAATAGACGTATGAGTGCTGCCAGCATTGCTGCAGAGGTTGTAGGGGTGGGGGGTCAGCCTGTCAGTGCTCAGACCATACGCCGCACACTGCATCAAATTGGTCTGCATGGCTGTCATCCCAGAAGGAAGCCTCTTCTAAAGATGATGCACAAGAAAGCCTGCAAACAGTTTCCTGAAGACAAGCAGACTAAGGACATGGATTACTGGAACCACGTCCTGTGGTCTGATGAGACCAAGATAAACTTATTTGGTTCAGATGGTGACAAGCGTGTGTGGTGGCAACCAGGTGAGGAGGACAAAGACAAGTGTGTCTTGTCTACAGTCGGGCATGGTGGTGGGAGTGTCATGGTGGTGGGAGTGTCATGGTCTGGGGCTGCATGAGTGCTGCTGGCACTGGGGAGCTACAGTTCATTGAGAGAACCATGAATGCCAACATGTACTGTGACTTACTGAAGCAAAGCATGATCCCCCTCCCTTCTGAGACTGGACCGCAGGGCAGTATTCCAACATAACGACCCCAAACACACCTCCAAGACCACCACTGCCTTGATAAAGAAGCTGAGGGTAAAGGTGATGGACTGGCCAAGCATGTCTCCAGACCTAAACCCTATTGAGCATCTGTGGGACATCCTCAAACGGAAGGTGTAGGAGCGCCAAGGTCTCTAACATCCACCAGCTCCGTGATGTGGTCATGGAGGAGGGGAAGAGGACTCCAGTGGTAACCTGTGAAGCTCTGGTGAACTCCATGCCCAAGAGGGTTAAGGCAGTGCTGGAAAATAATGGCGGCCACACAAAATATTGACACTTTGGGCCCAATTTGGACATTTTCACTTAGGGGTGTACTCACTTTTGTTGCCAGCGGTTTAGACATTAATGGCTGTGTGTTGAGTTATTTTGAGGGGACAGCAAATTTACACTGTTATATAGGGGTGCAACGGATCATCGCCGATTCGTGATCCGAACGGGTCACCTTGTTCGGATCGGCACACCCCGCGATCCGCGGCCTCGGCCTTAGGAAAGGCCGCGGCTTCGGCCTAGCTCCGGAGCGTCGGCGGCCATCTTGGTACACCCGGCGGCCTTAGGAAAGGCCGTGGCTTCGGCCTAGCTCCGGAGCGGCGGCCATCTTGGTACACCCGGCCACTGTTTACAATGTGATCGCTCCGTCAAATGACGGAGCGATCACTTGTAAACAAACTCTGCATTACCCAGCCAATACCCTGCATTACCCAGCCAATACCCTGCATTACCCAGCATATACTCTGCATTACCCAGCATATACTCTGCATTACCCAGAATATACTTTGCGATACTCTGCATTACTCAGCCAATACTCTGCGATACTCTGCATTACCCAGCCAATACTCTGCGATACTCTGCATTACCCAGCCGATACTCTGCATTACCCAGCCAATACTCTGCGATACTCTGCATTACCCAGCCAATACGCTGCGATACTCTGCATTACCCAGCCGATACTCTGCATTACCCAGCCAATACTCTGCGATACTCTGCATTACTCTGCATTACCCAGCCGATACTCTGCATTACCCAGCCGATACTCTGCGATACTCTGCATTACCCAGCCAATACGCTGCGATACTCTGCATTACCCAGCCAATACGCTGCGATACTCTGCATTACCCAGCCAATACTCTGCGATACTCTGCATTACCCAGCCAATACTCTGCGATACTCTGCATTACTCTGCGATACTCTGCATTACCCAGCCAATACTCTGCATTACTCTGCATTACCTTGCCAATACTCTGCGATACCCTGCCAATACTCGGCGATACTCAGACAATATTACAGTGGGGGAGATGGCGTGGATATTACAGTGGGGATTATATGGTGGTGGAATTTTCACAGGTTTTTGCAAATTCAATTATTTGCTGATCCGAAAAATGATCCGATCCGTGACTCTGATCCGAGGATCGATCCGATCCGTGAGTTTTTTGATCCGTTGCACCCCTACTGTTATACAAGCTGTACACTCACTACTTTACATTGTAGCAAAGTGTCATTTCTTCAGTGTTGTCACTTGAAAAGATAGAATAAAATATTTACAAAAATTTGAGGGGTGTACTTACTTTTGTGAGCTACCGTACATGACAGCAGATCGCTGGCTGAAAATTAAAGTGATACTGGGGTCATAGCTGCAGCCACGATCCTGGTATGAGCACTTGCTGACCAGACGTTTTAATACCTCAGTCAGCACTTAGTTATCGATCAATTTTACAGAAAGAAGTAACTTGGAGTCTAAAAGTTTTTCTTACCTTGTGTTTGGGGTAAGGGGGGAAGTTTAGGAGCAATTTGCAGAGGATCCTGGAGTTCACCTTTTACACAGAATGAAGTAATTGGGATTATGTTGGGACACAATGATACTGTTGTCTTCATGAGTCCTGCAATGATATCATCCAAGTGGTTTTCAGCAATGCCTGTCCTTCTTTTTAAATTTTAGGCCCCTATAAAAGGAAATCGTCACCAGACCGGTCCTGCGAGTCCTTCAAAACCAAGAGCTCGCCATCTTCCCGGGACAAACTGAGACAAGGCTTCTCCAAGGGCTGCCCAGAGAACTTCGCCTCGGCACAGACCACAGACAAACCCGCCGGGAAACGCAAGTGCAAAACGAAACACCTGGGAGGAGGAGGAGGCACAGATGAGGAGATGAAGGTAGAACACTAAGAGAAGACCACCTTATGGGTCTGGCAGAGTCATTGCCAGCTGGGGCTTCTATAGACTGTCACTGTACATGGATTGAATAACCACTAGCTGACCAGTGACATACCCGTACGTCACTGGACATAACAGGATGATGCCTGCAGGTGCAGGTGCAGGCATCATCCCAATACAGTTTATTGGGACCAATAGTTGACTCTCTTGTAAAAGCAATCCTAGTGGCTAACTAGCCCTACCCCTATCTGCAAGGCCCAAGCAGCAGTACTGGATGTACCCCCATCTGCAAGGCCCAAGTAGTACTAGGTGTACCCCCATCTGCAAGGCCCAAGCAGTAGTAATAGGTGTACCCCCATCTGCAAAACCCAAGCAGTACTAGGTGTACCCCCATCTGCAAGGCCCAAGTAGTAGTAATGGGTGTACCCCCCATCTGCAAGGCCCAAGCAGTACTTGGTGTACCCCCATCTGCAAGGCCCAAGCAGTACTGGATGTACCCCCAGCTGCAAGGCCCAGTGCCGGGTGTACCCCCATCTGCAAGGCCCAAGCAGTACTTGGTGTACCCCCATCTGCAAGGCCCAAGCAGTACTTGGTGTACCCCCATCTGCAAGGCCCAAGCAGTACTGGGTGTACCCCCAGCTGCAAGGCCCAGTGCCGGGTGTACCCCCATCTGCAAGGCCCAAGCAGTACTTGGTGTACCCCCATCTGCAAGGCCCAAGCAGTACTGGGTGTACCCCCATCTGCAAGGCCCAAGCAGTACTGGGTGTACCCCCATCTGCAAGGCCCAAGCAGTACTGGGTGTACCCCCATCTGCAAGGCCCAAGCAGTACTGAGTGTACCCCCATCTGCAAGGCCCAAGCAGTACTGGGTGTACCCACATCTGCAAGGCCCAAGCAGTACTAGGTGTACCCCCATCTGCAAGGCCCAAGCAGTAGTACTGTGTGTACCCCCATCTGCAAGGCCCAAGCAGTAGTACTGTGTGTACCCCCAGCTGCAAGGCCCAAGCAGTAGTACTGTGTGTACCCCCATCTGCAAGGCCCAAGCAGTAGTACTGTGTGTACCCCCATCTGCAAGGCCCAAGCAGTAGTACTGTGTGTACCCCCATCTGCAAGGCCCAAGCAGTAGTACTAGGTGTACCCCCATCTGCAAGGCCCAAGCAGTAGTACTAGGTGTACCCCCATCTGCAAGGCCCAAGCAGTACTTGGTGTACCCCCATCTGTAAGGCCCAAGCAATACTGGGTGTACCCCCATCTGTAAGGCCCAAGCAATACTGGGTGTACCCCCATCTGTAAGGCCCAAGCAATACTGGGTGTACCCCCAGCTGCAAGGCCCGAGCAGTACTGGGTGTACCCCCCCCCCCCCCCTAAAATTTGTCCTGAAAATTTGGAACTTTGTGCAAACAAAAACAAATCACAGACTGTACTTGATTGTTTTTGTTGCAAGGTCACTAATACAGCTACAATCACCTCAAGCACTCTAGTCTAGCGAGAATTCAGTTCATTGTCCTAGATTGTAAGCTCTAATGAGCAGGGCTCTCTGATTCCTACTGTATTGTAATTTACTGTCTGCCCTTATGTTGTAAAGCGCTGCGTAAACTGTCTGCACTATATAAATCCGCTATAATAATAATAATTTTCAGAACTTCCCTTACCACATATATTTCTCATCCTATCGTAGGGGAAGGGACGTCGGAGCTTCCAATCCCCCAAGTCCTCGCCTCTGAAGTCTCCAAGGAAGGGCAGCGAACCCGGGACCCCGCACAGATCTCGGCGTAGTGGTGCTCTGGGCTCCGGCGACACTCCCGGCGGGCAGCCGATACCGCCAGAGGCCAGGAAACTGATCGTGAATAAGAACGCAGGAGAAACGCTGCTACAGAGGGCGGCCCGGCTCGGGTACAAGGTGGGAGAAGATCTTGTGTCTGTGTACCGTTCATGCCACGTGTGTGTGTGTGTGTGTGTGTGTGAGCAGTCCATGCCGTGTGTGTGTGTGTGAGCAGTCCATGCCGTGTGTGTGTGTGTGTGTGAGCAGTCCATGCCGTGTGTGTGTGTGTGTGTGTGTGTGTGTGTGTGTGTGTGTGTGTGTGTGTGTGAGCAGTCCATGCCGTGTGTGTGTGAGCAGTCCATGCCGTGTGTGTGTGTGTGTGTGAGCAGTCCATGCCGTGTGTGTGTGAGCAGTCCATGCCGTGTGTGTGTGAGCAGTCCATGCCGTGTGTGTGTGTGTGTGCAGTCCATGCCGTGTGTGTGTGTGTGTGTGTGTGTGAGCAGTCCATGCCGTGTGTGTGTGTGTGTGTGAGCAGTCCATGCCGTGTGTGTGTGTGTGTGTGTGTGTGTGTGTGTGTGTGTGTGTGTGTGTGTGTGAGCAGTCCATGCCGTGTGTGTGTGAGCAGTCCATGCCGTGTGTGTGTGTGTGTGTGTGTGTGTGTGTGTGAGCAGTCCATGCCGTGTGTGTGTGAGCAGTCCATGCCGTGTGTGTGTGAGCAGTCCATGCCGTGTGTGTGTGTGCAGTCCATATCATATGTGTGTGTGTGTGTGTGTGTGTGTGTGTGTGTGCAGTCCATATCGTGTGTGTGTGTGTGTGTGTGTGTGTGTGCAGTCCATGCCGTGTGTGTGTGTGTGTGTGTGTGTGTGTGTGTGAGCAGTCCATGCCGTGTGTGTGTGTGTGAGCAGTCCATGCCGTGTGTGTGTGAGCAGTCCATGCCGTGTGTGTGTGTGTGAGCAGTCCATGTCATGTGTGTGTGTGTGTGTGTGTGTGTGTGTGTGCAGTCCATATCATGTGTGTGTGTGTGTGCAGTCCATATCATGTTTGTGTGTGTGTGTGTGTGTGTGTGTGTGTGTGCAGTCCATGCCGTGTGTGTGTGTGTGTGTGTGCAGTCCATGCCGTGTGTGTGTGTGTGAGCAGTCCATGCCGTGTGTGTGTGTGAGCAGTCCATGCCGTGTGTGTGTGAGCAGTCCATGCCGTGTGTGTGTGTGTGTGTGTGTGAGCAGTCCATGCCGTGTGTGTGTGAGCAGTCCATGCCGTGTGTGTGTGTGTGAGCAGTCCATGCCATGTGTGTGTGTGTGTGCAGTCCATATCATGTGTGTGTGTGTGTGTGTGTGTGTGTGTGTGTGTGTGTGTGTGTGTGTGTGTGTGTGCAGTCCATGCCGTGTGTGTGTGTGTGCAGTCCATGCCGTGTGTGTGTGTGTGCAGTCCATGCCGTGTGTGTGTGTGAGCAGTCCATGCCGTGTGTGTGTGAGCAGTCCCTGCCGTGTGTGTGTGAGCAGTCCATGCCGTGTGTGTGTGTGTGTGTGTGTGTGTGTGTGTGTGTGCAGTCCATGCCGTGTGTGTGTGTGTGTGTGTGCAGTCCATATCGTGTGTGTGTGTGTGTGTGTGCAGTCCATGCCGTGTGTGTAGTCCATGCCGTGTGTGTGTGTGTGTGTGTGTGTGTGTGCAGTCCATGCCATGTGTGTGTGTGTGTGAGCAGTCCATGCCATGTGTGTGTGTGCAGTCCATGCCGTGTGTGTGTGCAGTCCATGCCGTGTGTGTGTGTGTGTGTGTGAGCAGTCCATGCCGTGTGTGTGTGTGTGAGCAGTCCATGCCGTGTGTGTGTGTGTGAGCAGTCCATGCCGTGTGTGTGTGTGTGAGCAGTCCATGCCGTGTGTGTGTGTGTGTGTGAGCAGTCCATGCCGTGTGTGTGTGTGAGCAGTCCATGCCGTGTGTGTGTGTGTGTGTGTGTGTGTGTGTGTGTGTGGGCAGTCCATGCCGTGTGTGTGTGTGGGCAGTCCATGCCGTGTGTGCATGCGCAGTCCATGGCGCGTGTGTGTGTTATGATCTAGGCTGGAAAAAGAGATTGGGACAGGCTGTTTTTGAAGAATAATGCCAGATCAAGTTTAGCGCATGCTGCACAAGATCTGGCGCATGCTCCATATGTTATCTGTAGCGGCATGATATTGTTCCGTACCAGGGTACCGCAGAGTACATATGGCACATAAGCTGTACGTGATCTGGTGCGGCTTGTTATCCTTCAGCGTGGTCTTCCCACAGCCGGTTGTTCTTACTGCCTCGGGTCCCTGGCGCCATCTTGGATATGGGAGCTGGCTGTGGTTTCCCGAGGAACGGCTCCATACTGAGCATGTGTGAGCTTGCATGGCTCCTTGTGAATGGTCCGGCGGCCTCTTGGGACATGTGATGCAGAAGGGGAGGGGGTTTGATGGGGACCCGGATGTAAGGAGGGGGCACTAAGGGGGACCCTGATGTAAGAGAGGGTTCTGATGGGGACCCTGATGTAAGGAGGGGGGGGGGTGGAGCTCTGAAGGGGACCTTGATGCAAGGAGGGGTTGTGATGGGCACCCTGATGTAAGAGGAGACCCTGATGGGTACCTTGATGTAAGGGGGGCTCTGATGGGGACCCTGGTGCAAGGACAATTTTAATAGGGACATTGATGTAAGGAGGGGCACTGATGGGGAACCTGGTGTAAGGGGGGGGGGGGGGCTCTGATGGGGACCTTCATGCAAGGGGGGGGGGGCCTCTGAAGGGGACCTTGAAGCAAGGACAACTTTAATAGGGACGTTGTTGTAAGGAGGGGCTCTGATGGGGTCCCTGATGTAAGGAGGGGGGTGGGGGACCCTGATGTAAGAGGGGGCTCTGGTGGGGACCCTGATGTAAGAACAACTTTAATAGGGGCGTTTATGTAAGGAGGGGCAAGGATGGGGAACCTGGTGTAAGGGGGGGGGGGGGGGGACTCTGATGGGGACCTTCCTGCAAGGGGGGGGGGGGGGCGGGGGGGGGGGGGGCTCTGAAGGGGACCTTGAAGCAAGGAGGGGATGTGATGGGCACCCTGATGTAAGGGGGGCACTAAAGGGGACCCTGATGTAAGGGGGGGGGGCTCTGATGGAGACCCTGATGTAAGGACAACTTAAATGGGGACACTGATGTGGGGGGGGGGGCTCCCTGATGTAAGAGGAGACTCTGATGGGAACCTGATGTAAGGAGGGGCTCTGATGGGCAATTTTCTCAGCCTATGAATACTTGCAAATATACAATGTGGCCCTTGTACTGAATAGTTTGGGCCCCCCGGCTCTAAGAAGCGGCTTGTGTGACATTAATGGAAGGGTATGCAGTGATGCGGGCACAGTCAGATTTTCTGTTTGGGTGGGGGAGGGGGGGCTGAAGGTCCACATTAAGCCATGGCAGGCCAAGCATACATATGTACCGACCTTGAGAGTCCATATTTTGCATACGTTTTCCTAGACAGCTCAGGGTGACTCCGGACAGACAGAATAAAACAAAAGCTGCGTGCCGGTGACGGTCTGATAAAGCCGTATGTTTGTTTTAATCCCTCGCACTCGTGGTCTGTGTTGAACATTAGAAGGAAGGAATGTGCTGCCATCGGCAGTTTGGCGCAGTCTTTGAAGTCTTGTTATCCCTCCTTCCTCCAGGATGTGGTGCTGTTCTGTCTGCAGCGAGATCCAGGAGACATCAACCACCGGGATAACGCCGGATACACCGCTCTGCACGAAGCCTGCTCACGCGGCTGGACCGACATCTTACAGGTCCTTCTGTACAACGGGGCCAACGTCAACTGCAGCGCTCAGGATGGGACCCGGTAAGTCATATAACCGCTCTGTACTCCTTAACCCCTTGGTGCCGCCCCCAACCCCCCCCCCCCCCCCCCCCGCAAGTATGCGGCCTCTTGGCACCGAGAGGCCGCATATTTGCGGTCACTAGAGCTGTGCCGAGAGCGTGTATGAGAGAGTGATAGCGATAACACCAAATTTAACACACCTGCTCCCCATTCACACCTGAGACCTTGTAACACTAACGAGTCACATGACACCGGGGAGGGAAAATGGCTAATTCGGGCCAATGTGGACATTTTCACTTAGGGGTGTACTCACTTTTGTTGCCAGCGGTTTAGACATTAATGGCTGTGTGTTGAGTTATTTTGAGGGGACAGCAAATTTACACTGTTATACAAGCTGTACACTCACTACTTTACATTGTAGACAAGTGTCATTTCTTCAGTGTTGTCACATGAAAAGATAGAAGAAAATATTTACAAAAATGTGAGGGGTGTACTTACTTTTGTGAGATACTGTGTGTGTATATGTTATATTATACACAAGGCCATCTTTTTAATATTGATTGGACAATGGGCAAAACTTTTCTTGGGCACCCCCCCCCCCCCCCCATGCAGTTTCGCTCTCCCACCTGCTCTGAGACATACAATAAATAGCAGCTAGACTCCAAATCAGTTTACTGAATCAGATCGGGCAGCTATTGCAATTGGTTGCCAGAGGTTACAGTGTATCATTACCGCTCACTGACTGGTTGCTAGAGGTTACAGCACACATTACGGCCCACTGATTAGTTGCTAGAGGTTACAGCACATGATTTCTGCTTGTTGATTGGTTGCTAGAGATTACTGTGGATATGACCTCAGGGGGGAATGATATAAATATCAATGCCGCTGGCCGCCGCTATTTACATATGGTCGCCAGTAATTTACATGTAAACACAGGGTCTGCAGGTGAGTCATCTGTACACAACAATAGGGCAGAGCTGGGCAGCATTAGTAGCAGCACTTCACACTGATATAGGGACACAGCACGGGACTAAAACCTCAAGGGGCAAGGGAATTTAAACTAGGATAGTTGGCAAGTATGAGGTAGCTGCTCTGGGCCCCACAAAAAAGACAGGGCCCAGAGCAGCTGCCCCCTTTGCCCTGCCTTAAGAACAGCCCTGTATATATGTGCGTGTGTGTATGTATGTGTATGTATGTATGTATGTGTATATATATATATATATATATGTATATGTATATGTATATGTATATGTATATATGTGTGTGTATATATATATATACATACATACATACATACATACATACATACATACATACATACATACATACATACATACAGGCAAAAAAGTATTTAGTCAGCCACCAATTTGTGCAAGTTCTCCCACTTAAAAAGATGAGGCCTGTAATTGTCGTCATTGGTATACCTCAACTATGAGTGACTAAATGTGGAAACAAATCCAGACAATCACATTGTCTGATTTGGAAATTATGGTGGAAGATAAGTACCTCTAATAAGTATGGGGCCCCAAAATCGGTTCGGAAAATGTCAAGCACTTTTCTGCAACAGAGAATGACCTTTTCCGAACCGAATTTGGGGCCCCGTATATCGGGCCGCTTGGTGATGGGAACCCCAGCTTTGGATATATAATTGTAGTGATAGTTCCACTGGGCTTGCACACCAAATGTGGGGTTCCTAGCACCAAGTGGCCCTGAGATACGGGGGCCCCAAAGTCGGGTACTCCAGTATAAGCCGAGGGGGGGCATTTTCAGCACAAAAAAATGTGCTGAAAAACTCGGCTTATACTCGAGTATATACGGTACAGGGGGTCCCCGACTTACGAACGCCCGACCTACGAACAATCCCTACTTACGAACGGGGCGCTGCGGGGACCCTCCGCCATTTTTCGAAGTTTTTCGCCGTCTTTCGGCCGTTCTGCGCATGCGCGGCCATACGGAGCCTCGGAAAATGCCGGAAATGTCCGTAATTTGCCGCGCATGCGCAGAACGCCATTAGACGGAACATCGGGAATGTCCGGAAATCTCCGTATTTGTCGGTCTGCGCATGCGTGGCCGACTTACGAACATTTCCGACTTCCGTACAGGCGGGCAGTCCCTAATGAGTTTGTAACTTGGGGACCCCCTGTATATAAAAATCTATCTATTTTTATAATAGTATAATATACCGTATTATATTATACGGTGTGTATGTATATAGATCTCTCTCTCCTTTCTTTCTTTCTTTCTTTCTTTCTTTCTTTCTTTCTTTCTTTCTTTCTTTCTTTCTCTTTTTTTTTTATATATACTTCTATATATATATATATATATATATATATATATATATATATATATATATTATATATATATATATATATTATATCGTGTGTGTGTGTTTTTTGTGCCCAGAGCTTGGCTTTGCCCAGTCCTAGTCTGATGGGATAAACCAGCTTATTTGTATTTGATGAAGAGATCTTTGTCCCGTCACCTTTTATGACGTTGAACCTTTTTTGTTGTTAATTGTGATGTTGAGACGTTGCCGAGATGCTCAGCACATCAACAACATGAAGTCTCCTGAGATGCTGAGCCGCTGGTTCTGCAATGCCAGACATCATCTCTCCACCCCCCCATCCTGCGTCCCCTGCCTCCTGCACCCGACCTTCCCGTCCCTTTGGTCTCACCATCTTTTCCCATTTCACCTTGTCCGCCGCCCCCTGTCCTCGGCGTCCTCGCAGCCCGATGACTTCACGTCATTTGCTCTCATAGCAACATGTCTCCTAATAATGACTCAGTGCTGGAAGACGTTCGTCTCTCTGGATAGAACTGCGGTGGTTGATAAGTGATCAGCCCCTACCCCAAAGCACCTTGTCCCTATGTTGATAGGACAAGGGCCTCTTCCCGACAACCCTGGGCGGTGGTTGTGGGGGTCTGCGGGCAGTGGGCTTGTAGGATCCTGCGCCCCTCATAATGTGAATGAGTATGGGGTACATTGTACCCCTACCCGTTCACCCCAAGTCTAGTGTAAATAAAAACAACGGACGGTTTTTGACAAATCCTTTATTAAAAGTAAAGAATGTCCCCAAAACACCCCCCCCCCCCATTGTAGCTCCAACGTGTCTTCTTCCTCTGGTCTTCTCCCTCTGCTGCGTCTTCTCCTCCAGTCCTTTTCTGACGCTGGCTCCCGCAGTTGTCATCTCTGATGTCTGCCAGTTCTTGTATATCAGGGATATGCAATTAGCGGACCTCCAGCTGTTGCATAACTACAAGTCCCATCATGCCTCTGGGTGTCATGCTTGTGGCTGTGGCTCCGTCTCGCTATGCCTCATGGGAGTTGTAGTTCTGCAACAGCTAGAGGTCCACTAATTGCATATCCCTGTTATATAGCCACGGGGGTGGCCGTAGTGGACCATAGTAGCTAATGACACCAATAAAATGAATGCAAATATACTCACAAGCATCTCGGGGTAACAAAAGCTCAAAACCACCACTTGTGACTTCTTAGGCCGTTATCCCCCCCCCCTCCCCTACGAGTTTTGTCCTCGGGAGATGTAAAGTACAACTTGACAGTGAAGACCTCCATCGTACAGGGAGTACAAAATTCCTATTCATCACCCTGTGTGCTTGTATCGTATCCGCTAGATTTGGAAGCAGATTGCGCCAGGCCCCGGCCTTTCAACCTTTTTTGAGGACCAGGAGAACCTTTGTTTATAAATGTCTGGAATCTTGGACTCGGGACAGCGATGATGAAAGACGTCGATGAATGTGGAGCTTCCCTTTTTTTTTTTTAAATCCACAGCAATCAGTATCGCACACCCAAAGCGCGTAGTCACTGGAGCTTTTGACGGCTCTCTCTCCGCTGTGACCAGGGGGGCCTCCCAGGAAAAGTTCCAAGATGGTCGCCTGCCCAGTCGAGGCCTGCGGTTTCCATGGCGACCGTGCATACAGGATGTAACATAACTGAGTTATTGCACTCTGGAGGACGCAGGGAGATTTCGGGGGAGTTGGGAGGAATGAAGCGGGCGGCTTGGCATTCCCGTCTCGCATATTGTAGCGCCTGTAGAAGAAAAAAAAAAATGTGCGAAGCGGTAGCCGCTTAATTGGATATGCATAATTAATACTTGAGTGGCAGATGATTAATTGCATTCTTCCGCGCTCGCTTTTGTGTAGCCGCTATTTTTATAAGTCGCATTGTTGGAGTTCCAGGGACAAAAATTAAAGGCACATACCGGTCAGATAGAAATTATTATTTTTTTCCATTAAAAGGGACTCCGGGGGGCGCGGCACGGCGGCTGAACAGCTGTAATCGCCGCCCCACCCCCTTTTTTTGTTTTGAAGTACGCGTCTCAAAATCCCTGAATGCAAAATCTATGATTGAAGCCTGGAACTGGGCTCCGCCCTCCTGTGGGTGTCATGGGGGAGGGACGCACTACATGACGTCACATGACCAAGTCCAGCCCAGGAGCCCGTGACGACCCCTCTGAGGGTGGCTGCCAATCATTTCCTAGTATGCAAAGTAAGCTGGCGATAGACGGGCGCAAGTCTCGGCGGGGGGGGGGGGGGTGTCCTCTACTCATTGAGCTGAAAGATGGAGGAACAGTGAAGTACAATCACTACACAGCACTACTAGGCAGGAGGCACAGCAGGCTGCATATGTATACAGAGCAGGGGGAGGCAACCTCCGTACTCCCAGCAGTTGTGGAACTACAAGTCCCATGATGCATTGCAAGACTTTTGACAACGATAAGGCATGACTTCCTAGAGGCAGAGGTGTGATGGGGTTTGTAGTTTCACCACAGCTGAAGTCCCGAGGTCACCTACCCCTGATGTAGAGGTATACAGCCGTCCCGTGTGTGTATGTATGTATATATATATATTAGATTTCTTTCTTTCTTACTATTTATGTCTCTGTCTGTCTTTTTTTATATTTCTTTCTTTCTTTCTTTCTTTCTTTCTTTCTTTCTTTCTTTCTTTCTTTCTTTCTTTTCTTTCTCTTTATATGTCTTTCTTTCTTTCTTTCGTTCTTTCTTTCTTTCTTTCTTTCTTTCTTTTTATGTGTCTGTCTGTCTTTCTTTTTATATTTCTTTCTTTCTTTCTTTCTTTCTTTCTTTCTTTCTTTTCTTTCTTTCTTTTTATATTTCTTTCTTTGTCTTTCTGTCTGTCCTTTCTTTCTTTCTTTCTTTCTTTTTTTCTTTCTTTCTTTCTTCTTTCTTTTTCTTTCTTTCTTTTTATGTGTCTGTCTGTCTGTCTTTCTTTTTTTTTTTTGTCTTTCTTTCTTTCTTTTTATCTTTCTTTCTTTCTTTCTTTCTTTCTTTCTTTCTTTCTTTCTTTCTTTCTTTCTGTCTTTTTTTCTTTTTATATCTCTTTCTTTCTGTCTTTCTTTTTATATCTTTCTTTCTGTCCTTTCTTTCTTTCTTTCTTTCTTTCTTTCTTTCTTTCTTTCTTTTTTTTTTTCTTTTTATATTTCTTTCTGTCTTTCTTTTTTCTTTCTTTTTTCTTTCTTTCTTTTTTCTTTTTTTCTATCTGTCTTTCTTTCTCTTTATATTTTTTCTATTGTCTTTCTTTCTTTTTATATTTCTTTCTATGTGTCTGTCTTTCTTTTTATATTTCTTTCTTTCTTTGTTTCTTTCTTTCTTTTTTTTATTTCTTTCTTTCTTTCTGTCTTTCTTTCTTTCTGTTTCTGTCTGTCTGTCTGTCTGTCTGTCTGTCTGTTCTTTCTTTCTTTTTATCTTTCTTTCTTATTTCTTTTTATTTTTTTTTTCTTTTTATATTTCTTTCTTTCTTTCTTTCTGTCTTTTTTTTCTTTCTTTATTTATTTATTTCTGTATTATTATATATATATATATATATATATATATATATATATATATATATATATATATATATATATATATATATATATATAAAAAATCTCTCTCTATCATATACACACACACACTAAATTACCGAAAGTATTGGGACGCCGGCCTTTACACACACATGAACTTTAATGACGTCTTAGTCCATGGTTCAATATTGGGTTGGCCCACCCTTTGCAGCTATAACAGCTTCAACTCTTCTGGGAAGGCCGTCCACAAGGTTTAGGAGTGTGACTATGGGAATGTTTGACCATTCTTCCAGAAGATCGTTTGTGAGGTCAGGCACTGATGTTGGATGAGAAGGCCTGGCTCACAGTCTCCACTCTAATTCATCCCGAAGGTGTTCTATCGAGTTGAGGTCAGGTCAGCCTTCCCAGAAGAGGTGAAGCTGTTATAGCTGCATAGGGTGGGCCAACTCAATATTGAACCCTACGGACTAAGACTGGGATACCCAGATCTTTGACTCTGTGACATCACTGGGTCTCTGTGCTTCCCTATGCAATGCAGGCAGATCGTGGCTGGTGGGAGGGTGCTGTACATGGCTTCTTGAAACAACATCAGAGTGAACACCAACCACCCCAATATATAATAGACTTGTAGGGGGATTGTTTGGATTGTATGTAACGGATTGTATCACTTATCACCAATGTTCTTGTGACAGGCCCATACATGACGCGGTGGTCAACGACAACATCGAGACGGTGTGGCTCCTCCTCTCCTACGGTGCCGATCCCACGCTGGCCACCTACTCCGGACAGACACCCATGAAGCTGGCCAGCAGTGACGCCATGAGGACCTTCCTGAGCGGTACGTTGGGGGTCACAGGTCAGGGTTGGCACCAGAGATCCTGATCTCTTCTAGTCATGTGACTTAAAGTGCAACTCCACTTCTAGTACACGGCGAGGGTCTGTATACACTAGTTATATAGTCCTGAATACAGCTCCTGGTATATAGTCCTGTATACAGCTCGGGGTATATAGTCCTGTATACAGCTCTGGGGTATATAGTCTGTGTATACAGCTGTGGGGTATATAGTCTGTGTATACAGCTGTGGGTATATATAGTCTGTGTATACAGCTGTGGGTATATATAGTCTGTGTATACAGCTCTGGGTATATATAGTCTGTATACAGCTCTGGGTATATATAGTCTGTATACAGCTCTGGGTATATATAGTCTGTATACAGCTCTGGGTATATATAGTCTGTATACAGCTCTGGGTATATATAGTCTGTATACAGCTCTGGGTATATATAGTCTGTATACAGCTCGGGGTATATATAGTCTGTATACAGCTCGGGGTATATATAGTCTGTATACAGCTCGGGTATATATAGTCTGTATACAGCTCGAGGTGTATATATAGTTCTGTATACAGCTCTGGGGTATATATAGTTCTGTATACAGCTCTGGGGTATATAGTCTGTATACAGCTCGTGGTATATAGTCTGTATACAGCTCGTGGTATATAGTCTGTATACAGCTCGGGGTATATAGTCTGTATCCAGCTCGGGGTATATAGTCTGTATCCAGCTCGGGGTATATAGTCTGTATCCAGCTCGGGGTATATAGTCTGTATCCAGCTCGGGGTATATAGTCCTGTATGCAGCTCGGGGTATATAGTCCTGTATACAGCTCGGGGTATATAGTCCTGTATGCAGCTCGGGGTATATAGTCCTGTATGCAGCTCGGGGTATATAGTCCTGTATGCAGCTCGGGGTATATAGTCCTGTATGCAGCTCGGGGTATATAGTCCTGTATGCAGCTCGGGGTATATAGTCCTGTATGCAGCTCTGGGGTATATAGTCTGTATACAGCTCTGGGGTATATAGTCCTGTATACAGCTCTGGGGTATATAGTCTGTATACAGCTCTGGGGTATATAGTCTGTATACAGCTCTGGGGTATATAGTCTGTATACAGCTCTGGGGTATATAGTCTGTATACAGCTCTGGGGTATATAGTCGGTATACAGCTCTGGGGTATATAGTCCTGTATACAGCTCTGGGGTATATAGTCGGTATACAGCTCTGGGGTATATAGTCTGTATACAGCTCTGGGGTATATAGTCTGTATACAGCTCTGGGGTATATAGTC